>JAQFVV010012451.1:4127654-4473372 GCA_028023455.1 Epiperipatus broadwayi | reverse complement strand
TAAATAAAGCATGTACAAATTCATATATTAAGGGATTATTATTATTAGCAGCAGCAACAGTATCATTATCATCATCACCACTACCACCCTCATCACCACAACCACCACCACCATCATCATCACTACCACCACCATCATCATCACTACCACCACCACCATCATTATCATCACTACCACCACCATCATTATCACTATCACCACTATCATCATCACCACTACCACCACCACCACCATCATCACTACTGCTATCACCATCATCATCATCATTATATGCCAATGCAACAAATGTAGTGGAAATAAAGATGGATTATTTTATGAAATTAAGAATTCTACCAAATCACATAAGAATAAAAAATAGTAATACATAATTGATGCCCTGAAAGTTTTTCCAATCATCAGCAGCTACAAACATCGACACAAGATTGCAACAGTGAAAGAAAAGACCAAAAGTGCATACTATTATTCCACTATTAAGTTAAAATGTTCAACAGTTCTACAGACTTTTCAGAAATATAAATGTATAAACTGTGAATTTGAATAAGGAGATGAATTAAAAAAATTACCTTAAATTAATCCTAATTCATAAAAATTTTCAAATATTATTTGTGACTAATATTTTTCTATTATTATCTACAAAAGCATCTATGATATTTAAGAACATTATTAGATGCACTAATGGTGGTATCCGACTGCGAAAATTCATTAATAAGGTCACTGTTTACATGAGTGATGTAAATATTTTGCAAAAGAATAAATTGTCAGAAAGCAAATAAAAGTAATCGGTAGTTGTCAGTTATGCATACTGGTAATACTGGTATGAGTAATCATCACATTAGTGCTGGAAAAAAATGTACATTTTAAATATACTAAAGCAATACTGAACACTCTCTGCACTTTTTTTTAGACAATGAGTGTAATATGGATTTTTACCAACATTCCATGTCCTACATAGAAAAAATGCTTAAGATTAAAGGACAGTTAGAGAAGTGATCAGCATTCTTAAACATTTAGATGTATCAGTAAATGTGATATTTCAGTTAAGCTATTTTCCATTTAGAAAAATTTCATAAACCATACTAAGCAATTTTTTGTTGTTATTCAATCATTCTTCCCTCCCTGTTCCTGATCCAATTCTAGTTTTTCTTGGATAATAACTACTTTCTGATTGAATAATTTGCTAAGACATCATAAAAGTGGTTAGAATCAAATTTAAATCCTCATCACACACCTTATTTCTAAATTTTATGAACATGAATTAACTTTTCACTAATATACATCTTCCATAGTAATGAGTTTAGTGAGTAAGTTCTTAACTGAGCTATTAATTGGATTCTCCTGATAGTATGATATATGAGATTATCTCTCTGTGTATAAACATTCATTTCTTTTTTTATATATATTTACATTAGCAACAAATACTAATAAATTATGTATTTTTATATTTGTTGATGACCATGATGCTATGAATCATTGTGTTATGAATCTAGACAACAGTTTATAAATGAAGATCTCTCTCAAGTAAAGAAAGCTTTCCTGGTTTACAAAAAAATATTTTATATTCAATAAGATATTTTGGATAATATAAATTTAAAAAAAAAGATATAAATCAGGCATACCTATTTTACTTTGTAGGCATAAATATTGAAAGTACTGTATAGTTGAGTTAGGTGAATTATAAATAAAGAAATAGAAGTAGTGAAACATAATTAAATTTCTAGAGAATAAAAAGAAAAAGGGTGATGGAATTATTACAAAAAGAATTCAAGAATTACAGAGCAATCAATATTTATCATATCTTCATATGCTGTTTAATAATATTCTTACAAATAGTGCCTTGTGTAATTTAGTGTAATAGTAGGGTGGCAAATTATGAAGCTCCAGGTCTATAGATTGTGATCCAGATTAACCCTTCCAGTACTTGAATTTCTTATGAAAGGCAATAAATCATTAATTTTCATTCCTTATACAAATAATCTACAAAGTATTTTGGCCTTAAATTGATCACATCTAAATATTAAGAAAATGTACTCTAAATAGCTTTATAGATTATACAAAGGCATTTAGCTTTAAGCATTTATCCAATGATTAAAGCTTTGGAATATCAAATATTCTTCAATTTTTGAAGAAACGTTACAATTATAATGACATTAAGATTACTTAAGTCAAAGATGATATACAATTCAGGGTTTCCATCTCTAAAAATCTTTAAAACAGTTTTATAGAAAATAAAGCAAAACAAGAAGCAAAAATAAATGGAGATTAGTTAATTCATTTAAATTTTGAAAATGAAATAACTGTTTTCAAAAGAAGAACTATCTAATAAAAGCAAAAAAGTAAATTAAAAATAAATACTAAAAAGTTTTTAAAAAATTCAATCTTTAAAAAGAAAATAATCAAAATAGTGATGACTTACAAAAAAACTAACTACTATAAGTAATTTTGGTTAAATTATGAGTACAGATGGAAACAATAGATGATTTTAATGTCAGAATTGAACTTGAATAAAAAATTTGAAACTTAATAATTTAGTATTAAAAGAAATTTGAATGCTGGAAAAAGTTTTTAAATAAATGTGTTGTAGAAGTGCTTGGTTATGGAACCGAAACGTGGACACAATAAAAAATAATAATAGAAAGTCTGCATTCTATATAGCAAAACACAAATAATATAATTTGAGATAAGAAAAATGGAAACAAAGGCAAAATAGATGGTAAAATAATAATTATCATTATTATCATTGGCTACTTGCAAATAACTAGCTATTCCAACCCCTCCCCCTAAAAGTAAGTTTTTGCAGAGGCAAAACTCTCCATATAGTAGTGCAAGACAGTAATCAATGGATGCAGTAAGGTTTGTGCATAAATTCCCTCTTTAGAACATACTCATCCAATATCCCCAGACTAGCTAGAAACTAATCTGGGAATATTGGATGAGTAGGCACTATATGGGGATTTTATGCACAAACCTTCCTGCATCCATTGATTAGTCTGTCTTGCACTGAGTGGCACTACTATATGGAGAGTTTTGCCTCTGTGAAAACAACTTGTGTAAGCATAAAGAATGGTTATCATGAGATGTTTGATGGGTTAAAAGTAAATTTTATAATGTCTATAAAAACCAATTTTGTGATTGATAACATATTCAAATATAAGCATGTTGGCTCACTATTCTGTATATTTGAAGATTTACAAAGCTGATTTAATTTTTGCGACAAACATATTTTTTCCATTCTATTCTTAGCTCTATTTTCCTAATGAAAGCAATCAATATTACACTTTGTTAGACTATATTTGAGATATAAATGAAATTGTTTTATCACGCTTAAATTCACTGTAAAATTTTTTTTAGGCACTCTGACATCACACATTCCATTCATGTGTCCAATCAAACAAAGATGTGATTTTACAATGGAAGCAGATATGGCATCCAGTAAGATGAGGAGCACTGATTAGTTTTATGACTTTGCTATTCTATTTTTAGAATTTTACAGAGCTCTAAATAAGTTTTTCTAATGCCTTAACATTATACAAATAAAAGGTCCAAGTCTCACTTTTATATTATAAATTATATAAAATAATACTTCTAAATATAATTGATTATCACTCTGATAATATATACTTTTATTCTGTTAAAAGCAGCGACATATAAGTTCATCTTTTTTTCTGAAAATGTTATCAAGATATTTAAAATGGTATACATTTTCAAGTTGATAACTATCTATGCTAAAAGTATTGAAATAGTTTTTTTTTCTAATGTTAACTAATAAAAAAATTTGAGTTTTTTTTTAATATAACATATGAAGATAAAATAAGTGTGTTTTAATTAAAGCATTGAGTGCATTCTATAAATTGTCTTTTAACTTGTCAAAGATTGCGTAATCATCAATATACTGTAATCCAAAAGCCAATAAGAAGTTCAAAATTCCACCAATCAAACTGGCATCACCCATAAAATTACCTACATACAATTTCAATGATGTCATAAATCTGAAACATAATTGGTGCTTAGGATACATCTTTGTTCAACATTGGTTTTCATTTTAAATGCCTCATATTTTCAACCTACAGTAATACAATTCCTCTCATTTTAACATGTACATGCTGTATAATACAAACAAACTTTATGAATAACTAAATAACATCAACAGTGTCTCAGATGAATGTTGTGACCAAGTCAACTAAAATGACATGCACATCAACCTTTTATATTTTTGTATTTTCCTAGCAAGAAAAATTATGTCTATAATGCTTTTTAATACAGTGAGTGTCTGGTAACCATTTATCTATAATTGGAAGAAAGCTATTTTAAAAATCTTTGAAGATACTTTTGTTGCAGTGGATAGCACATATATTACATGATAATTATTTTATCAGATGTTAATTATGGCAGTCTTTTTAATCTCTTTATTTTTAAAAATTGGATTAACAGAAGCATCTTTAAAAGCAAGTTGCATCAATTTATGAATCCATAATTTTCCAACGTTTTTAAATTATCGCTACCATATTTTAAATTTTTTCCTGACATCTCATCAGAAGTTGCAGTATTTCCATTTTTAAAATGATCAAGAGTTGTTTCATTTCTCTAAACTGGGTACTTTTATCCAAATCTAAGTAAGCAGATAGAATGGATATGTCATTGCACATCTCAATTGTGGTTTTCTATTTAGAAAATGATCAAAGTATTCATTCTACTTATTCATTTGTTATCATATAAAAGAATGCTAATGATGGGTGTAATGGAATTTTAATATTTTTTAGGTTCATAATTTATTTATGGAACTAATACAATTTTCTTCTTCTTTCTCCTTTCTTTATGTATTGATTTCTATATTTACATATGATACCATTTCTAACTTTTATAGATACTTAACAATACTATTTTTTACACCAAAACTTTACTCTTACAGTTTTGACTATTCTGCAGTCATCATCAGAGATCTTTATAATCCTATTTAGTTGAAACTGTAAGAGTAAGATTTTGGTGTAAAAATAGTATTGTTAAGTGTATAAGAAGGTTGATAACAGTATCATAATTTACTTACAATGGATAACAAATGATATAAAGAGACGACAATCATCAAATTTATATATCTCCTTTGCAGTTATAATCTATCAAACATTTTTCTCTTTGTTTTTGGTTGATGAAGTCCTGCCTTTATACTATTATATTAATTAGGAAGTTTCACATGTGATTTATTATTCTGCCAATTAGAAAATGTCATGTTTTTTTAAATTAAGTCATTAATAATAAGATCATTATCAGAGAATCTATTATGGTTCCATTTTTAATGAATTCAAGAATATATTTATTGATATCCATAACATATTCCTTAAGAGAATTATATGTCTCAGTAACGTATAGTCATGAAAGTCCAACCTAACAAAATTAAGATTTTATAGCTGTAAATTTAACTTAAGTAGTAGGTGCTTTTTTTAAAAATTCATATTAAATTTTTTAGGAATATGACTGGAATAAGATCTATTTCTTTAAAACAACTACCATTTTAATCTTAAAGCTTACTATTCTATTATTAATCCAGCAATCAGTGCTCGAAAATTGTCATATAATATGAATTCTTTTATATTGCCTTTTAAATATATACAATTGATTGATTTTAAATGTGGATGTATTTATATTTCTATATTATAATTTTTCTGCCTAAACAAAGTATTTGTGATGATCAATCCATGTGATATGCAAAAATTCACTAACAGCAGATCATCCATGTTTATGGCAACAATATTTTTATTTCCAACAACCATTAGCTAAAGTTTACTGTTTGTACCATTACCTGCATTAAAATGTCCCAAGAATATACATTAGATTTTAAATGGTATTGAGGTAATAATCTTGAACATATGAACTAACAAAATGAGCACTGGTACTATTGCACACACACACTGATAAAGAGGCTAACATCATGCTGGATAGCATGTTATTAAAGAGAATATCAGTAATAAATGGTCAAATAAAGCTCTGAATTGAATACCAAAAGATTTAAGAGATCTAGAAAAAAAAGTATATGTAAACAAATGAGCAATAGAAGAAAGTTTTCTGGACTATATAATACTAAATTCTCCATTCACTTTACTACTGTTACACAATGCTTTATTTACCATCCTTTTTTACAGTTTACAGTTTTGATTGCACCAGCAATCTTCTTCAGAACTTCATATTTCCTAGACTCAACTCTAAATTCAAATTTAAAATTTTTTCTAGAATTTGAATTTAGAGTTGAGGCTATGAGATATAAAGTTCTGAAGAAGATTGCTGGGGCAATCGAAACTGTAAACTGCAAAAAAAAGGGTGGTAAATAAAGCATTGTGTAACAATAGTAAAGTGAATGGACAATTTAGTATTATAGGGTATACATTTGGCAAGGCAATGAGAAAGAGTAGTTATTATACTTCTTGAAGAAAGTTTTCTGGAATGATAAGAAAAATTTATGCATAGAAAAAACAGATTAAAGTTGAAGAGATCTTCATCCTGCAGTGGATTGATAATTATAATTATAATAGAAGTGAAGATTTCAAAATTTACATATATAGCGAAAAAAAAAAAAACTCAGAATATATGTCTGTTTTATTAGATCATGAAAAAAAATACAGACACAGCTTTGATCCACAAAACATAAAACTAGTATGTTTAGACCATGATGACAAAAAGAGGAAAATAAAAAAAGTTTGGTATATAGATAATGACAACAATGTTATAAACAAAAATCTAATAACATTCAATAATCAAACAAATGGAATATGTAAATTAGCTTATTTACATATTAAAAATAATAACTACACACTATAAAAGCAGTTAACCGAATGAAACAATACAGCTATAATTATAGTGCTCAGCACTGAAAGTGGACTAAGACTAGCACAAAACTGATAAAAGAAGAATAACAAACTTCACCAGTATACTAAATATATGTATGCAAAGTTATTACAAATAAACAATGAAATGAAAATAAAATTACATATAACTATTAAAGAGACAAAACAATTACAAAAGTCTATAAGTACAAAAAAGCATATAGATGTTATGGCATATATCATGGGTAAGTTAACATCTCTGCATGATTTAGTGCAGTAGTAAAATGGTACATACAAGAAATACCATGGATCACACCTTGGTTTAGTCACTTCTAGTAACCAAACATTGACTTCTCACATAACTAAAAATACTTATAGACTAGCAAGTAAATAACTTTAGTAATGAATATATAAATATAAGTGATATAAATCTAAAGACATAAATAAAAAAGTTATTAAGTAGAAATGTGAAGAATAGTAGTACATAAAATGTTAATCAATGTGATTTTAATGATTCCAAAATTACTATAGATATTGCTTGGTTATAGGAAAATGCTTAAAAAAACTGTCTGGAATGAAATAGTGATTTATATATTGATTTTGCTGATTGATCAAAGCACTTGATTCAAGTAATTGCAGGTCTATTTTAACTGTTTAAAATTGTGTACCAAAATGTAATTGTATTACATAGTTTCTGCACTATGAAATGAGGTATAATGCTATTATTTTAAATGAAAATCTGAGATATTTGAAATGAAAACGTGTTAATGTAGAAACTTTATTATTCCAACTTTGTTTCTAGAACTAATTACAAGTGGCTTCATGAATCATACATAGATCAAGATCAATTACAGATTTAATGGTGGAATTTTTAATTTGAATTAATAAAAAACAAAAATTTCAATCTTTTTGGATCCATGATCTAAGGTATCATTATAACTGCCATTTCAAAAAATGATCTACAGAATAGACTTAAAAGTTTTGAATGGTTTAGTAATTAATGTCAAAAAAACCCTCAAGACCTTTATCAGCCAATAACAGAAAAAGATTTTTAGCAACTTTTAGCTTGGGTGGTTATAAACTTGTTCTTGTAGGTCAGTTAAAATATATTAATAACTTTTAGAATAAGAAGGACTTAGATGTTGAAGTGCAATACAGACCCCAATGCACTGCTGCTTTTAACAAGTTATAAAATAGATATTTTATTGCAGTGAAATAATTATAGTGACTAAAGTAGTTATATATGGAATGGATTACTTAATCAAAATAATATTAAGCCATTAAACAAATTTTCTTTAAGGATGTTCCGTTAAATTCTAAAATTCAATGACAAGATTATATGACCAATCAAAATGCTGTCTTATTTTGAAAGTTGTAATATTATATAGTCTGCTATTGTAAACTAATATATCAATGGTTTAGTTATGTGACACAAGTGAATAATAAACATCACATGACCACCATCTCTTATGCTTGTGTATAACTGTTGTTAAAACAGGAAAAACTCACTATATATATTGCCACACGCAGCAAGCTAGAGCTTCTGGCATCCATTGATTACTCTAGCTTACTGTGTGTGGCAATATATATAGTGAGTTTTGCCTGTTTTAACAAATGAATAATACAAGACTTCCAAAAACTTATTTCTGAAAAACTTGAGCATGCTTATTTTGATAGAGAATGACTCCATCTACATTATAATGATTATCTCGAAAACACTAAAGAAATGGAATATTGACTGATTTTTAAGGCTGGGAATAATATACTGGAGAGAAGTAATTCAACAAGATGTTAACGTTTTTTTTTTAAAAAAAAACTTAATTGCAGAAGACAGCATTTCAAAATATCAAGAGAATAGAATAAAGGATTTGAATGTTATATATGTAAATAGATTTGCATTTTATAAGTTGATTTGCATAATCATCACAGAATTTATCTTGACCTATTATTATTTGTCTATTTTTTACCTTCTTGAAATTGAAATGGCTGCATTCATTTACATTTACAGCTTCTATATTTGTACAATGCTCAATTTTGAAAATTCTCAATATGGGCATATCATGAATTTAATTTTTAATTTGATGATATAAAGACAAATTATATTTATATGACTTACCCAAAAACTTTTCCATATTTACTAATCCATTCTTGTATTTTATCAATTTTTTCCTTAAAAAAAGTAACAATAACATGCATTAATATTAATGGTATATAAACTAATATATAATTAATATATAATTTTAATGTTGTTAAAAAAAATCAATGACAGCAATGAAACAAGTTATAAACAGTTGTTTATAATTTATACAACAAAATAAATATATGGTTTTGTTAAAAAAGAAATCTTACATACAAAGTTAAAAAAAAAATTAAAAAAATATGAAAAATAACTACACAGTGTTGGCAACCATGGAATATCTCAAATGTCAGATACATCCAATTTCACTTAGGAAGTGCAATGCAATAAAACTACTTCACCCTAATATTGATAATATATCAAGATCAAAAAATGGCATAATCATGATGCTGTCAAACTACACGAGACTATATCATTCTTTTAATAATACATATCTTATATCTTCTGAATTTGCACTGCTTCATGATAAAATGCATTGCAAATGTGGTATGACCACTTTTGTCTCAAATTATCTTATAATGTAAATAACCTGGACTTATATGTTGGACTATTTTCATCAGTTAATATAGGTATTGAAGATGTTTAGAAAAATTTAAATTTATTTAAATATTCCAAATACATTCAACTCTTAGTAATAAAACACAGGTTAGTATATGCACAACGTTTCAAGAGGTATTACTCTCCCCTCTTCTTCAGGTGTCGCTGGCCTGACCAGTGACAGTACTAATATGGGAATCGAACCTGGACTCTTAGGTTCTTGATTACTAAAATATAAGGTTATGCTCCAACCAACTGAGCCATCCTTCTAGAGTGTTACCTTAAAATTCAATATTTAAGAATCTAAGGGTCCAGATTCAATTCATATGCTAGTACTGTCACTGGTCAGGCCAGTAATACCCGAAGAAGAGGGGAGAATAATACTTCTTGAAACATTGTGCATATACTATATTATTAACAATTGAATGTATTTGGACTATTTAAATAAAATTAAATGTTTCTAAAAACATTCAATACTTGTATTATATGAGATGGAATAGTTCAATATATAAATACAACCAAAATATCACCATCAAATACAACCAAAATATCATCATCAAATACAACCAAAATATCATCACCACAAACCTTCAGGAAAATACTAAGTAAATAATTTCTATTGAAAATAGTTTAAATGATATTGTAATCATTCTTTGGATAAATAATTTTTATTATGCAATATTTACAAATTCTTCATTACAAACTGGCTCTAACCTCTATTTCTAGAGCTTCTTATACCTGCTATATGTACATGAAATTTAAATTTCCATGGTAGTCTTTAAGAATATATAAATAAGGATCAAATGGCTTGTTGACTTTTAGAATGGACGCATTGAAGAATGTGCCAATACATTACAACATCAAGTAAAAAGGAACATTCCACTCAGAAAGATAAAAAAACAGAATAACTTCTAATTTGTTTTGTTACGATAAAATTATTTGATCGTTAACTTCCAAAGTACCGATACTTTATTATTTCCCCATAACATATGCCAAACAAATATTACATGTCCATTTTGCTAAACTATGATTTCTTATAGAATTAAGTGGCAATAATATAATCAAATAACTTAGTTCAGGAATTCATAGAAAATCTGACTTCCAAACATGGAGTGAAGTCCGGTTCTAAGGATATTGAGCTCCAGAATCGGTCACTCTACCATCACAGGTTACGTCAGAAGAGAGATTATATTATTGAGAGGAAATAAAAAATCTCATTTCTAAACACTATCCACTTTTGGCTCAAAAAATCATCATAGCAATTAATAACAATACCATAATTATAAAAAGATCTCATAGGACAGAGCATTCTTAGTCTTAACAAAAGAACAATTAGTGCATTCCACATACATATTATCTAGTGGAGCGACTAATTATGATTTTTATAAATGAATTACTTTTTTAATTTTCCATGATATATATATAAATTCTAAGAATCAAGGTAAATATCTCAGCATAGTTTTTATTAAATTTATTCAACTGTCTCTTATTACTTAATTCTTCAAACCCCCTCAGGAAACAAAAAATGATACCAATTCCAATAAGTTGACAAATTTTTGTTAAAATATCAAGTACAAGCATTGCACTTCATTAATAATGTCTCAAGAAGATGTTAGCCTTGAATTATCTTCAGAAAATAGAATCTTGAAGTATTTATCTTAATAGACTCAGCTTTAATAACAATTGTCCATAATGTAGTTTTCAAATAATCACTAATGATTCCAACACAATTGAAATAATATCATACCATTTACAATTTTCTGAAACACTGCAACAATATTATTTTTTATATCAAAACTTTATACTTACAGTTTCGACTGTCCTTCAGTCATCATCAGAACTCTTTACAATTTTATTTCTAAAACCAACTAAACTATATAAAAATAAGTATTTTCTTTACTATTGAACCAGTTTTTGCCCTATTGTTTGCTCTATATTATGGTCTTTTCAAAATACATTTTTTTAATACAACCACATGACCTTATATCTATCAATACTACCTCTAACATTCATTTTATATAATCATTTTATATAATCGTATAACCTATTTACAGATATATATATATCTTCCCCCTGTTTTGTTTATATATATGTATTAGTTTTATACAATAAATAAAACGACATTAACTATAATTAAATAATTATATACATATATTATACACTATAAATTATATACTACTTTACACAAACTTTTATTGAATTAATTATATACATATATTTTATACATTAAACTAAATTATATATCATTTTTCATCTACTTGTAATAACCATACTTACAAATAAAACCTTATTTATTCATAATTAACTAATTATTTACATATATTATAAATATTAACCAAACAAAAAAAAAACAAATCAAACATATATTAAATTTTCCAATTATCATTTAATGCCCATTTACTATTCAATTTTGTAGGTTCTTTAACTAAATACAACACATTTACTCATATTCTCCTGAATATATATTGTCTCATAATATTTTCTTCTATTATAATCCTTAATATATTTTATAACTTCCATATCTTCAATACATCTCATTCTATGACCAATATTTAAGTAATGAACATATGGTCCTGAATTCATATTCTTTCTATCAATAGCCCAATTATGCTCCTTTCTCTCCTTTCTATTGTCATTTCCCCTGTTTGACCTATATTTATATGTATCTTATTACAGCTCCTACATAATATTTTGTATACTAATCCTATTTTACTTTATTATTTTTTCTCTTTGCATTTGATATTTATTTTTTCCAACAATTTACTATTCTTCCAAGCAATTCTTATATTCTCATTCAACTTCTCTTTTCCTAAAATCTTATAAACATCTTTATAATAAGGTATTGATATCCATTTATTATCAACCCATCCATCTTTATTTTCAGTTTTCTTTTTTCTTTCCCCATAATTGACTTTATCTTTACTCTTACTATTCAAAACTCTTTTAATATCTTTTCTAGTATATCACATTTTTACATATTCATTTTCCATATCCATTTTTTGTTTAATAGTTTCATTTTTATCTATTGTAAGTCTATCATTCTTTATTTTAAACCCCTTTAAAGTTGTTATTTTCTGCAACCAAGGTACAAACTAGGATCAATTATCCTCTAATTTCTACATCTTTAATATACTGTTTCACCTCTATTTCATTTTCCTTATTTCTATTTAAATAAACATCTAAATATTTTAAACCTTTTTTTACTTTTTCTGTTGTCAACTTAATTTTATACACATTACCATTCAATTCATTAAATATTTTTAATACACTCCTACTATTTCCAATACCAATTATACCATCCACATACCTATAATATTTAATTATTTCTTTATTTTTTATATATTTTCCTACTATCTTTTCTTTCAAATTATTTATAAAAACTGGAGATAATAACCTACTTATTGGACATGCTATAACTATTCTTCTGGCATATTCCAATACCTATCCTTATATTTAAAGTACAAACTATCACTTATCATAACCAAAAGCTTCCTTAGTAGTATATGCCCAACCTTTAGATATTCTTCCATTTTTTTCTAATATATTTATAACAAACTTTATACTTTCATCTCTTGGAACACTTTGATACATTTGTTCTACTTCTAATGAAACAATCAAGCTATTTCTATTTAATTTAATATTATTTAATTCCATAACAATTTCTTCCGAATTTTTAATACTATATATACCATATCCAATTATATCTATCTTTTTTTTATTATATTATTGTACATAAATTCTTAAGAATATGACTGTCAAAATTTACAATTATTCTTGCATCCATATATATTATGCATCCATATATATTTGGAAAAATAAAAACACATAAGGAAGATATGACTGCAAGAGTAATTGTAAATTTTGACAGTCGTATTCTTAAGAATTTTATACAATAATATATATAAAAAAAATGGTAGATATAATTGGATATGGTATGTATAGTATTAAAAATTTAAAAGAAATAGTTATGGGAATAAATAATACTAAAATAAATAGAAATAGTTTGATTGCTTCATTAGATGTATCAAAGTATTACAAGAAATAAAAGTATAAAGTTAGTTATAAGTATATTAGAAAAAAGTGGAAGAATATTTAAATGGGTATATACTATTAAAAAAGCATTGGTTATAATAAATAATAGTTTGTACTTTAAATATAAAGATAGGTTTTGGAATATAACAAAAAGATGGTTATTATCTCCAGTTTTATAAATAATTTGAAAGAAAAGATTGTGGGAAAATATATATTTAAGTTAGATAGCTGGATTGGAAGACATATGGATGTCTAAAAATTTCAAATTTTCTACTTAATAGTTATACATTAGATAAAGTGCTGGTCTTATCCTGGTATTTTTAATCTAATGCTTGAATATCCTAGCACCCCACTGATGATGCCAGTAGCAGAAACCGGTCTGGGGTTGGGGATATTCTCAAAGTTTGTTAAGAGCTTATTTTGCAAGCTCTATATATAAAAAATAAAGAAATAATTAAATATTATAGTTATGTGGATGATATAATTGTTATTGGAAATAGTAGGAGTGTATTAAAAATATTTAATGAATTGAATGATAATATGTATAAAATTAAGTTTATAATAGAAAAAAGAAGAAAAAGGGTTAAAACATTAGATATTTATTTAAATAGAAATAAGGAAAATGAAATATAGGTGAAACAATATATTAAAGGTGCAGAAATTAGAAGAATAATTGATCCTAGTTTGTACCAACCTTGATCACAGAAAATGGAAGTTTGAAATGGGCTTTAAAATAAGGAATGACAGACTTACAATAGGTAAAAAGGAATCTATTGAATGAAAATGAACATAGAAAGTGATTATGTAAAAATGGGATATAATAACAAAGATATTAGAAAAGTTTTGAATAGTAAGAGTAAAAATAAAATAAATTATGGGGAAAGAAAAAAGGAAAATAGGAATAAAGATGGATGGGTCGATAATAAATAGATATCAATACCTTATTATAAAGATGTATATAAGATTTTAGGAAAAGAGAAGTTGAATGAGAATATAAGAATTGCTTGGAAGAATAGTAAATTGTTGGAAAAACGGATATCAAATGTGAAGAGAGAGAATAATAAAGAAGGTAAAATAGGTTTAGTATACAAAATAGTTTGTAAAGTTGTAATAAGATATATATAGGTCAAACAGTAAAAACAGCAATAGAAAGAGGAAAGAAGCAGAATAGAGCTATTGATAAGAATATGAATTCAAGGCTACTAGTCATAGAATGAGATGTATTGAAGATGTGGAAGTTATAAAATATGTTAAAGATTATAATAGAATGAAATAGTGTGAGGCAGAATACAATCAGGAAAATATGAGTAAATATGTTAATTTATTTAAAGAACCTGCAAAGTTGAGTGGTAAATGGGCATTAAAGGACAATTAGAAAATTTAATATATGTTTGACTTGTTTTTTGTTTGTTTTTTGTAATAAGTTAATATATATGATACATGTAAATAATTAGTTAATTATGGATAAATATGGCTTTATTTGTATGATTTGTAGAAATATATGAAAAATGATATATAATTTAGCTTAATATATAAAGTATATGTGTATAATTAATTCAATAGAGTTTGTGTAAAGTAGTATATAATTTATAGTGTATAATATACGCATATAATTATTTAATTGTAGTTAATGTGTTTTTATTTATTGTATAAAAGTAATATTTCTATATAAACAAAAAGAAGGGAGTATATATATGTGTAAATAGGTTATATGATTATATAAAATGATTATGTAAAATGAATGTTAGAGGTAGTACTAATAGATATAAGGATCATGTGATTATATTAGAAAAGTGTATTTTGAAAAGGTCCTAATATAAAGTGAAAACTGGTTCAACAATAAAAAAAATATTAATTTTTATATAGTTGTTATATTTCAATTTTATTGGAATTATTATTAAGTAAAAGATACAAATAACTGAACAGAACTTCTTAAAGTTAAAGATGACTCTGAAATTACAATACAGACATACCAGGAAAAACATCTAGAGACAATACAGACATACCAGGAAAAACATCTAGATAAGCAGACAGCCCTTGAAAAGCAGCATCAAGAGCACTTGGCTATTAAACAACCAGAATTAAAAGAACAGTATCAATCTTCTGAGAAATCAGAGATAGAAATATCCATAAGAAGAAAAGTTTAACCATACTAAAGGACATGAAGTGTCAGCTGCAAACTGAAAGAAGGCAAGCAGAAAAATTACAAGAAAAATTGGATGCATTTTAAGGGGCAGTCATATTTACATTTAAAAAAGATAGTTGGAGAATGATATAAGACAAGATAATTGATTAAATGTAATGAAGATGGTATGATAAGACTTACAAAAGTTCTTACAATTATTATATATATTAAAAATTGGCTCTTTAAATACCTTTTACATAAGGGTGTGCATAAATATCTATAAGAAATGAATCCAATTAATTCATGACATTTTCTGACTTGAATTCCATAATATCATAAACTGTCGATTACTGAAAAAATATTACATTAACCTTTTAATGAATAATATTTTTGTAGTCTAATTTTCATTACACAACTCTCACACAAGGTAGGGTTTGTTTTCTATCCACTTTTAAACCTCCGTAGAGGGGTGTATCCAAGATGCACATTTCATGTTGAACCAGCACTCATCATTTGGCCCAGATCATATTCTCTTACACATATCTATCATTGTTCAGTATATGGAGACAGGGAATTATTACAGTTTGATAAGTGTCAAACTTACTGCCCTCATAACTTTGACATAAACCATTTGAGGGAAGTATATTAACAATTTTTATTAGTCATACATTATACTAGAGATTATCCATTTAATTAATACTATTTCTGAAGGGTAATTTTTACTACACTACTCTCACACAGGGTTGGGACTGGTTTCTATCATCTTTTAACACCCTTGGGAGGAATGTATTATAAACATATGACTCAAGATATGTAGAAAAAAATGTATGATCCCCAAGATGCATATTTCATACTGAATTAGCACTCATCAGTTGGCCTAGATTATATTCTTTTAAACAGTCCCTATCTTGTGTGAGAGTGGTGTAGTAAAATTACATTGCAGAAATATTATTCATTAAATGGATAATCTCTAGTTTATTTTACGATTAATAAGAACTATTAATTACATTAATCTATTTCACTATAGACGTTTTTCTTAAAAATGCGTGGTGAAAAAGATCAGCATGATATTTTTTTTTATTGGTTAATAGATTAAGATATTATAAATTTAAATCAGGAATATTGCAAATTAATTTGATTGCTAAAAATAATAATCAAATTGTTAATTGCTCAGATTAAGTTGGATCATTTGAAGCAATAGTGTGAGTTGCAGAATCTGCCAATCTACAATTGAATTAAATCGCCATTTTTTATGTTGAGTTCCACTATAATATAATTAAGAACACAATTAATAAAAACTGAAGTAATTACTGAACTTACTTCATCCGGCAGCAATATTTTATTTATTCAGAATTCCTATAAACAAAATGTGGACTGATTTTGGTTTATTCCTTAGATTTTAATTAAAGAAGGTAGATATGAGATGAAGACTATATATATGTGTGTGTGTGTGTGAAAAATCACTGTATCATAACTTTAAACCCTTTTTGGCAAACAAACAAATGTTCTCACATAAAGAGTATCTGTAAACATTAAAAGCATAAACTAGTCAGTAAATAATCAAAATTACCCCAAATTCACAACTCAACCAGACTAACCAAGAAAATAAACTCTAAAATACTACCAATGGTTTCACTGCTACAAGCAGACTTCTCAAATGTAACTTATTTAAAAGTTCTTTTAATATTACGGGTGCATGGGAAGTAAGCGGAATTGTGGGTAATGTTTAATCTAAAAATATGTCGTAGTTCTTTATACTTGAGAAGTCTGCTTGCAGCAAATGATACCATTGGTAGTGTTTTAGAGTTTATTTTCTTGATTTTTTTGGCTAGTCTGGTTGAGTTGTGAATTTGAGATAATTTAGAGTATCTATTGTACAAAAGATTAAATGATATCATAAAAGGTTTAATGAGAATATTCTATCACTTCATCAGTATGATGTATTTTTGATTCTTTCGCAGCATGTCATCATCATTAATACTGATGGCAACAATAATGTAATTGTTGCTGAAAAACATTTCATAAAATAATACGAACAATATTTGATAAAGAAAAAGAAATCTATAAAAATATGATAAAGAAAAAGATTTAATAATTTTTCCAAATTAAAATAATAATAATAATAATAATAATAATAATAATAATAATAATAATAATAATAATAATAATAATAATAATAATAATAATAATAATAATAATAATAATAATAATAATAATAATAATAATAATAATAATAATATCTGGTCATTCACATGTAACAAATATGTAGAAAATCAAGTATCCTTGGAGGTTAATGAAAAATGATAGTTGAATATCAAGGCACTACTAATTTTACACACACACATCTCAAATTAGAAACATTTGAAAAAAAAAACTAGTATAGCTCATTAAAAACAAATATTAATCAAGCAAACAAAGTTATCATGTGCATATCATTGAACACAAATACCTAATCACACACATGCATCTACATATATAATTTCACTAACATACGTTTAAAAATAACATTATTGAATAATGAAAATACACATGCTATTACAATACAATCAAACACAGACTATCTAGTTGTTTTCAAGATATAATTCTCAAGTTAATCAATTGTTCTTCAACTTCTTTAATGAGTAACTCGTTTCAAGCAATATTGTTGCCATAACTTTATAATTATCCAAATTTAATACATATTTATTTCAAAGAGTAATCGATCTAATATCACGTGGCTGTAGATTATATTGTATTTAAATATAGCATTTAGTAAAATAAAATTAATGCAAAAACTTTAACTCCACTATTATAATAAAATATATCAAACAAATAATGTACTTTACCAATGCATCATTATGAATAACTATAATGCATAAACTAAATTCATATAATACTGTATAAAATATTGTATAGCTAACATTGCTATAATTTCCAACAGTAAATGATAAATACTTGTACTGAGACAAAAGACAATACTGAGGGTGGGTAATATTAATTTATGAGATGGAATTATTATTAACAACAACATCACATGACAGCATTTCTCCATACTATTAACACCTATTTGATTTGTTAGATTTTTAAATGCACGTTCATTATTATGATGATAGAATCTGTCCACTTCATCTCTAGTTACCTTTTTTAATTGCTAACCACTATTAAATTATATGATCAAAATAAGGCAAATTTATCCAGTTATTTATGTTTCAGGCATGAATTTGTATTCAAGTATCCATTTATTCCTTTTTTGTTATTCATAAAAGTCATTATGAGCAACTTAATTCAAAACCATCTCTACATTTAAGACTAAAGCAGATCTCTACTCTAGTGTCTAACATAAGCATAAACAACATAATTACTGAATATACATATATCACAAATATTTAAATCTCTATTCATAGACTGGTTATTGGCTTTTGTATCAATGAAAACAGTTTGAGGATGGGATTTGAAATATCTATGGATTTTATATGCATCTGGTGATGATTCATTATTCAAACTAATGACAAATGATATTAGAATTAAATGTAATGTTTGAAAACTCCTTTTCTTTTAATGGTGAACAATATTTTTATGAAGCCCTCTGCTAAGGAAAAATGCTTATGCTGATTTAAACATTATTTTTGCATTACTTTTTAAACCTTCTTAGGCAAGGGGAGGGGGGTTAAATGATGATTTCTCCAAAATATATATCCATTATAGATTTATTAATGATAACAGACCAAGTAATCTATTTGTATATAAACAATTCATGAAACAAATTGTTCACTCAACTGATCAATTTGTCAGCAATATCTATCATTTCAAGAACCACCCCTAATATGCATGCAAATATTTATTTTATATTCATAATAGGAAATTAACTGATGTGATTTATCTTGTATAATCAATACTACAATTTCCTATAAAGCAGTCTATTTCAATACAACCAACTATTAAAAAAAGAGAAAACATATATACAACTAAACAATGAAGATTGCCAATTCCTCAACAAGCTTTGTGATAAATGCTTAGCCAGAGAGAGCATTTAAAATATCTCTGTCAAGACCCCCCCCCAACCTCTGACCATGGTTTCGTGCTCTGGCACTCCTCAGAGAGGTGCTAGGATAGGTTAAAACACTAGATCTAAAAACACTAACCCAAAGCCAAGCATTTAACTAAAAGTTATCTATTGAGTGGAAAATCTGAAATTTTCAGACTCTTACATGTCTTCAAACCCAGCTATCCAACTCAAATAGCTATATGGGGCTGAAAGATCTTCAGACATACCATATATTAGTAGTCTTAGCAATATAACATTGCATAAGACTTAAGGCAGAGACTTTATATATACAACTGTTTCATTTATTAAACTTGATGAAATAAATAATGCATTTAATTATATGTGCAAATAAGTAAGTGCAATTAAAAAATATGTATAAACAAACTTCAATCACAGTGTGATTTATCACATTATATAAAAAAAAAACTAATGAATTGCTCAGCAGAAAATAAGCATTCCATGATCATCTTATCTTACCAGATAGATTGGCAGGGAAGGTGGAGCACTTTAGTACAATTATAGGATAACAAGTGTTATTGAATCTCGCATCTTTCCAAGTTTGTTTACAATATACACTTTTTCAAGACGCATTTATTGACATAATTGCAGGTCTATCATTCTTAAATTTAAAAATTGTACTTTTTTTTTCTCTACTTTTTACTGAATCTATAGATATATGCAGATTTATTTATATATTTAAATGATCTGTGCTAGCATAAATATAGAATTGCCATTAAATATTAAATATTTAATACTTAGTAAAATATGTTAGTATAAAAACGTACTTATATATAACAGTAGGTGATGTGATGCACTGTGACTTCTTCTTAAATGGAGTCAGGAATCTCTCAGCAACAATGCCCAGAGAAACAAAGTTTCCATACAGTAGTGCCACTAAGTGCAATCTTTCGTAATCAATGGATACAGGAAGGTTTGTGTATAAAATCCCTATCTAGTTATTTTCATTCAATATCCCCAGAATAGTTTTTAGCTTGTGGCTTTCATCAGCGAGGAGCTTTAGATTTGATGCACTGCACCTTCCTGTATCCATTGATTATGAAGGCTTGCACTTGGTGGCACTACTGTATGAAGAGTTTGTTACTGATATAAACATTTTGGGTAATCCTATGAAATGGTGCTCATGTGACCTTTTCATGCTTTTATATTTATATATAAAATGGTAACCAGAATTTTTTAACTCATGGATTACCTTCAGCACATATTATGTTTTAATCAAATGGATTTGTTAGTCTACAAAACCAATAAAAAATTACAGGCATTCATGAATGCTCCAAAGCTTCCTATCAAAAAAAACCTCTACAATTTGAGTTCATATTGAGTGAAATAAACATTTCACAGATTCTAAACAAGCTGAAGATTCTTCTTTTAGCCAATCCAGAGAGACAACTCAGTCATGAGTATAGCATCAATAGAGCATCTCATGATTTCAGCCTAGATATTACTTTTAAATAGAAAGGCCCATTTGTCCTAGTCTAGTTCTGCCACTTCGTGTAATCTTGAATAAAGCTTAATAAATCTTTATTCACTCCTGTTATATTCATATTCCCAAACTAGTTTCTAATTTAGACTTCATCAATAAGGAGTTTTGGATCTGATTCTAGTGCACAGAATTTTTTGAAGCTAATGCACCTTTCCTCCAGCAGCCATCTTTTACTTTTTTTCTATAATCATATTATTTGAAATTCAAAACAACTTAATGTTTTGATTCTAAGTCAACTTTATTATATATTTATATAGATCTAACACCAATTCAGTATCTATATATTTTTAGTATTGTCAGTCTTAGTAAATATCAACACTTATATTCCTTGACTATAAATGATATAATAACAACAGAACATTATTACTTACACAGGCATTATTTGCACATTAACTTTGAATAAATTTAATTTCTTATTCAGATATGCCATTTTGTGTAAGCTCGAGTAACTAGATGTCAGAATGTAATGCTCAATAATCCACATCAAGAGCTGTCTTATCTATATTTTTGGAAGTTTTTAGCTGATGACCTTCATCAGAAATGAGTTTTGGATCTTATTCTAGATCGTTTCAATTTTTTTGGATTGAATGCAATTTTTCTCCAGTGGCCTTTTTTTTTCTTTTTTTTTTTTACTATCAAGATATTACCTTGATGATTTCAAAATATTTTAATGTTTTAAATTTAATATAATTTATTTGCATTAAATCCAGATTCAAAACATCTCACTGATAACAGTTAGAAGCTGGAAACTAGTTCTATGGATATGTATAAGACAGCACTAGATAGAAATTTATTAAGCACTAAACAGTTGGCATCTATTGATTCCTCATGCTGTTACAAGGTGGCAGAACTGGAGTGGGGGAAATAGATTTGCTACTTCATTCATAAATATATATTTACATTGGGTAAATAAAGAAAGTTGCCAAGTCTTTTCTTTCCAGTTCCTCTTTAGAAGAATATGACACAAGGGCCTCTGCTCTATAATAAGTTATTTAAAAATTGTTTTATCAATACTATCTTTCTCCTGAAGTTAATGCAAAAATTATCATGTTTTTTTTAAGCTTAAACAAATAATAATAGAAACCATCTTTGTATAAATAGTTCACTGCATGATAAATATCTTTTCAACAATAAATGAAAGGCTGAACTCAGAAGACTTCCAATTGCAAAATGATGTTTGAGTGTTTTCTATTCATGTTTTACTTATCTAGTTAAAACGGATACCCATTTGCTGACCAATGTTGGATGGTTAGTTGTTATGGCTATAAATAAGTTACCCTGAAAGAAAAATTCCAAGTCTGTTGAAAAGAATTTTAATCAATCCCAGATTTGAATTCCAAATTATAAGCATGCACTACTTCTGCATCACAAGGTCCTTCCAAATAATCATCATCATAAAGTAAAAGAAAATACAAATCATCTGCTTTGAAATAAGTGTATAGAAAAATTCGTATTTTTTTTATAATTTTAAGATGACCTTAATTTAAAAAATAATAATATAAATTGCATTATTAATAAAATGATTATATTAAAATAACATCACGCATCAAAGAATATTGTTTATGCAAATTATAATTTTATTTTTATACATATAACTTAATTTGCTATAACTTATTAATTAATTTAAAATATTATTCATTGTTATAATTTTATATAATATGTACAAAATATAGAAAAAATACAAACGGCAAAAAAAGTATCTCTAATATATTAGCAGAAAATAGCCAAATATTTGACAAGAATATGTTAATATAATGTTCTGCAAATAATATACTTTACTTTAATGTAAAGAATGATCGTAAGATTAATTGATATCGTCTTTGCTTTATTTAATATGTTTTCAATACATTATTTATTAGTGATTATTATATCTTGATTTTCGAGTGTCAACTTGCTACTTTAATATCCATTTAAAAAAAAAAAAAACTTTAATGATTATTACTAATCATTTATTAAGCTAAAGATAATCATTACTAGTGATCTGTAAATTATAACTTCCTTTACATTTTCAAACTGTGATGTGTTTAATGTTATTTAGAAGGGATTTGAATCCATACTTTCAAGCCCCCACAGCCATTCATTCCATCTCATACAATCGATACACATGACCACATACATGTGAAAAAGATAAAGGATCTTTAATATATATTTCATGCTTAACCAGCATTCATTAATTGGTCCAGATCATTATCTCCTACACACATATATTATCAGTACTCAGTTTATATTAAGTTAGCAAATCTTCATATTACAATGGCAACCTTCAATCTTCACCACTCTCTATCTTAAATAAACCAAGCCCTGATTATATATATATATATATATATATGTGTGTGTGTGTGTGTGTGAGAGAGAAGATGATCTGAACCAACAGATAAGTGCTGGTTTAGCACAAAATGTGTATATTGGAGATAATTATTTTTTTCACATGTGGTCATGTGTGCCAGATGTATGAGATGGAGTGTATGGCAGTGGAAATCTTGAAAATCTGAGTTCAAATCCCTTCTAAAGTACATCAATTTCAGTACAGATATATTTGTATTTAACTATTAATGTTTAAGGTTGTAACTATTGTGATTGTAGTGTGGATCAATTGTTCTGAGGTAATTAATGAGTCAACAGTTAGTCTGCTGCTAAAATATATATCTTGGGAAGATTTGCTTTTTTGTAAAGTTGTTCTAATTAGTGGCATAGATTTAGCACTACTTTTAAATAAATGATATGTGCTGATTAATTTATGCATTAAATAAAAATATATGCCAGGACTGGTCAATATGGGGCAAAATTATTGCCACTTCATAAATAATATAATGCAAAATAATATAGAATTATGCAAAGTACAAGTTAACCTACATAATCTAATTTGCATAAGAACAATAGTAAAATGTATGTAAATTAGCAAAGTTGTAGCATAACTTTAGAATGTATGGAGAAACAAAAAGTAGAAATTTACTATATTGGTGAATTATAATGCTAATGAAAACACTAATGGAAAAATAGAAAGTTATTAGACTTGAAATGAAAGACATTAATAAATAGTTGTAATAGAGTCCAACTCTACACAGAACTATTAATATAAAATTTAGGCTGGTTATACTATGGAACTTAACCAGAAAATTGCTAGTAGAGCCATACTAACTCATTACTAATTTGTATATGTATTATGAATAATAAACTCATGCAAGTTATTAAAATATGTGTGTTGTTTATTAAAAATATATAATGAGTGTATGATTAAGGTATCGCTCCATACATGTCAATTACCACAGTTGACAGTTTTAAACATGTGAATATCAGTAGTGCAGTAACCAGAAACTGCACATACTACTTATTAACTTGATATATTTATATATGTAGAAATTTTAGAGCAGTGTGATAATACCTTTCGATGTCAGGAAGTCAGGACAGGGGCAGATATACTTAAACCATGTGGAAAAATATATGATAATTAATAGTATTACTGATGCCAAGCTGAAAGTTGCCACCCTACTATGGATGTTAGGACAGGATGTCCTGCAATTAGAAAACCATTTGTGTGATTCCAAAGTGCCTGCAGAAATCCCATACAAGTTGTCGAAAAAAATAATTGCTTATTTCAAACTAATAATGTCAAAATACACAGCACAACTTCATTTTTGTAGTAAAATGCAATCACGAAATAGAAATGCATAAGATTTAGCACTGTAAGCAATGTAAATTTAGAGATTATCTAGAAGAGATGCTACTGGACCAGTTGTTATGAGACATGAGAGTCACGAAGCTTAGACAAATGCTTCTAAATGAATCTATACTAACATATAGTCCACAATTAAATGAAGGATAATGAAAATATCCTAGGTAATGCATAAGAATTTTAAAATTTGGCTGAGGAAGCAAACTCAAATACACAGGTAAATACAGTGAAGACATGGGTGGCACAGAAGAATTTGACACAGAAACCCAGCATCTGATATTTGTATGGAAAGTGGTAATAGAAATGAGAGAGGACACAGACTTATAGAGTTCACCAAAAAGAAAAACTATGTTATGAATTCTATCTTGAAATTATATATAGAAATATTCAAATGAACATAAAACAGAATTGGATTATATTTTGACAAACAGAAAATATGCATTTCAAGACTGCAATGTTCTTAATAGATTCAATACAGGAAATGATAATCAATTAGTGAGATGAAAGATGTGTTAATGCCACAACTGGTGAGATATAAACTATTAAAAAATATAGTATCAATAATTGATATTCTTAAATTTCAAAAATACTCCAATGAATTTAAATTAGGACTTGCTAGTCCTTTTGAAATATTAATTTTAAATATGGTTCAGACATAATTAAAATCAATAAAAACGTAACTGAAATTCTATTGAAAAGTACAAGAAAAATAGGTAGTATAAAAAAACAGCAAATTATTAGTAAACTTTTTATTGAAACTAAACAATAGATGAAACAAAGAAAGAATGTAAATATTTGTTGAAATGATCTATTAAGAAGAATTGATATCTAGAGTTTTATAAAATGAATAAAAGTTAATAATGATATAAGAAAACATATATGATTTGATTAGAAAAGCTATAAAAAATAAAAGTATCAAAAGTATAAAACAACACCTTGGCATTGAAAGAAAAAATGTATAATTAATAATAAGAAAAAATGAAACTATTATTAAAAAAAGAAATGACATCATGAATAAAGAATTATACTATAACAGAAAAACAACAACAATCTATTCCCTACTATTTTTACTTCTTTTAAGCCAATAAATATCACATGATCACCATTTCTTATGCTTGCTTATAACTGTTATTAAAATTCAATAAATTAGGAATACAATTTGATAAATTAGTAATAAAATTTGATAAAATTAGTAAATAAAATCAGCAATAGTTCAAAGATCAAAATATAAAATAAGCAATCAAAAAATATTAAATTCTTACAATGGCGGATCAGACACTGTAAAAAAAAAAGTGTCTCACTTGGTCAATGCAAGCAGGTAAAAGACAGATATTTACCCAGAATTCACCCAAGCATTTTAAAATCTTGAAGGTGACCACGAAAACACATTGACCACTTCTATCGATTAGCCAATGTTTCAGTTGCCATGACATTGTTTTGGTTCTTATAATATTTCATTTTTGATAATTTTTTATCGTAGTACATTATTAGTTTATTATTTCGCAATGACCAATATGGCGACATTAGACATCTCCTTCCCTATTAACTATGCTATGACATACTACCCCAAAGACATACTATTCTAATCTTGTGATCTTCAAGGTGACTTCTCCACATGATCTGCGGGCAAACTTTATTGATTAAGTTTGTTTGCAAATCACTAGGAGATGTTATCTTAAAGATCTTAAGATTAGAATAGTATGACTTTGGTGTAGTACATCATAGCTTAGTTAATACTCAAGTACCAAACAGGCAAAACGCTCTATACATATTGCCACTCAATGCAAGCCAGAGTAATCAATGGATGCCAGAAGGCTTGTGCATAAAATCCCCATCTAGTGCCTACTCATCCAATATCCTCAGATGACTAGTTTCTGGATTGTGGCCTTCATCAGTGAGGAGCCTTGGATCTGAGAGGACTGCACCTAGATCTTAAGATCTAATGCTGGAGGGTTGCATTAGATCCTAAAATGTAGGCACAGTGCTCTCAGATCCACAGCTCCTCACTGATGAAGGCCACAAGCCAGAAACTAGTCTGGGGATATTGCATGAATAGGCACTAGATAGGAATTTTATGCACAAGCCTTCTGGCATCCATTGATTACTCTGGCTTGCATTGAGTGGCAATACGTATAAAGAGTTTTGTCGATTTTTACTTCTAAATTGGCAAATATTTTAAATGAAGAGTTAAAATACTCGAATCTATGATGAAGGAAAAAACTCTAGGAAATGGAATTTTATTGATTTTTTTAAAAAAAAAAACAGATAAAGTAATAAATAAAGTATTGACAAAACTATATACCAAATATTTAAATAATAAAAGTATAAACAGGAAAAACTCTCAATATAGTAGTGCTATTTAGTGCAAGCCAGAGTAATAAATGAGTGCAAGAAGATTTATCATAAAATTCCTATCTATTGCCTACTCATCCAATATCCCCAGACTAGTTTCTAGCTTGTGGCTTTCATCAGTGAGAAGCCTTGGATCTGAGAGTACTGCACCTAGATCGTAAGACCTAATGCAACCCTCCTGCAGCCATTTTTACCTCTTTAATTAAATACAAAATTATGAGTCTAAAAATTGAAAACATAATAACATTTTAAATTCAAGCTCATTAGCTTATATAGTCATATAGGTCTGAACTCAGTTCAGTACCCATCACTATCTTATTAGGCAGGATTGGTATTAAACCATTAAACATCACATGATTGCCATTTCTTATACATGCACTGAGTAGCATTACTGTATGGAGAGTTATGTCTGTTTTAACATCTTGAGCAAGCATAAGAAATGGTAAACATGTGATGTTTAATAGTTTAATAAAAATATATCAGATGAAAGAAAGGACGCAGTAATAATAGTGATATTTAATAAAGGTGATAAAGATATTAAAAACACACATAATCACAACTTGTTTACAATGAACTTTGGATTCTAATCATCCAAAAATATGATATTGATTTAAAAGTAGTTTTAACATTGTGGATCACATCCAAACGTTGAGAAAAGTTATAAAAAGAACCATTGGACATAAGTTGCCATACTGATTTGAATTTGTACTATATGAAAAGGCATTTGATTCTATAAATATTACCATGGTAATGAAAGCATTGGTTATCATAATATAGATCTAGAATATTATCACATACTAAATAATATTTATCAAATTACAATAGAAATGATTAGACTACCTGGTGTCACTAATGAAATTAATACTGAGAAGAGTGGACAACAGTGAAGAGAAGAGTGAACAACAGTGAAGAGAAGAGTGAACAACAGTGAAGAGAAGAGTGAACAACAGTGAAGAGAGGAGTGAACAACAGTGAAGAGAAGAGTGAACAACAGTGAAGAGAAGAGTGAACAACAGTGAAGAGAGGAGTGAACAACAGTGAAGAGAAGAGTGAACAACAGTGAAGAGAGGAGTGAACAACAGTGAAGAGAAGAGTGAACAACAGTGAAGAAAAGAGTGAACAACAGTGAAGAGAGGAGTGAACAACAAAGAAGAGAAGAGTGAACAACAGTGAAGAGAAGAGTGAACAACAGTGATTCTGCCAATAGATTTTCTCAGAAGAAAAAACTAAAACTAGATATCATGAATTAGAAGAAAATACCATGGGCTGATTATTAATAAAGATAAAACTAAAGATTGATAATTTTGAATTAAAATAAGTTAACAACTACAAATATATTGGTCATATTATTAATAAGATGGAAACATAATAAATAAAAATTTAGAACTAAACTTAGATAAAGTGCTTTAGGTATAAATAATTTAGTATTAAAAGGAAATAGACTGAGATCTTTGTAAAAAGAGTATAATATATGTTTTATTATTTCTTACTTATGAATTTGAGACTTGTACATTTAATACAAAAATAATACAGAGACTTCAGAACACTTGAAATAACTTAATACTAAAAGGAAATATGTCTATGCATTGAAAAAAGAATGTTTTTTAACATGTGATTTACCAGTTACTATTTATGGATCTGAGACTTTGACATTTAATAGATGAACAATATAGAGACTTCAGACTACTCAATAAAACATGAAAAGATATATATTAGAAGTAACAAATGAATATAAAGAAATGCATGAATTAGAAGACAAATAGTTATTATTGCCTATCATTGAAAAAATTAAAAGTTCGAAATCAATCTGGCTGCTCTATTGCTAGAATAATTCATTAAAACCAGTCAACACTTAGACAATCCCAATATCAGTAGCAATCAACAAATCAAACTGTTGTCAAGGCAACCTCCTTTTAATAATATATATCACTAAAAACCAATCAATACATAGAGAATCCCAATATCAATAACAATGAACAATTTCAAACTGTTGTCAAGGCAACCTCCTTTTAATAATATATATCACTAAAAACCAATCAATATAGAGACAATCCCAATATCAATAACAATGAACAATTTCAAACTGTTGTCAAGGCAACCTACTTTTAAAAATAGAGGTGGAATCCTATGTTTATTAAATAGTCTAATATACTTATATAGACACTAAAGACTGCAACTTAACCACAGAGATTGAAATTATTGATACAAAGAAGTTTAAATAAACCTCTTTCAACAGGTAAATATAATCTGTTATGAATTCAGACAAATAATAGTCAATTATAACATTACAAACTGCAATTATAATTTCAAATTGCACCCAAAGTATTACTTAAATAATAGGTGTAATAATGCTCACGGCTAAACAGGTTTATAAGTAATAATTAAAAACCAGTTAACCACTTAAACAATCTCAATGTCAATAACATTTAACAATATATGGACAGTTGAAAGTTTAAATTGAAATCCAAGTGGTTGTAAAAGATTTAGAATGAGGCCTTGTGAGAAATGGATTAAATTAAAAAGTTTGTTATTGTGATATGGAGAAGATAGGCTAGAAATCAGAAAAACTGGATTGAACTTGGAGAAATCGTCATCTTGCAGTGGATTTGTACATATACTGTGAATTAACGAAATATTAAAAAAAAATAAAATAGAAATTTCTGTTTTTTATTAGTTTTTAGATTTTTAAGCTGAAACTGCTTATGTGAAAAATGTAGGTATGGATGATTGTTATATAATCTAAAGAGAAAATGGAAAAAACAAAAACTCATAATAATTATCTTAAAAATAATTAGTAATATTTATTTACCATTCCATATCCACTGATTTCTTGAACATTACCAAGTAACAGACTTGGTTTTGGTCCTGGTATTCCCAGTCGCATAAATGTCCTCTGTGCATAGCTTCGTTTTCTGAAAAAGATCAATTGAAGTATTTTTTAAAAAAGAATGTAAATGCATTGTAAATATGTATTACTAACATTTTTTACAATCTAATATACTTTGAAAAATATAATTAGTAATATCATTTTTTATTTAACTCCATAAATGTCACTTCTTGAATGCTTACAATATTAATGATAAAAAATAAGTTTACTTCCATATAAACTGGTTCCTCAGATATAAAAGATCTATCACCAAAGTCCAATTAATTTGCCACAGCTGTGCCAGGGATGAGGAAACATTTGACCACATAATTAAAACATGCATGGGTCTAGGTAATATTAAAACAATAATATTTAACAATTCAAAGATAGATTACTACAAAATACTTAATATAAAAGAATGCATTCGTGGAAGAGATATTCCTACAATCAGGCTGTCAATTTTCATCACCTATGCCATTTGGATTGTAAGGTGCAAGGCACAAAACCAACATCCCAAGCCAGATGAAAACTCATTATTCATTCAAAGCATAGAGAAAATTAAACAAAGAGACAAAACTCTTGCCACAACATTCATTTTTCAAGAGACATGGAAGCTATATCAGACTCTCTAATAAAGTTAACAAAGAACTTAACCACTAAATACCTAACCCTGTTTAACTCAATAATATTAGTTCCATAACTCATCTATTATTGTAATTGTTCATTATCTATATTTGTAATATATCACCCATATTAATTAGTTTAATAAATGTTTTGAGATAAACACATAATTACATTATATATTTTGGTTTACAAATTACACGGTATAAGAATAAGCTATTATGCTCTATATAATGCTTTCTAATAAGGCATGAAAACATATCATACATATATAGATGAAATATAAATTTTATATGATTAAATAAAGACGTTTTAAAAGTTATGAAGCTCTAAATTGAGTAGCTAGAATAAATTGTTTTAATAAGATAGAAAATACTAGAATTCCACTACCAATAATAAATAAATGTTATCTAGATAATCTAATTGCTTTGTTGCAGACAATTGGGCATGCATGCATAAACTTAAAAATTAATATAAATAAATATACTCTGTTAAACTGAAGCTTAGAAAATCCAATATTATAATCATTTACAGTACATTAGGAAGCAGTTATTGCAATATATGGATAAATAAGGCATAAATCAAATATTTAATTTCAAGAATCAATAGTTGCTGTGCTTATAAATAGTAATATATATATATATAACATTATCAGATTTTTAGTGATATGGATGGCTGAAGAGGAAGAAGATTGAAGCCGGTTCATTAAAGTTTGAACATTTGCTATCTTAATATAAACTGAGCACTTATTATATATATGTGTGTGTGTGGGAGATGATAATCTGGACCAAATGATGAGTGCTAGTTCAGCATGAAATATGGATATTGGAGATCATTTATATTTTTCATATGTATGTGGTCATGTATTGGTTGTATAAAATGGAGTGGATGTCTGAAGGGAGCTTGAAAGTCTGGGTTCAAATCCCCCATCTCTATATATATATATATTACAGAACAATCGTATCTAAATATGTTACTAGGCAAGTTAGATTCTAAAAAAAAATTGTTGAATAAACTTACAAATACAAATCCCTTTCATATATCAATGACAATCTATTTTGTTAGATAAAAATCCAGGGTAGTTGTACCAATCATGTAATGTGGCTGCTAGGCGATGCTGTGGTTCCATCAACAACCAGCTCAAAACTTGCAAGTGATAAATTTCTATCTGAAGGTACTGCAGAGTCACCTAGTGCCTGCATTACATGATGGGTACAACTACAAAATCCTACCAAATCAAGAAATCTTTTATCTGACAAAACAGAGAGGCATTGGTATAAAAGAGTAGATGTATTTGCACGTTTATTCAAAAACAATTGTTTAGAATCTATTTGTAATTTGTTCTAGTAACGTATTTAGACATGATTGTTCTATAAAATATTTATATTCCTAATATTACATAGTTGATCAGTCATAAAAATTATTGATATGTGATAAAATTATTAGTATAATATATATATATATATATAAGTCTGTGTTGTGTTTGATACAATGATGATATAAGTAGTATAAATAATAATGTAATTTATTTACAGAAATAGGTATACATTTATGCAATAGATTAAATTGTCCTCATGTCAATTGTACATTTTTGATAAACAAATTTGTAAACTTATGGGTGTATTTATGTGCTTAAACACAGTCAAAAATCAAAGGCCTTTATCAATTACATATACATATAAATAAATTCCAAATGACATTATCAGTAAAAATAATATATATCTTAATTAATCAGTAGTGTTTTTACCATTAAAATTATTTGGAACTTATATATTGTATATTTATAATGGATATTTATAGCTTTTACTGAAGAGCTAGAGAGTGGAGAAGATTGAAACTTGGAAATTAAAGTTTGAAGATTTCCTATAAAACTGCGCAGTGACTGTATATGTATGTGGGAAATGATGTTCTAGAGCAACTGGTGAGTGCTGGTTCAGCACAAAATATGTACATTGGAGATAATTTATCTTTTTCACGTGTGCATCAGTTGTATAAGATGGATTGGATAGCTGTAAGGAGTTTGAAAGTCTGAGTACAAGTCCCTTATAATTATATTAGGTTTAATATTATATTAAGCTTAATATTACATATTCAGCCTGTATATTATCCATCCCTCTTCTGTATAATTAAATGGACATATTAAGGTCCTATACGTGAAGGGTCATATTGACTTAAGGTCAACAGGGGTATGACAGTAATACTGATATATATATATATATATATTGTACCTATATTGATATAGGCACATATAATTTTATCTAAAATTATATTATTAAAATAATCGTTCATAAAAGAAAACATAAAATTAAACGTTGAAGAGTTTGTTGCAGTTTGCTTTAGAAAAAAGATAAGAATTAAATAGTTTTCTAGCGTTAGTTTTTGAAATAAAAAAAGCTACAATTAATTAATCAAAAGGGGGGAGGGGGAGTCTTGGTTTGAGAAATAAAACTAAGGGTCATAAAAGGAAATAAATAGTTTTTATTAGTATTCGTAAAAATATAATTTAGAAAGTTAAAACGTACAAATCTCTTTTCATTCAAGTTTAATTAAAGAAAAAAAAATAATGTTAAAACTAAATAGTAAATTGTATTAAAAATATATGTGCGTATATATGTGCGATTTGTAAATAAACAAAATGTATGTGAAATAAAAGAAGATTATCATTAAAAACACGGCAATGGCTATTAATAAAATAAAACAACACATTTTATTGCATGGCTATTACTAATTAAGCAATCTTCCAAAACACGTTTATCAAATGATTACCATTGGAATTTGACAACAGATGTTTGCCGGAGATATTAGAGAGACAACAAGGCGCAGGTATAAATAGACCTTTTTTTATTGGACAAGTCATTCCACAAATTAATTGAGTTGAGACAATCAGTTCACAGAGTTATTGAGAGAGTGCAGTTCGGAAATTAATTGAGTCAGTTAAGAAACAAAATGCAGTGCTGAGATTATTTTGGAACGCATGTTTATCTCCAGCCCAGATGTCCTAGAAAACAGCAGATCTGCCCGTGAAATAATGTCAGCTTAACATCTTAGAAAATCTCCGTCAGTATCTATTTGTCTCCAATAGTAATAATCATGAAAATAAGGAAACTCGTCAAGGAAAAATCCCAGATGGCTGGTAAGCATTTATAATGGAAATATCCTCACCGAAATCAGCCTCCAAAGAACAAAATTCTACGTCAACATTAAAAAAAGCCTAGGTAAAAACATTTGCTTATTTCGTTCTATACTGTAATAGCCATTGCATTGCATTAATTCGTATGAATCTTTCAAGAGTCTAATTATATGAACTCTATATCATACATAAATGAACTATTGATGTGTGTGATTAAATTTCAAATGCTATGTCATCCTTTATTATCATTATTATGTGTGTACATGAGTTAATATGTGCGTGGTCATTATATCAATATTTATTAGTTAAATTAGAGTGTTTTGTTATTAAATCTATAGGAATGTTTAAACTATTTAGAAATGTTAATTTAAAATATGCGTGTGTTTTATTAGAATTATAAAATGTTTAAATTTAGTAAATAAATGTTAGTTAATAAATTATCTTTAAAATTAAACTTTATTTGTCGGTCAATTCTTTTTATCAATTCCTTTTATCAAATTGTTTTATCAACTCCTTTTACAATTCTTTTATCAAGTCTTTTAACCACTAATTAAGTATAATCCATTAGTGATTACAAACAACTGAGCTAGTCGTGGATTTAGGCGTTGAGCTAGTGGCCAATGTTCAAAGTGCGTTGTCTATTCTTTTAGTATTCTTTTAGAATAAGCAGCTGGCGCCCGTGGTTATACACAAACAAAAAAGTGCTTTGGACGTGGTATTCAACTCAACAGCCGAGAAGAAGCTATGTCCTGGAAATGTAACATTAGTTATATACTTTATAGCTATCGTTTGGGCATACATACTCTCCGAGTATGTTCTTCTCTGCCTAAGAGACTGGTGTTTCGAATCGACATATTCGAAAACGGTTCAATATATATATATATATCTTTATACCAAGTTATATATTCTAATAATTAAATAAATATTCACCTAGAAAAAAGTTGAATAATTGTTTAATAATTATTTCTCCCCATATTAAAACCCTGGAACAAACATGTTACTTGCCCAAAATTAACAGTATGCCAACAGATTTCAGGCCTAATTCATATATAGGTAATAGAAGTAATGTAACTATGAATCAAAATAGGAGCCATTCCTGACTTTTAAACTCTATTCAGACATCTGATCTGTGAGTTTATATACTAGCTATTAGCTAATAATTAGGTCTGTTACATCAGTGATGTAACAAAATGAATCCAATAGTGCTCAAATTAGTTACATTACAAAGCTGGATAGTCAAAAAAATAAATGTACAAAATTTCTGTGTGTGTATGTTTGCATACTAGATATAACATATGCATCACTTAAGTACACCAATTTAGGCAATTAATAAAAAAATGGTCTATAGATTTTTTTATATAATGTTATTAAAATTTTTATAAGAAAGATATATTATGTAAAATTAAAACAATAAGATTATATAGCTCATGCTATGTAAAGAAATAAAGAAAAATGGTTTAGATGCATGCAAGAATCAGAATTCCATAATTTATAAAAATATATTGTTTTTTGTGACCCTTTCTGATTTGCCATCTGAATGGGATTTTAAATAAATAATTTTCCCATTCTTATAGTAAGTTGAATGGAAAATCTAAATATGTTATTGAAAATTAGGGATTACTAAAATTAAGAAAGTTATCACTCAAATTAATGTAAATAAAAAAAAAAACAATTTTTGTGTTTATTTAGTTATAAAATAATGATATAATTTAAAAGTATATATAAAATTATTTGTTTCCACAACATGTTGTGAAATGAATATTCATCCCTGTAATTAGTAAAATGTTTTCAGACAAAGCTATTAGCATTGTTGTTTGGAAAACATCCACTGAATACAGCAAAAAGTGTGAAAAACAACAAATGAAATGTAAATAGGTCAAAAAACAACTATAACAGTCTAATCTATTTTAAAACATAAATCAAGAAAAAGTATTGCAGTGACACTATGAAGAGAAGATAAATTGCTGGCTAAAACACCTTGCTACTGTAATTTGAATCAGATGCCTTGCTGCCATTAAAAGCATTTTTCAATACAAAGATCCACCACAGCAATTATAACAATAGCCAGTAAAAGACTATCTAATATATGTGGTTAGAAATCAACAACTACACCAGACAAGACATCCAGAATGATGCAATCAGACAGAGACTAATGCTGAAGTTTTCTAAAACTAGCAACTACCTGTTTTAATCATGCTATGTGGAAAGAAGTGGATGGTGCTGTAACACCTATAAAGACTTACTGTACCCCTATATAACATCACCAAGTCCCAAAGAAGACAACCTTTCTGGATGAACTAATTAAGACATTCACAAATATAGTAAAAAATGATTTCTGCAGAAAATCATGGTTTCGAACTTTCAAACTTTACTCAAGATCTTATCAATATAATTATTTCTATGGCCTTAAGTTTAATCACTATTAATTATTATTTTTATCATCTTCACTATATATTTATTATACTTAGTAATAGTTGCAAATACACAAGCAACAAGTTTACATATCTATTGTTAATGAATTAACTTATTTTTATTATTAATCAATTTAGTTTATGTCTGCTCATCAAACTCTCTCCAAACATTACGCTATTAATATCTGCAACCTTGAGAAATCATGCAATTTACAAAGGAAAATGCAAGAAAAATAAATACAGGAAAATACACAGCTTGGTCTATCCTATGTGGAAAAAAAATCAAATCGCGCTTCCAAGCTGAACCACAGAAATTTCTGGGATTTAATATTTCAAAATCGCAATCAGCAATGTCTAAAGAACTTCAGGCAAAAATTCTCCAGTCCACAGACCAGATCACTAAGACCCTCTCAAAGGTATACCTTTCGCTCTATGGTAAGGTTTCACTGCTAAATATAAAGATTTACAGCAAAATTGCATACTACCTGCCAATGATGAATGCAAATAAAACATTCATCAAGAAAATTGAGCAATATTGCTCAAGATTACTATGGAAAGGGCAAGCTGTTTCCATCAGCATGAGAAACATGCAGGAAAACAAAAGATTAAATGGAATGTCACTATATTCCATCACTTCAATTAACTATCAGAAATCACACTCTCTGATATATAATCTAGTCCAAAAGTATGGCCATGACCAGATCACTGAATCCATAATTCCTACTGACACCCCACCCCCCAAAAAATTAAGCTGGCTTGACCATCTAATCTTGTCAACAATGCAACAAAATACAAATGCCCATAACAACTATCAAAGCAAGATCAAGCTATGGGATGCCCATCGCATCCTAAAACACAATAATCAAATCTCTACTACAAGATTAGGAATAACTAATCACAAGCTGATTACCCTATTCAAGTATTGGGCTCTAGAACCAAAATACTTAGATTACTTACTTAAAATTAATCTGGATGCCATGCCGGTCAACTGGTTCCTCAGATATAAAAGATCTATCACCAAAGTCCAATCAATTTGCCACAGCTGTGGCAGGGATGAGGAAACATTTGACCACATAATTAAAACATGCATGGGTCTAGGTAATATTAAAACAATAATATTTAACAATTCAAAGATAGACTACTACAAAATACTTAATATAAAAGAATGCATTCATGGACGAGATATTCCTACAATCAGGCTATCAATTTTCATCACCTATGCCATTTGGATTGTAAGGTGCAAGGCACAATACCAACATCCCAAGCCAGATGAAAATTCATTATTTATTCAGAGCATAGAGAAAATTAAACAAAGAGACAAAACTCTTGCCACAACATTCATTTTTCAAGAGACATGGAAGCTATATCAGACTCTCTAATAAAGTTAACAAAGAACTTAACCACTAAATACCTAACCCTGTTTAACTCAATAATGTTAGTTCCATAACTCATCTAATATTATAATTGTTCATTATCCATATTTGTAATATATCATCCATATTAATTAGTTTAATAAATGTTTTGAGAAGTAAATAATAGTAATAATATTTACAAACAATGATAATTGGGCTTTAATGTTTTCCAAAAGTAAACTTTCTATTTAGAAGTTTTTATGCTTTAAAATTTCATTAAACTAGAAAAACAAATAAAAATACTTTTGGAGTAATGGTAATTAGTTTAACTGTCAGTGTTGGGTTACAAGTCATTAATCTTTATCATCATGGATGTCTGGTTAATATTATTGTATATTTGAATTTAACCAATTTTATTTGAATGTATATTAAACATAAATATAACTATTTATTTTTGCACACCTAATGTTCTATATTTGTAGTATTCAAAAATGATTGTTATAGTATACTCTAAAAAAAGATATTAATATATAGTGTATCTGAACTTGGTTCAGTCCCATATGGCTTTTTAAGTTAGATAGCTGGATTGGAAGACATATGAATGTCTGAAAATTTCAGATTTTCTACTTAATAGTTATCCATTAGATAAAGTGCTGGACTTTTCCTGGTATTTTTAATCTAATGCTTGAATATCCTAGTACCTCACTGAGGAAGCCAGTCTGGAGTTGGGGATATTCTGCAAAGCTTGTTAAGAGCTTATTTCTCAGCTTTATATATAATATCAATACTTATTCATTGTTATGGATATAAGTAGTCATAGATGTAGATATTTATATAACAAAAATGCATATTTTCTCCACATTAAAGGAAAAGATCTATTCCATTGGCATGCTATTTGAATTAGAATTTTTTTTAATAGTTTATGTTATATATTTACTAATTCTCAAAGTGGATGGAATTTCTATAATTTATATTATACATTAGAACATGTATATCAATGGTGAATGAGTAATAATTAACTGTCAGTTGTATTTTATCATATCCATTGAAATTGCAACAGTTTCCATGAACATTTTCCCAAGTTTATAGTAAAATATGAATATACTAAAAAAAAATACTAGAATAACAATATTGCTATTATTTCTGTCATCTATTGATTTCTCAGATTCACTCTAAATGGTAGAATCAAAAGAAATATATATATATATATTCATTAGATATTACACAGGAAACTTAGCATCTCAATACTAAGTCAATAAATATCACATGATCACTATCTTGTAATATCTTGCTACAGATTATTATAGACATAATGATTACAAGTGAATTACCAGTAATCTGAACATAATTAATTCAAAAATGTCTATAATCTTCAAAAAATTATAAAGTATAATTTTATTGATTTAATTAAAATTATATAAAAATGTGGGCTGCAGAAAGAAGTTTACTATTAACTGAAAGGAGACCCTTTGATTCCTCTTGGAGGCCTTAAAAGAACTGAGCAGGGCAAATTCCTAATGTCCACTCCATACGTTCTTGTCATTGCAGTTGTTATTACTATGTGATTATTCATATGGTATATGAACATGGATGGGCTGCTCATCAACATGCATTAGCCAGTGTGGTGAGTTTATTGGCTTTTTACCTCCGAGTTTAAGAATATTTTTTCAATATATACAATCATGACAGACAAAAATAAATCATGGCCCTTATTCCCAGGAGGCTGTAAAGTCACCAACCAAGGCAGTGGTTGGTGGCCAAAGGTGGAGGGTGCTAAGAATCCCCTGATTGCAGACTCGGGCTGCCATTTGTTGATGACTTTTTATTTAGGTACTTACAACTGCAGATCACTTTCAAGTAAAGGAAGATTGCAAGAGTTGGAAGAAAAATTGTCTTATATTAAATGGGACATTATTGGACTTTGTGAAGTTAAAAGAAAAGGTGAAGAAACAATTGATTTAAAAAGTGGACATATACTCTACTATAAAGGCACAAATATTGGAAATACAAGTGGAGTAGGATTCATTATAAATAAAAAATGGAAGAATAACATTGTGAAGATTGATGGTGTATCAGATAGAGTGGCAAGATTAGTTTTACAACTTAATAGCAGATACCAAATGCAGATAATTCAGGTTTATGCCCCAACAAGTTCTCATAGTGATGAAGTTAGAGAAGATTTTTATATGGATGTACAAAAGGCTTTTGATCAGAGTAAGCAACATTTTAAAATTGTTATGGGAGACTTTAATGCTAGAGTTGGTAAACAAATGAAAGATGAAAATGCTGTAGGTAGTTTTGTTGGGTAATAGAAATGAGAGAGGACATAGACTTGTGGAGTTTGCAGAAAAAGAAAAACTTTATATTATGAATTCTTTTTTTGAAAAAAATGTTAAAAGGAAATGGACATGGAAGCATCCAAATGAAGGTACAGCAGAATTGGATTATATTTAGACCAACAGAAAATACATATTTCAAGATTGTAATATTCTTAATAAATTTAACACAGGAAGTGATCATCGATTAGTAAGGTGTAAGATATGTGTTAATGTAAAACTGGAGAGACAAAAATTATTAAGAAAAACAATATTTACAGTTGATATTTCTAATCTTCAGAAACATTCTAATGAATTTAAATTAGAACTTACAAATTGGTTTCAAGTATTAGATTTTGAACATGATTCAGATTTGAATGACATTAATAGGAAAATAAGCAATGCACTTTTAAAAACTGCAACAAAGATAGCTGGTAGAAAAAAGCAGCAATTGACCAGTAAAATTTCTACTGCAACTAGAGAATTTATGAAGAAAAGAAGGAATATGAGGATATACAACAATGATGCATTAAAAAAGATTGAATATCTTGAATTTTGTAAAATGGTGCGGAAAAGAGTTGAAAATGACATAAGAAAGTATAATTGTGAACTAGCAAGGAAAGCTGTAAAAGAGAATAAAAGTCTAAAGAGTGTAAAACAACATTTTGGAATTGGTAGGAAATTTATATCTGCAATAAGAAAAAAAGATGGCATTATTACTAAAAAGAGAGATGACATCATAAAATGTGTAGAAGACTTCTATCAAGAATTATATAGTAATAAAGAACAAGTGCCTCCTATACATATTATATCTTCTGAATTGCCCAGAATTTTGAATGAGGAAGTGAGACATGCAATTAAATTTATGAAGAAAGGGAAGGCTCCAGGTAATGATGGAATTGTAATTGATATATTAAAAGAAGCAGGTGAAGAAATAGAATTTTTTTTAGCAAAGTTATATACCAAATGTCTAAATGATAAAGATGTACCACATGATTGGAAGAATGCAGTATTAATATTAATATTTAAAAAAGGTGATAAAGAAGATATTAGAAATTACAGACCTATCAGTCTTTTATCAGTTTTATACAAAATTTTTACTAAGATAATTACAACTCGTCTACAGAAAACACTGGATTTCCACCAACCAAGAGAACAAGCTGGATTTAAAAGTGGTTTTAGTACAGTAGATCATATCCAGGTATTGAGAGAAATTATAGAAAGGACAAATGAATATGAGTCGCCATTATGCTTAGGATTTGTAGACTATGAAAAGGCATTTGATTCTATAAACATTTCTTCAGTGATTAAAGCATTGGATCATCAAGGTGTAGATCCAGGATATTGTCATATTTTGAAGAATATTTATAAAAATGCAACAGCAACAATTAGATTACATAATGATAATAGGAAAATCAACATTGAAAAGGGTGTAAGACAGGGTGACTCCATATCTCCAAAACTTTTCACAGCAGTGCTGCAAGAAGTATTTTGTGGATTAAAATGGGAAGCTAAAGGAGGGAAAGTAAATGGAGATTATTTAAGTCATTTAGATTTTGCAGATGATGTAGTTGTTTTTGCAAATAATGCTTTAGAGCTACAGGGAATGTTGCAGGAGTTATCAGATGAAAGTAGGAAAGTAGGACTAAAGATAAATGTTAAAAAGACTAAAGTAATGTTTAATAGATTTTCTCAAAATATGAAAATAAAGATTGATTATGATGAGTTAGAAGAAGTTAACAGTTACAAATACCTTGGTCAGATTATTAATACAGATGGAAATATAATAGATGAAATTAATCATAGAATTAAACTTGGTTGGAGTGCTTTTGGTAGAAATAACTTGATACTAAAAGGAAATATGCCTATGTGTTTGAAAAGGAAGGTTTTTAATAAATGTGTTTTGCCAGTTCTTACTTATGGATCTGAGACTTGGACACTTAATAGAAGAGCAATACAGAGACTTCAGACCATTCAAAGAAGTATGGAGAGATGCATGTTGGGAGTAACAAGAAGGGATCAAAAACGCAATATATGGGTAAGAGAACAAACAGGTGTTACTGACCTCACTGAAAAAATTAAAAGACTGAAGTGGAGTTGGGCTGGACATATTGTTAGAAGAGATGATAACAGATGGACAATTGAAATTTTAAACTGGATTCCAAGAGACTGTAAAAGACCCAGAAAGAGACCACATGTGAGATGGATGGATGAAATAAGCAAGTGTGCAGGGGTAATGTGAAGAAGAGAAGCTAAAGATAGGAAAGGATGGATTGAACTTGGAGAGACCTTCATCCTGCAGTGGATTGATAATGGTTGATGATGATGATATAAAAATGTTATGCTGATATAAATAGAAACATTATATGAATTAGTGTTATTAAGAAAAAAGTACAGATTATAAACAATTTATTTAAATTCTTAAGTAGAAATTGGGAATATAATGTGTGTGCTGGAAGAGGAGCTTGTTATTGAAATCTGAAAAATTTGCAAATTCAAAATGTCCGGAAATCAGGAATTTCAAACAAATAGTGATATACATATATTAATTAATTTTACAAATGTTTTTAATTTTCTTTTGTCTATAATACAGTTTTTATACATTTACATGTTTGAGATGATGATGATGATAATAATAATAATAATAATAATAATAATAATAATAATAATAATAATAATAATAATAATAATAATAATAATTTTACAAACAATTATCTGTGTGTATAATAATCAAGAATAATGTGTAAAAAAATTGAGTAACCTTTTTTTAAGTTATTGAATAAAGTCCTTTGAAAGATGATGATGATGATGATAATAATAAAGTAATTTGTTTTTAGCTAAAATAATAGTTTATCATTAAGAAAAAAAATTGAATGATAATATAGTTTTATGGTTAAAATAAATTTTATTTAAATTATGACATTTATAAGTGTAAATTCTAAAAAAATTGTTGGAAAAGATTATATATATATATATATAATATTTGTAAATATCTAAAAAAATTGTTGGAAAAGATTATATATATATATATATAATATTTGTAAATATAACAGATGAGTGCTTATATTTTAATTCATAAAATTGTTTCAAATGTTAAAATTTGATGGTTTTTATTTAACTTTATAATAGTATACTTTGATGCATACCCTTACAGATAAAACTTCTTTTTTGAATTCATATGCCTGCATATGTGATGTTGAATTTATACTAATTGTTCACAAACTTAAAAGTAGCCTTCACTACACCTGCGAATATAGTGGAAGATTTCTCGAACTCTATTAGAAGCAGAATGAAACACCATATAGTATTAGAAAGTCCAAGAAAAAATGCCAGCAGTTATTTAGTTAGTGGGTGAATATTTTCCAACAGCTTGATAATAATTTAATTTGTAGTCAAACATATCATCATTATATTTAGCATATCAGGTGAAGTTTAATAGACTTGTAAAATAGTTTTTTACATTGAACATGAGTGTAGTTTTTACAGATTAGTAAATCTTCCTTCTCAAAAATCCTTTACAAAAAAGGGCAAAATCCATTGCTTTTGTTAGAAAGACATGATTAGAAATGAATTGTAATAAAAAACTCTGTTAAGGCAAAATATGACTCAAATCAAAAAGTCATTCTGGAGATGGGTATTTAAATTGCATTACCATATAATAATTATTGGTTATACAGTTAATCAAACTGATTACACATAGATGGCATTAGAATAAAGAGCTCTTCTTGGTTTATCATCTATTGAGCAAGCTAAGAGATTTAATAATTTGTTACTATTGAAAAATTTTACTGCAGAAGAAATATCAAGTAAATAGACTATAGACCCATACTATATCACAAGTAAGCATATTTGTAACCATCTATTATATTTAATCTCTCATTTTTTTTGTATGAAATGACCTGACACATTTATGAATGATTAATAAGGAAAATACAATTATAAAAGCTTTTGTAAACAGTTTGTATTTATAAAATATCTAAGATTTTTAATTTTAAAACTTGTATGTTAATTTTCAAATTTTTGTTTTTCTTTATTTTGAGTTATGTAAATAATTTTATAGCTTATTATCATAATATAAACCTATTAATGAAACAGACAAGTCTGAATACATTATTAAGACAATTTACAAGCAAGATCCCCAAAAAATCATTTAAATAAGCTTGTGAATAATGCCCATGATATAACAAACAGTAGGCATTATTTATTAAATAATTCTTTAGGCATCTTGCTTGTAAATTGTTTTAATAAAGTGTTCAGATTTGTCTGCTTCATAAATAGGTTTACAAGATCCCCAAAGAATCATTTAAATAAACCTGTAAATAATGCCAACAATTTTTTATATTCATGCAAGGTGGGCATTATTTACAGATTTCTTTAAATGATTCTTTGCTTGTAAATTATCTTAATAATGTGTCCAGACTTGTCTGTTTCATAAATAAGTTTATATTATGATAATAAGCTGTAAAATTATTTGCATAATTCAAAATAAAAAAATAAAAATTTGAAAGTAATTTACATGTTATAGACCTGCTTCTTTAAATGATTCTTTGTAAGTCTTATTTACAAATTATCTTAATAAGGCATTCAACTTATTTATACTATGAATAGGTCAAGTGTTTCTGCTTGAAATATTGTTTTTCACATGTTTCTTGGCTTCTTAGCAAATGTCATATGAGAAATCATCCAAGAATTCCAGAAGTGAGGAAAAAGTAAAGAGAAAATAATTAATCTAGATTCTCTCAGTCTTTTTTACTAACATTTTGTGTACAGTTTATTATTAAATATTTTTTAAATGTTCTCTTAGGTGGTTAGTTATAATATTATAATTTAACTATTGAAAAATGTGGTAAATATCTGGGCTGAAATTCATGTTTGCTGTTATGGTTCTTATAATCACATCACTTGCTTGAAAAAATCTTTCTAATTCTATTAGGAATACATCTAAAACTTTTATTTATCAGTAATCTATTATAATGTTGGGTTACTTTTTATTTACACATAATAACCTTGAGTTATAAAATTTAAATGCAAACTCAACAGTCACTATATCTTGCTATTTGTAAACTATTACTAGTCTCACACAAAGTTTTATTATAAAAAAATTAATTTCTAATTATGAGATAGTATTATTAATAAACAGCTTGACTTATTTTATACAAACTGTTTAATATTTACTGAGGCTTTTACACGCATATTATCGAGGTTATAGCCTCAGTAAATATTACTTACGTAATCAATGTGTGTTTAATAAATTTATAATTACAAACTGTTTAATTAAAATATTTTGTTAAAGTTTAATTGAATTTCAATAATTATTTTAAAAAGTGGTTTAATATTAATTTATGGTGAATACAAGTGACCGGAACAAGTGAGCCAATGATATCTCTGGCTAGAATAATAGTTTCCGATCTGACAATAAATAAAATGCAGATTCATAATTTTGATGAAATTTTCAGTTTGCAATAAAAAAATGTATCTTCATAGGATGAAATTCATACACTTATAAATATAACAAATATATAGGGCAAAACTGTCCATACCGTAGCACCAGTAATCAATGGATGTAGGAAGGTTTTTGCATAAAATCCCTATCTAGTGCCTACTCATCCAATATCCCCAGACTACTTTCTAGCTTGTGGCTTTCATCAATGAGAAGCCTTAATTCTGCAAGCACTGCATTGAGTGGCGCTACTGCATGGAGAGTTTAGCTTCAGTGTAAACAGCTTGTGTAAGCATAAAGAATGATGATCCTGTGATGTTTAGTGATTTGTAATAAATATAATAGTCACTTTTCTTTCTCTAATTTTTAGTGTGTGTCTGCTAACAGGCATAATTGAAAAATCCAAAGAATTTCTTTGCAAAGACATTATAATTAAGTTATAAACACTGTCATTAATTTATGCTCAGTAATCTTTAACAAAAATTATTTTACTATCACATTTTAAGGTTGTTTTTATGAAAAATAATTAAATCTATTTTCTTATTTCACACACATCTATTTTAAATTGAAACAATCAATGAACTTTAAACAATAGTATTACATGTACATTATCAGAATGGTTTTTGCCTTATAACCCTTTTTAGTGAGTAGTTTTGACTCTACTTAACTACACATTTAACAAAAGATATTAATTCATATAATTTCAAGCAAAGAACCTTAAATTTAAAACACTTTAAAGCTTTGAACCCAGGCAACTGTTTCTATCATTATATAGGTATGGCACTATGACAGCAACATTATATTTTAGTGATTTTACTTTTATTTTTTAAGATACTATTCATTTTTTGAATATAATGCTATACATCAATAATATATACTATGACTTTCCACATTTACATTCAACATGTGCTTTCAGATTTGAGTAATACATTGATTTTTATTGATATGCATTCAAGATGCATAACATATCAATAATGTGTATAATTAGAACTAACTTAAAATATTATATATTCGTAAAAAGATACTGCCTATGCAGAAGTGGAAAATATTGTGTATATGAGATATTTTTAAAATTAATTTGATTCCATACACTATAGGTTTATAGTATAATTAAATTAAAATATATATTATATTTATTGAGGCAGGATAGCTATTCTAACAAATAAGAAAAATAATTTAAAATCACTCATAAACTATTAAATTAGTTTTTTTTTTTTAAAAAATATACAGCCAGTTCACAAAACCCTGTCATACATATATGTAAATAACATTTTCTTAGTATATTAGATTAGAATACAATGTTTATTCTAATTACTAAAAGAAACTATAGTAGTAAAAAAAAGTTTAAAATGCTTCTGCGAGTGTGGAATAAATGTAAACACATAAACATATTAATTAAACAAATATTTATTATTTTATAATAATAATAAAATAAAAAATAAATATAATTGTAATAGAAAACATCCATAGTTAAAGAATTAATAAATATTTCCACGGGTCATATTTATTTTATTTTAAGAAAAAAATACTGTATAAAACTTCTTTATTTGAAAATAATCTGTTATTAAAATAACAAATACCGATTGAAAAACACTAGAAAAAAAAAAAAAAGTTTGGCATTAAGTATTAAAAAAGATAAAAATTTTATCCTCAATATCTATTAATAAAAAAATCAAATTATTAGTTAGTATTTTCAAATTACAATGCTTTGTTAAGCGAACTAGAAGAAGAAAGAGGAATAACTATTTCTATCTCATTAGCCAAATTTTCCAAAAAAGTAGATGGATTAAATAATGAGAAATTGTGTTCATGGTAATACACTGGCAAAATATTTTGAATTACGAATCAAAGAAATAATCTATGTAAATAATAATTATTGTAACAAACAGAAGCATTACTTTCAGAATCCAATGATCTGAGGAACAACAAAAAAACTAACTAAAGGAAAATGATGCACTTTGTAAAAAAATAAAAAAAGAAGAAATTATGAATAAACTGTAACATAATTTTATTCATTACCTTTTTACCTTGATAATATAAAATCTTAAGAGTACCAAACTCTCCATAAAGTAATGCCACCAAGTGCAAACTTTTGTAATTAATGGACGCAGGAAGGTTTGTACATAAAATCCCTATCTAATGTTTACTCATTGAACATCCTAGACTAGTTTCTTGCTTGTGGCTTTCACTAGTGAAGAGCCTTGGATTTGAGAGCACTGCACATAGACCTTAGGATCTAATGCAACACCCCAGCAGCCACATTTTACCTATTTAGTTAACTATAAAGCTGGAGCTCAATAAAAAACACCATAATGTTGAAAAACCAAAGACACCAAAATGTATGGATGCTGAACTGAGTTCAGATCTTTATGACTACACAAGTAAATGAGCTTGGGTTGTAAACATTATGGTATTTTCATCTTGGGCTCCTAACTTCATAGTTAACTAAATAGGTAAAAGGTGGCTGCAAGAGAATTGCGTTAGATCCCAAGGTCTAGGTGCAGTGCTCTCAAATATAAGGCTCCTCAGAGATGAAAGCCACAAACTAGAAACTATTCTGGAGATGGTGGGTGAGTAGGCACTAGGTAGGGGTTTTATGCACAAACCTTCCTGCATAAAGGCTTGCACATAGTGGCCCTATTGTATGGAGAGTTTGGTACTCTTATTAATAGTATGTCTGTGCATATGAAATGGTGATCATGTGATGTTTTGATGGTAATATAAAATCTTGCTCAAACTTGACATTATTTGATTTATTTATTATGGCTCTGACGAAAATTTTGTAAACTGATACATTGTTTGATTTTTTTAACAGGATTCTGATAAAAACATTAAATTTAAAATTTATTTTAAATTAATTAAATTCGTGCATTATAATGACTTACATTTTAAAATAAATAGTGATTTATAACATAAGCATATTTATCGATAAAGTAAACTTTTATTTATATTTCCAAGAATAACAGAAAATGTAAAGGAAACAAATGTCTAAATTTTAAGAATAAAAGAAATATTCTTATTATAAAACTTGAGATTTTAAATTACTAAGAAATATAATCAGATATCATTCTTATTACTTTTTTATAGTAATAATTTTTTCACACAGGAAGTAAAACATTACGTTCATTATAAGTTAGATAGAGATCTGTATTATCATAAAGCTTGTAGAATACAATATCATACTTATATATTAGCCATATTTTTAAAAATTAATGGAATCATAATTATTTTATATCTGGTGTGAAATAGATGAATTGAAGTCTATTATTCATAGTGTAATAAAAATGTGTTTTTCTTTTAAGCCATGACAATTTGATTAGCAAAACAGAAGCAAATATTATTTAAAAAATAGTAAGAAAATAGTTTCTTTACATGTTTAACTATTATTGCATTGACTTAAGATATTAAGCCAAAGCTTCTGCCTGAATTCGTAGGTAAAACGCATAATGATAAACCAATATATGGTTGCGTGTGTGTGTGTAAAGCAAACGTACACGAGTGATTATGATATAGGTTTTATATAATGCATGCTATTATGAATGAACATGGGTAGTGATGAATAGATTCCATTTACAATTCACTTAAACAATTTTCTATTTCTTGGTAAAACATACAATATAAACATGCCCCTATTTATTTATTGTTGCTGTTATTTATTTTGTTTCACATTAAATTTATTCATAGTTTTGTACAGTAATAAAATTATATATTAATTCATTATTGTAGACTTCACGTTTTTTTTCATTTTGTATTTTATACATAAATGTCAGTATAAATTACTTTGATGGATCTATCCTATGATTTATCACATGCTTTTTGCCTTATTAAAAACATAAACATCACAACTTATTTCATACTATATATATGTGTGCTCATTATATGAATTAGTGTATTAAAATAGACAAAACTCTCCATACATTAGTGCCAGTACAACCCAGAGTAATCAATGGATGCTTGTGCATAAAATCCCTATCTAGTGCCTACTCATCCAATATCCCCAGATTATTTTCTATCATGTGGCTTTCATAAGTGAGGAGCCTTGGATGTTAGAGCACTACACTTAGATCTTAGGATCTAATGCAACTTTCCAGTAGTCACCTTTTATCTCTACTTAACTACAAAATTACAAGCTAGAAACTAGTCTGGGAATATTGGATGAGTAGGCACTAGATAGGAATTTTATGTGCAAGTCTTCTGGCATCCATTGATTACTCTGATTTGCACTGAGTGGCACTCCTGTATGGAAAATTTTTCCTGTTTTAATAACAGTTATGAGCAAGTATAAGAAATTGTGATCATGTGATGTTTAGTGGTTTAAGAACTAGTGTAATGGGGGAATGGGAATATATGCACCAGTATTATTTCTGGGTATCTTGACTTGCACAGTGCCTGCAAGATATAAATCATTGCAAATTGGATTAAATAAATACTAATTTTTATTTAATGCTTTACATATGGTTTAAACCTGAATTTCATCCCTTAAAAGCATGTCATCTATTTTATAATTGCAGTTTCATGTGGATTCCAAACATAATGTTTAGCTACATATAAGTACTTACATATAAATATTATTTAATGCAGCATTAACATTTCATATGTCATCAATAGATTTTAAACTTGTGCATATTTTTATATTAATAACTTATGTTTAGGGCTTTGCCCTCATTAGATGCCCTAAATATTTTCAATCTTATAAACATATTAATATTTTTAGTTAAATATCACAGTAATGCTCAATTTGATGTTAAATTTAAATATTCCAATTAGTTATTTACTTATTTACCGACTGTGCCGGTCAAAATCGTGTATTCATTCAACAAGACCAATAATCCAAGCAAAAGCACCTTGAATCCAACCATGCACAAGATACCTATGTCAGGTCAAGGATAAATCCTAACCTATTTGCCTAAACTATTGCCTCTCTGACTAATGGATAACGTTTGTGATGACACTAGCAGTGCTTGGTTTTATTCCGTCCCAGCTGGAGGTCATGGTTCACATAGAGACTCAAAATAATAAAGGGTTTATATGAAAAATTAATGACATAATGGATTCTGACGATTGCAGAACGGTACAGATATGATTTGATCGATTACTAATGGTTTGAACCGTAATAATAATTCTTTATGGCAATATTACAAAGAAGTGAATTTAAATCAAAGAAATATTTAAATAAATAGAGTAATTAACCTTAGAGATTGGGAATGATGACAAACTAAGCTTATTTAAGATAACAATATTATAGGAATTTATTAAGGAATTTAGTACAAAATAAGTTATCTTTGTTTATACAACTTGGTTATTTTCTTTAATTCGTTTTGATGCGGCTTTGACAAACAATGTAAAAGTTTGTTAATTGGTTGGCCAAAAACCAATCAGCAATAAAATATTATTAGCCCTCTTCAAGCTATTACAAATAAATCTGTTTTATATATATATATATATTACAAGACATGAAAGATGGGCATTTAAAACACTATTACATTTAAAATCATTTGTATATAATGAGTGTGGGAAGCAAAATAGTTCTTAAATAAATAATTGACAATTATACAGTCAGATTTAATTAATTGGGATTTTGTTTGTGAAGAACGTGCCATCATGGCAGAGAGCATTTCAGGTTTTCTAAATAAAGATATAAAATGATGAAGAAGGCAGTATGCTATTATAGATTACAACAAAATAAATGAGGTCTGCTATGAACCTCTGGGTGGCTTTACTAAAAGAAATTCCTGATATGTACAGGTAGATAAGAGAAATGTTGGCCCTCCAGCCAAAGCATGTCTCTGAATAATAATAAAATATTTTTGACGTGCTGGACTTCCCATATGCATCTTGATGGTAATGCCCAAAAAGAATCCCTTGGTATGAACTATGTCTACTTTGAGGGAGTGTGAAAGATTGGACTGGTCATAGTTAAATTTCCGAAGGTCGTGATGAGTAAGTAGCAAAGCAAAATAATAATAAATGAATGGTTGTAGCTATAAATACATAATGCCTTAGACATATAGATAGATAATGTATCACTAACAAAATTATACCTTAAATCCTGATTAAAATAATTGGCTCCCTGACACATGGAAAGTCCCAGAGGCCTGAGGCATTACTGAACGGATCATAAAACATAATATAAAAAAAAGGAAGGCAAGAATTAAAATTGAAAATATAAGTTGTTTTCCACACTTTCTAAATACTTCATTTATTCATAAGTTATTAAATAGTTTATCAAAGATTACGAATAAGATGTCTTTAATTAATATAGACGGGGCATTGAATATCAAACTCACTTCTGATAAAGTTTGACAATATAAAGCATAATAAATTATACATCAATTTTTTTTTACTATTTTGACAAATAAAAATATATGTGTATGAAACATATACTGACAAAATGCTATAATAGTTTTTACTTAATTGATTCACTAAAATTCTTTATCCTTTCAGAAATAATTACAGGGCTATTTTAAATTGGAGGCAATAGTAAGATACTTTTAAAATAATTTCAATCATTCCCAACCCTATGCTTGTGGGCACCATGGTGCCCACAGACAATTTTACATGTGCCCGCCACTATCCGTAAAAATAAATGATTGTATTATATTGTAATCAAATAAATATTTTTTTGTACATTATGTGTATTATTAACAATATCAAATTATAAATTTACATTGGAAAAATAAATGGTGCCCGCCACCTGGCCGGTATTATAGAATGTGCTCTTAAGTGCAAAAAGGTTGGGGACCCCTGAGGTATCCATATAATTCAAGAATGTGTGATGGTGTGGAACTTATAAGTATATCTAAAAAAATGTTACACTTAAAAAAACAACATAAGTTGGATTATTCGGTGTGGTTATATTTTATAAAAAGATGGGTATATTAATTTTAACTGAGATTTAATGTTTATATGTGGGATGAGGATAATTTCTAATTTGGTAAATGATTATAAATAATTGTTTCGGTATTTATCTGAAATATTTGCTGACAAAGTTGTGAGTACAGAAGGTTTGCTTATAAATCAAAATGTAAAATATATTAATACAAATTCACATCTGAGTATATATATATATATATATGCAAACTCCAGTACTGAGTTATTAAAAGAATGCTGGATAAAAAAGGAAAAGTGGTCACAATTTTGTATACCTTCTATATGTTAAAAATATATCAACTGCTAAAGTGTAATTAAAACCAAAAGTAGATTGTATCAATGTTATATGCTTACTATATTACTATATCTGTGTGTAAAAAATAATTGTATTGTTGCTCAGGAGATCATGTGTCATTTCAATTATAAATTATAACTTGCATTCAATTATTCAGATGGGAATTGATTGCAAGAACCTTAGCTCGAAGTTTGTCACTTTACCACTGCCCTAAAATGCACACGTATATTTAATACTTAAACCCTACAGACAGAAAATAGACATATAGAATGGTTGCATGTGGAGGGTGAGATTTCCAAATTTTTTCAATTTTGAATTTTTTTTCTAATACTGCCCACATGGTTTAATGTAGTTTCCAGAGTGGCAAAGCTAGGGAGTTCAAGTTTACTTATAATACTTCATTCATTTCCAGTGTTCAAACTTATGAATTCTAGAGCAATAGATCATTCAATGATTGTATTCAAATTAAACAAATAAATTGTACTATTTTTGTCAGTATTAATAAATGATTGCACTCATGCACGGGTACTTCAGACACCATTTTGGAACTCACAGACAAAAACTTTTTAAAAGAAATCAATTTTTACTTTGGTCAAAGGCTCCATATCTTAGTAGAACACTAGTTCCTAAAAATAGAGGTATGCTTTAAATATATGATAGTGATTTGTATTTCTATCTTTATAATTGTTTGTGTGAGTTGATATGATCAAAACCATAAGTCTTTTTTTAATTTCAAAGCATTTATCTTGACTAGTAAATTAAATTATAGGTTGTTGCTACTTCCATATTTAAATCCCATGCTTTAGTAATAAAGATAAAAACTAGTAACCAATCTGGGGATACAGATTTATATGTATTATCATATGGTAATTACTGATCCCTTGCGTATTATAAATAAAACAATAATAGAAAATGACTGTGCAAATTAGGAATTAAGTGATTTCTGCTTTTATTAACATTCATCCTTGCCAAGAAAAATGGATATCAACAGTTAATAAAAAACAAAGTACTAAAATGTATAATTACTGTATCTGTAGTTAGATCTATATAATTGTTCAAACAGATTGGTTTGTTTTCAAAAGCATGTGTTGAAGGGTAATAAAATAAAATTGAAGGTTATTGTTAGATGCTTAAGTGTATTATTTCAGGTTTAAATTCTAAGGCTCATTGATTAAAGCAAGAGTCTGAAAATATGGGGATATATATGAAATACCATTTGATAATTAAGATGACTCAAGCTTACTATAGATGGCACTAGAGTAGAGAACTGCTTTTGCTTATTTATACATGAATAAAATGATGAAAAAAGATGCAATTTAAAAAAAAAAATCTATTGGAAGAATATAAAATAAATTAACAATACATATATTCAAGTTTTATTTTAAAAAGTTGATAGTATGAATAAGAAAACAATATGAGCCACACATTTGTTGAATTCACATAAGTTCCATGAATGCTGAATGAAAAATAAAAATGATGTCAAAGGTTAGTTTTATGTAGTTTTATTAGTATATTGCTTGTTATTAACTATATTTGATACCTATGTATGATCTTTGTAAAGAAAATATAAAAAAGTTATTCAAAGTAGGTTGGATTGTTCTTTTTCTTATTGGGTTTATGATATCATTATAATGAATGCAACATTCAATATGTTGGTGGTGATACACAGGTTTAATTTGAAGTAGCAATATATATTAAACTATTGATGAAGTCTATAGCAAACAAAAGCACTAACAATAAAAAAAAAATCAGTAGCCATTTGTAATAATGAATTAAACAATTTTATAACAATGACTCACTAAACATCACATGATCACCATTCCCTTACATTACTATACAGAGAGCTTTCCCTCTATTTTGACAATGAATCATAATAAACTTTTTCAAATAGTTACAAAATCCTCAGTACTATGACCAAACAAAATTGATCAAGCAGTTACAAAGGCTAAATTTTTTGACAGACTTTTTTACCACTAAAAAAATTTATAAATAGGAGGATTTTCAGAATTACTGCTATTATTCATTTCAATAAAAAGTAATGAGAACCTTGGATTGTACTCAGAAGGATATAACCCCCTCACTCTTGCAGGCTCAGTGCCCAAAAGAGTAAGGACTTCTCTGCCAGCAACAATGAAAGCTATATCATATTACAATTGTATTTTACACCATATTTTTATAGTCGGTGCATCAGCAGCAACCTGTTAATCTGGATTAACCTCTGACCTTTAATCCCTAATTGGAATGGCTAGGTACTTATTAACAAAATACTAGTGAGTGAATCCAAGATAGCAATATATTATTCATCTAAAAACAATCTAAGTTTGTTTATAACTTGGAAAAATTTCAAGATTCAACCAGTTTGAATTGGAACCTTAGTTCATAGGGATGGTTAATAAGGAGGCTAATCAATATTCATTTATTATAATACCAATATTAATCAATGAGATAATTTTGAATCTGATGGTGCATTTTATTTTGATTTCTATATACATACAATCTATATATAATCATCTATTCATGTTTTAGCAAGGTATGTGGCAGATTTTATATAACCTATAACATCATCTTTAAAATCATGTCAAAAAATCCTCAGTTTTTAAAAAAATATAAAGATTGAATCAAATGGTATTCTGTTTAGCTTAGATTACGTTTTTTGATTACTGATATCCTTATATAAGCACATCACTGCAACCTATCTGATTATATTGTTGTCTAGACTAAACAGTGACTTTTAAATTTTATTTCATGCCCAATGAGCACCATTGTAAACAAATTTTAGTATTCTATTGGGTTCTAGCTATAGGATTTATTTATGGAGAATACAAGTACATGCTTTAGAATCAGTGGTTTAAACCATCTATCTGGCTCAGATATAAAGTTGACACATACGAACAATATTAATCCTTAAGTTAAATTCATAATGAAAGCACAAATTAACAGAAAACTTCCCTTCCTACATCGTAAAAAAACAGAATGACTTTTTTTAATCTCATCATCATTTAATTCAGATTTTCATCTATAACAAAAACTGTTTTTACAAAAGTCGTAACATAATAAACACAATCAAATGATTACTATTCAGGAATTTATTAAAGGTTTGAGCACTGGAATTTCTAATCCATAAACTTTGAGCTTCAGAATTTGCCAATCTACTATTGCGCTAAGTATTCAGTGAGTTAATCTTTCAGATAAATCCTGTTTAGAAAAAAATAAGTTATGTATGGAATACTTTGATAACTAATAATTATAACAAAAGAATCATAAATAAGACCTTAGCTTGAACAAAAATCAATGATAATAAATATTAAAAAAAATAATAGAAAAAACAATAGTCATTAAAGCCTGTATTCTTTATGTAAAAGAATTTATGGTTAGAATCAAATATATTCCAAAATACTATTGTAAAAATTATATGTATTATTAACTAAAAAAATAGCAACATTCTTTCAAATCTAAGTTTCTTGAGACTTAAGAAATTAATCATATGGAGGTTTGAACCTCTTATGTACTATGAGTAAGTATTATACAACTCTAGAAAAAATGAATATGTTAATGCAATAAAACATTGGTCAAGTGTTGGTGGTTGAGAGGTCAGCACAGCTGCCTTACAAGCAGTTGTCCCGGTTAGTGGGTTCACTTCCCGGCCAATGCTATGACATATAAAACATTGTCAACACTCCTCCATACTATGGATACAAGTCACAATACAGATTTTTCTCACAACCAAAAAAAAATCAGAGATATCATTTAGATTCTTAAAAGGCAGACTGTAATGATGCTACATATACTTTATCTCCCATTTGGATTTTTTTTTTAATGGTTAGACATTTAATCTTGTTAGACATGTCTATCCAGCTAATATCAGTTCAATATTATTATTAATTATACAAGGATTGAACATTTTATTATTAATTATATCTGAAATGAGATTATGAAATTTCATATCAATATTTTCAATGAAATGAGGTGGGTCTTTATAAAATTCATTATTCAGAAATTTCAAGTCAATTATAATTTCAAATTACTCACCCTCTAATTTTTTTTTATGCCTCAAAAACAGATACGTGATTTCATTTAGAGGCCTAGAGGCTAAACAACTATTAAGGTAAGATAAGGTGAGAATAATGTGTCATTTGTTCCATGTACTTATATATATAAAAATAATTTCGTATATACTTATTCTGTAGAAAATAAAGGAAATCATTTGTTTTTATTTTATTAATAACCACTGAATTTGTTTTTTTCTTTTTAGTTCAAGAGAACTAGGAAACAAACTACAGAATCTGTTTTTTTTTTCACCTACTGACATTGAAATCTATACTGCTAGCTGATAACCACCCAAACAAAAAATGGTTGTTTTTTTTTTTTCATTGTATGATAGACTTTTTCTTTAATTTAGCCATTAATTAATAGCTAAACGAAAGACTTAAAAAATAAAAAAAAAATAATCAAATAGTTTGGCATTTAAAAAATAATGTGACGTTTGAGCAGTAGAAGTAACAGACTCCGACTGCCATTCAGAAACATAGATTTTGAATTTATAATTCTAACACTACACTAAATCATACATGGCATAAATAAAATAATCCACCGGTTAGTTTCTCAGGAGATCATATAATATTCAATCATTAAATGAGACAGTTTGAGCTTCCATCATAAAACGTTAGTTAAACCACAAACGCAAATTTTTTATAGGTCAAATCATTTAAAACAGTCTGAAAATCATGCTTTAAACTATATAATTAGTAAACCACGAAGAAATTTTTGTTTTTATTTTTAATTGGTTCAAATTAAAATCGTCAACGTCAATCCGATATTGCATTGCTTCATCAAGTCGCCAATAAACTATTCCAAAAACTACTATCATATAAATAAAAATAACACTGAAGCTAGAATATGTATACTTGAACAGCAGTTTTTCATTTTAAAGGCAAAAGATTACCCGCAGTTTATATTATAATTTATAGCACGGACTTTTGCAATTTGATGCAATGGTAGTTACATATGTGAAATTGAAGTTAGTACTGAAACTCAACTTGCCATCGCCAGTACTTATGACTTGCTGAGAATTTAACAACCTAACTTATAGTAACTATGTAATACAAACTTCATTTTTTCTTCCACTAAAATTTGTGCATTGGATATATTAGTCCTAATATTAATAAAAATGATTATTGAATATTCCTTTTTTGAACTCAATATACAATTCAATATCTTTACTATATATCACATAATCACCATTTCCTATGCTTACACAACAGAGGCAAAACTCTCCATATTGTAGTGCCACCCAGAGTAATCAATGGGATGCAAGGTTTGTGCATAAAATCCTTATTGGTTACTCTGCTTGCAATGGGTGGCACTATTGTATGGAGATTTGTGCTTCTATTATCTTTACTAAATTCTCCAATTTATTTGACAGTTTTGACCTTACAATAATCTTCAATGCTGTAAATACACAATACTTACACAATGATATTATATTTCTATGTAATGTATAATGTAAACGTGTATGAAAATACATATAGCTAATTTAAATGATGTACGCAAATAGTAATATTATAATAATAATAGTGCTTATAAATATTATACATTTATAGATTATTTGTACAGTTGAAAAGATATTGTATTATATTGGTACTTTGACTGAATACAAATATAATTTATAAACTTGAAGTTTTAGATGTAATTATATTAAGGGGTTTGAACACAGACTTTCAAGCTCCCTTCAGCATACTGGAGATCATTTATCTTTTTCACATGTATGTGGTTATGTGTATTGGTTGTATAAGATGGAGTGGATAGCTGAAAGTAACTTGAAAGTCTGTTCAAAGTATTAAATAATGCAAACTTCCACGGACAGAAGCCATTTTTAAATATTGATTCCAACTTTCTTGAGTGATTGAAATTAAATATCTTACTCAAATCAATATAAATCATCCCTTTACTTATATTTTTCTTGCAGTTTCTTAGCAACAGTAGCCATATCTAATTTTTTTTTAAAAAAAATAATATTGAGTTTTGATCATCATTCATCTACTCAACAAAATTTTTGAAAGTAGTTTTGTTATAATGGACCGTCATGATATTCTAGGATAATTACATCAATCTTTTACATCAAAATTATTTTTATAAATTAAAACATCATGAGGTCACATATTTCAATAGTTTTGAAGCTACCACACAATTGTATAAATCACATTAGTATTATAAAGTGAAAAAATAGAAACTTCCATAAAAATTAAATACACAACAACATTACGAGTCCATATATTTTTTTAAAAATCCAGAAATTTTGAATCTAACACATTATCACTGTAGTTTAAATTTTTACCAGATCTTTCTTAATTCTTGTGACCTTTCCCTTTTTAAAAATGAAAAGAGATACTACAGCTTCATTAAGCTAAATAACTATGTCCAAATTTAAATAACTAATTAAAATAGACATACCACTAAACTAATTGTGTGACTACTTATATCTTTATTCAAAAAAATATCAAAATAGTTCTCCTCTTCTGTGAAATACCAGTACAATAATTAAAAAAAAACAACTAAACAGAGATTAAATATAAAATGTAGAAAGATTGTACCAAGTATACTTTCAAAGCTTTCACCTCATTTTCATGGTTTGTTTGTTGAGAACATTAATTTTTTGTTGATTTAAATGCCATTTGATTCATTACATATTTATTTTATGTAATAAATCATACTTCCCTTATTTAATATTTGCAATTGGATCACAACTACAGGTATGCACTCTTTCCTAATTATGAAAGACAGATGAAGTAATAGCTTCAGGCTTAATCTTAAATTTTTTATACTTTAATGAATGTTGAGTCATTCTAGTTCTACAATTTTCCCTGGTTTCACCATAATATATATATAGGCAGTCTTTTTGACCGCAGTTTACAGCAAAAACCACATTGGGCCAGTCCAAACGTTAAAATTTTGTCTTTTGCGTTGTTGATAAGCTTAATTAAATTTATAGGGGTTCTAAATTCAACATTAAATTTGTTAAAGCATATTTGTGCTATTTCAATACCCATATGTGATAAATATGGTAGAGCAATCAAGCTATTATTATTTTTACAGTGGTTCATAGAAATAATAAAAAATGGATTGTTCTATCATATTTATCACATTCAGGAAATGAAATAACACAAATGTGCTTGAACAAATTTAATGTTGAATTCAGAACCCCATACAAAGGACAAAATTTTAACATTGAACTGGACCAATGTGGTCTATGCTGGAAACTGCAGCCAAAAAAACTGCCTATATGTAGACCAGGGCAAATATTAGAATTAAAATGACTCAACACTAATTAATGTATAAAAAATCTAAGATTAGGTTAAAACTATTAATTCATCTGTCTTTCATAATCATGAAAGAGGGCATGACCTTAGTTGTGATCTAAATGTTGTCAAAATTTTGTGTGAAGAAAGAAACCCACACAAATGTAAAATAAAGAAGACATGGTTTATTACACAAAATGAATATATAATGAACCAAAAATCAAATACTGGATTCAAATCAGCAAAAAAATTAATGTTCTCAGCAGACTAACCATGAAGATGACATGAAACCATTGAAAGTGTACTAGTTATGATAAATCTTTCTAAATTTAAACTCTGTTTTAGTAATTTTTTACATTAATATTTAAAATGGCAGAGTATCAAAACATAATTTATAAAGTGTCATTCATTAGATTAACAGGGTTATAATACCAAGATGAGAACAACTCTCCAGTTCATCTAGCATAAGGTTGAATGATCATTGATTATTAGGTGAGTATAAAATTTCTGTCTTAGCCATTTAAGTATCCATTATCAGACAATTTTCTGGATTTTCCCTTTATCAATGAGAAATAAATCTAAACATGGACATTTAGATACTTAGAATAGGAATTTTATATAATCTTTGATTAATCAAGCTTGAAAATCTGCTCTTGTTTGGTAATCTATTAGGATTATAATATTGTTTTCATGTTCATACAGTTTAAGTTAAACATCTAAATAATCATAATTAGCATATAATTTTGGCAATTTTAATCCACTAATCATTTCTCAGTTGTGGCAATCATTAATAAGAATAAGAATAATCAAATGGTTTATGAATCAGGAGAATATATAAGAAGCATGAGAAGTAGAAGTAACAGAACTGTTGGATATGACAGACCATGAACTTTACAAGTAGCCACTCTATCATAGCACTAGACCATGTGGGATTCAGTAATCTCTGACATTCTATATTTATATTCTTATATTGCTTATTAAGCTAAATTGCACATTTGTTTTGTTATTCTATCATGAGAATATGAGAGCTGCCTTTTAACTATCAGAAAACTCAGTCTGAAATTGTTTTTAGTACTATATATTTATTCAACATATGGATTTCTTTTAGATGACTTAACTTCAACCAAAATATAAAGAATCTGTGAGATTTTAAACAGGAGACACATGCTTTAGTGGTTCTATTAAATTTTCCAACTCTTCTAGTGCTACCATAGATGTTACAGCTTTAATAATGTATATCATGGTTTGTTAATAAGTGAAATAACAGCGGCTGTTAAATTCCATTTATGAAGCAGAGGAATACAATAACTGTAGATTGTCCTAAATGTAATAATAAAACATAGAAGTATCAATGAAAAAAATGTTTGCAAGTCCATTTTTATGTCATAATTCTTGTACTGTAGATTCTTGGATAAACTTTCAAAAATGACAGATAGTGAAACTATGTCTGGAGTTATTGACAAATCCAATCCGTGTAATAGCTATTTATACATTTTTTGTGAGACAATTTCTTTCTTGATATTTGGTAGAGAAATACATGGAAGAACAAGAAAACACTGCAAAGAGATAGATGTTTCTCAGTAATATTTGTCATGATAACATTTAATAGAGTATCCAAAAGTTTGGTGCAAAAACTTTTGCTTCCAATAGGAGCATAGTATTCAGCAGTAAAGCCAGGATAGTGCTAAGAAAGGTGCTTGTTAGGTACTTCCATCACACTCCCAAAAACTATCAACCAATTTTCCCAAGCAATTATTACTAGAAATTATTTTAGATCAAACTTTACATAAATGAAAAAAGTAAGTTAGGCTATGCTCCAAAAATACTCTTCAATGATATATTATAGAATTGTACTTCAGTCTATTATAGCAAAAGATTATATTCAGATCGTCAAGAACAGATTTTAAAAAATTCTATGCCTTAATTTTTAAGATATTTTATACATCAATAATATGTCAAACTTAAAATTTTGAAACAGTGCATTTAGAGTTTAAGAACTGTTGAAGCATAACACGATTGCAATTGCGCTCTTCTATCGATATTTTTGCAATAAAATCTACTTAATTTTAATTTTAATTTTTAAGCAAATTAACAGTTTTCAATTATGAGTGATATTTAAAATGGACTTTTCTTATATTCAGATTCTTTATTATAGTGTATATGAGGGGTAGGCAAACTGTGGCTTGTAATTCCAATCTCTAATCCCAATCTCAAAACTCTTTTTATCATGATAACCATAAGAACACATTTTATTTTCTCTTTTAATTTATAAATAAATATATACATTTTTCATATGTCAAATGCATTGACCAGGCCAGCTCCTTGGAAGGCAGCTATGCTAACCGCTAGGCCACCAACGCTTGACTAAATAAATATTTTAATGACTCTAATAGAGAAAAAACGCATTTGTAAATAAATGCATACTTTTTTGTTTTTGCTTGTTCATTTTTTAAGATAATTTTTATTATCATTAGAAATGTATATAGTTTCCATTATGTTCTATTACTAAATTAAATGTTCATATATAACCACAGATATTTAAAAATTCATACTTTTCATGAATCTACTGTTCATCTCTTTTCGTGTGGCTCTTTTATGGTGGTGGTGAGATACTTCAAGGAAAGGGCTCTTTATATTAAAAAGTTTGCTGAATCTTGATATAAGGTAATACATCATTTGATTTAAGTATGGATGCATTCAAATTCTTCCATAGTAATTTTTCTACCTAAACAAAATGTTTGTGATATTGAGAATTAATAAACCATACAAACAATGAAAGTAACAGAATTAGAGTTGAAATCCATAGGGTTTGAACTACAGAGTCTATCAATCTGATGCTGTACTGAACTACGAAAGGGAAAAAATAACTAAATGGTTTATTGGTTATGAGTTTATAGAAAGTTCAAACACTAGAAGTGGAAAAACTAGAAATGTAACACTAATCTATACAAAGAAAAATAATTAACTGATTTATTTCTTGAGAGGTTATAGAAAGTTCAAACTGGAATTCATAAAACTTGACCCCCATATTCAACCATTCTTCTGCTGCTTTAATCCATATAGAGAAAGCTTTCTTCCACATAACTTTCTAAATCTATTGATGGCCCATAGACATTTATATAATGGTTATAAATACTATTCCATAAAGCAATTTTAAATATCATTATCCTTTCATTTTATAAAATTGAAAAAACAACAACAACCCAATCCAATACCTGACAGTCTCTTTTCATTCAAAGAACTGCCTTTTCAAAAACTTACTGCCATCTATTATTTACCTATTCTATAAAACTTTCCTCCTCTATGAGATGAGTTTCTCTCCCTGATAATTTCTTAGGTAATAATCTACATTCAGGTTCTTAAATGTTCATATTAAGCCTATATTTAGGAACAGAACAAAATATTTATGTTAGTGGCATCACTATATTTTCTACTACATCATTACTGTCTGTACAACTATTTATCCTACCTAAATTATCATTTTACAAAACATAGTAACCTAATCAAATTTCACAAGCTAGGATATTTCCATATATCTTTTAAATTTCTCCACATTTACGGTTGAGAAAAAAAAAGGATCTTTACCTAATTAAAGCTGGTCAAACATATAATTGCTTTCCACTTAAAACAAATGACTTCACATATAGTTTTCAAGAGATTCATTATTGATTGGCAATACCTTATAGAAGGTAATAATTAAGGATTTTAGTCAGTTAAACTTCCCTACCTTCATCATTTTATGAACATTAATAATTTTGCATATTTAACATACTTGCATAATAAAAAAGATTAGAACCAAATCAGAAAAATGATTTATGAACTAAAAGACTCATGATAACAAACTATAATAAATTTAATATTTTTTCAGGAAAACAAAGTGTAGCCAACCTAATTAACTATCCAAAATTGATTAGTAAATGGGTATCTAGATATGATTTGGTGGAATATAAAACAAAAAATGTAAAAATTCTCATTGAATATAGAAAATAATGTAAAGCAAAGAGAAATACAGAGAAATGTAAAGACAACATGACAAAAGATTATAAATGATGAAATGCTTTATTGCTTGTCAGTTTACTAAAGTTCAAGCCCTGGAAGAGAAAGTTGGAACTACAACCCATGAACCTTGAGCCTTCGAATCTTCCACTTCGACCACTGTTTCAAATTATACAGGGCAGCAGAATGTTAGTATCATATTATTTAGTGGTTGATAAATTAAAGGCATATCATACAAGGCAGTAAAATCAGTCATTGTTTATTGCTTATTTATAGTTGACATTACATCTGAAAATCATATAATTATCATCAATTGTGAATTCAATCATTAGTTTAAGATCAGCTTCTGAATATAATTGCATATAAAAAAAATTCAAACATGACTCTGGCATATTATGTGCATATGCATACATATAAATGCATGCCTTAATATTCAAATTTTGATAAATAAAAGATGTCAATAGTTTTTGACTTTATTCATGCTGCTGCTTCTTATTTTTTAGTCTTTTTCTTATTCTTTTTTTCCTTATTTTTATTATTATAATATTGGCCACTACCTAACAAGCTAATAAAAATTATTGTTGTAAATTGAATTATTATTATTATAACATTAATAATATGTAACTACATATTTTAATAAAACTAAAAAAGGTATTGCAAACAATTGACTATTACAGGAAAAAAAATGGAGTTACAAAATATTTGGTTTGCTTATTATCTGAGATTGTTCATTATATATATATGGCTTTTTACAGTCCATCATCATCTTTAGCCCACATCGCACTCATCTAAATTAGACTATACTCTCATTATGCATGCTTTTTTACAAACAATCTTTACTTTAACATATACCATTTACAACTTTCTTAAACACTTTATCAATACTCTTTATTTATATCAAAACTAACAATTTCGACTGTTCTGTAGTCATCATCAGAGCTACAATATTCAAATATATAATTAATACACTTATACACATATTCCTATTCATAATTAAATACACAAAATAAACAATATGTGTACAAGTGTATTAATTATATAATTATATATTTGAATATTGTACCTCTGATGATGACTGTAGGACAGTTGAAACTGTTAGTTTTGATATAAACAAAGAATATTGATAAAGGGTTTAAGAAAGTTGTAAATGGTATGATATGTTAAAGTAGAAATCAATACATAGGAAAAGGAAGAAGAAGAAAATCTTTACTTTAGATGAGCTAGAGGTATCAAACATCTGGATCTTCATGCTCATGTTGATAGCTTGGCACCTTCCATATCACATCTCTTATACAAAGTAGAGACTGGTTTGTATCCACTTTTAACACATTACAGAAGAGTAAATAATGTATTTTCAGAGGTTTTTTTTGTCTGCTTTTAACAGTGCATTCCTGATTTCAATTAGTCTACAACTATTTATCAGCACATATATGTAGGTAAGTAAATAAATCTTATACATGTATACAGATAAGAAGACTGACAGACATCCAATAGTAGACTACATTTACTAAATCATGTGACTGTGGATACTTGAGATTTATTAACCAATCAGACTCAGGAGCTTAAGATACAACGAATCGCACCCAACGCAGTTACTTCAGGCACTCGAACTTGCTATGAACCCCTGAACAATAAAATCATTCGATTATTATCATTTTATTAAAAATTAATTATCAAACTGAAGATAAATGCCTTTTATTTACTTTATTTTCTGTAACACGTGACAAAAATACTTAATATTATCAACTTACATATTTTAATAAGAAAGGTTTGGAAAACGACTTATAAAAAAAAAGTTTTAAAAATCAGACCACCTACAAACTTTAGTAACAAATAAAAATTTAAGTTCTTGTTAAGATTAAAAAATTACCTTTATCTGAAATAAAGATATAATTTCAAGGAGAAAGATTTTAATATATAAAAAGATTTGAATAAGCATATAAAAATTAACAGATAAACAAAATAAATCAGATAAGCTTAACGAAGGTAAAATAAAATGATTTAGATAAAAAAAAACCGCGAAATCAACGTGATGACAAAATGTAAAACTTACGAGTCCGAAAATTTTTAGATATTGAAATAATTACTGATTCGATAGAGACCTTTAGTATATCTATTTCAATATACCAATCGTGTATCGGGGTTATTAAAATGTCCTGTTTGTGATAGAAAGAATCCAAGTTATAACAAAACTATAAGTATTGAGAATTTAAAATATATTACGTTAAACACTTGAAAGGCAATGATTGCCCCATTATGATTATAGTTGTCATAATAATCTTCTCTGGTTACCTAAAACTTTCTTCAACCAGAGAAAGCATCACACATATGTTATACTCGATGAATGCTATTGTTACTTTTCAATTCCTAACAGAAAATTTTCGATTAAACCCAATAACCATATTTAATGGACCAATCCTGCCATAGAAAAATTAAATATAAAAAAAGTAATTAATCTAATACTATTACTTTTTTATCTTGTTTAATTCTACTTTGTTTTTTCAATTATCAATAAATTTCTTTTGTTAAACCGGTATTTTCAATGCATCTATAATCTTAATTAATGTATAAAAAATAAAAGGAAAACAGCCTTAAAAATAGCCCACTCCAAGTTAGATTTCCTCATTAAAACAAAGTGAAAAAAGCAGTTCTAACCAGATTTACCCCTGGAATTAATATAATTATGCTGTATCATCGGGACTGGTGTTCATAGGGTCAGAAACTCGAATAATAGGCAAATAGGTTAGAATTCATGATTGCTCCAGACCTGTGTATCTCAAGCATGATCGGATTCGAGGTACTTTCCTTGGATTTTTAGTCTTGTTGTGTGAGCAGATTGTTTCGACTGGTACAGGCTATTTTTTCCCTTGGGCAAGTGTCTGAATGTTTTTCAACCGTTTATATATTTTACAAATGTTAAATACTCATTTACTGTCCAATAATGGATTATTATGAGCCAGCTACCTGAAAAAAAAATCTAAATCTGATGAAGAAAATTTCAATTTATTTGGGTTAAAGTACCATTGCACCACAAGTTCTTATAATAATTTTACATTAATAATGAGGAAAATGAAAAAATTTAAGGCGTGCAGATCAAATATCTAGAGAAGGTAAATCAGAAAGTACAAAGCATCACAAAAAATATATAACTTCTAATATACATCCATATCCACTGCAGAATGAAGGTATTTTCAAGTTTAATCCAGATTCTTCAATTTCTAGCATCTCTTTCCCAACATTATAGCAGCATAGTTTCTTATTTCATATACCCATCCTAAATGTGGTCACTTTCTAGGTCTTTTGAAATATCTTGAAATCCAGTTTAAGACTTCAATGGCCCATCAATTATCATCTTTTCTAGCAATATATGCAGCTCAGGACCATTTCAAACTTAATTTTTTCAATGATGCCATAATACTTGCTGTCCTCTCACTCATGTATTTCATTTCTAATTTTTTTTTTGTTATTCTTAACATACATCTTTCCAAGCTTTATTGAGTAATCTGAAATCTTTTGCTCTTTGGTTAAATGTCCAAAGTTGATCTATAAGTAAAAACTGCTAAAACTCATTTATGAAAATCCTTTCTTTTTTCAAATATGTAGGCATATTTTCTTTTACTATCAAGTTACTTCAACAGGAAACACTCCATCCAAGTTTAATTCTATGATTAATTTCATCCAGTATATTTCAACTTATATTGATGATCTGACTGGGGTATTTGTAGTTATTAATTTATAATTTGTCATTATCCATCTTAATTTTATTCTTCTAAAAAAATTCACTGAGCATTCTTTAGTCTTTTTAGTATTAGTCCCACCTTTTTACTTTCATCTGATAATTCTTGCAACATTTCCAGAAACTCTCAATCATTATTTGAAAAAGACATTCATATCGTCTGCCAAATCTAAATGACTTAAATGATCTTCAATTATTTTTATTCCTTTAGTTTTCTATTTTAATCCATATTTTTTTTTTTTTATAAAACTGCTGTAAAAGTTTTGGAAATATGGAATCATCTCGCTATAAACTCTTCTCAATGTTAATCTTCTTATCATCATTATGTAATCTAATCATCACTGTTACATTTTGGTAAATATTCTTCAGAATATAACAATATCCTGGCTATACCTTGATGATCCAATGCTTTAATCGTTATAAAAATGGTATAGAATCAAATGCCATTTCATAATTTACAAATCCATAGCAAAGTGGCAATTCATAATTTCTTTCAACATTTGGGTATAATCTAGTATGCTAAAACCACTTTTAAATCTGGATTGTTTTTTTAATTGGTTAAAACTCAAATTTCACTGTCGATAAATAGTATTCATCTCAGTAAAAATTTTGTATACAAACAATAAAAGACTGATAGGTTTTAATTTTTTATGTCTTCTTTACGAGTTTTCTTAATATAAATATTACTTCTACATTCTTTCAATCATATAATACTAAATCGTCCAAGCATTTTACTACTGTAAAGGTGAAGTTAGGAGATTTAAAAGTTCTGAAGAATATTTCTGGGGCAATCGAAACTGTAAACTGTAAAAGAAGGTGATAAATAAAACATTGTGTAACAGTAGTAAAGTGCGTGGATGATTTAGGATTATATGGTATACATTTGACAGTGCAATAAAAAAGAGTAGTTAGTATACTTCTTTCAATCATTTGCTATATTTTATCATTAATACATTTGGTATATAACTTTACCAATGAATTTTCTATTTCTTCAATTGCTTCTTTTAAAAGAGCAATTTTAATTCCATAATTTCCTGGAGTTTTTCTGTTCTTCATAAATTTATTCACTTCTTAATTTAAAACGCTGGGCAATTCAGAAGATGTAGTAATTATAGAAGATATTTTTTTCTTGTTCTTTATTGTTATATAATTCTTTATGGAACTTTCCCACACATTTCAAGGTGATACTCTTTTTAATAATACTTCATCTCCTATTCTTATTGCAGAAATAAATTTCCTTTAAATACCAAAATGTTATTTTATCCTTTTGAGATTTTTATTTTCTTAGACAACTTTCCTTATTAATTCACAATTTTATTTTCTTAAATCATTATTAACTTTTTGGTATCATTTTATAAAACTTAGATATTCAATTATTTTTAATGAATAATTTTAATATATTTCCATGATCCTTTTCTTTATACATTATCTTGTCTTAGTAGGAAATTTACTGATAAATTGCTTTTTTTGTTCCAGTTATCTTTATTGCAGTTCTTAATAGTGTATCAGTTGTCTTCAATCGAAGCTGAACCATCTTCAAAATCTGTTAATATTTTAAAACAATTTGTAAAACATCAACTATAAATATTGTTTTTCTAAATAATTTTTGTCTTTCTAGTTTTGCATTACCACAATCTTACATTTCACTAACTGATGATCACTTTCTGTGTTCAATCTGTTAAGAATATTACAATCTTAAAATAAATGTTTTCTATTAATCAAAGCATACTCCAATTTTACTATAACTGTATTTATTTTTTTAATTTTAAGTGCCTTTATTAAAAGCACACAATTTATACATTTTATCCAAAAGAACTAATTACATGTTAATTTTTTTTCTCTTTCCCCCCCTCTTTTTCTTCCCTGTCTTTGTTCGTCCTCTTCTCTCTCTCTTTCCTTTTCCTCTTTCTCCACTCTTTCTTCTTACCATTTCCGATTTCCTTTCCGTAAATTATGTCATGACTCTATTTATGTAATCTTTAATATTTATAGTAATAATGATTAAATACAATTTGTAGTTGACTAATTTAAAAAAAAACAAAAAACAATTTTTTAAAATTCTTCTGGGTATTTGCTTAATATATTACAGAAGGTGTTGCTGATAAATTTAGGTTCAGTATTATTTATATAAAAAACAATGGAAAATGATTTTGTATATTTTTATTAATAATCATCATTCACCAACAATCCACCACAAGATGAAGATAGGTCTCTCCAAGTTTAATGCACTACTTCTCATCAATAGTCTCTCTTCTCCATGAATGACACAAATTTCCATCATTTCATCCATCCATCTCACATGTGATATCTTTTTTGGTCTTTTCCAATCTCTTCAGATCTAGTTTAAAACTTCCATTCCACCTCCATTTCAATCACTTATTTTTTTCAATAACATATAGATATATTTTGAAGTATGTTTAAAAAATACTCAAAACTTCCCTGAATGATCTTTATTACTAAAAAAGTAGCTAGTAGAATGCAATTGAAGGGCTGGCATAATACTACAGAAAAATTATTCACAAAATCCAAATATGTATTGTGTATATGTGTTGGAGATGATGATCTGGACCAACTGATGAGTGCTAGTTCAGCACAAAATGTGTATTGGAGATCATTTATCCTTTTCACATGTATGTGGTCATGTGTATCAGTTGTATAATATTGATTAAATAGCTACAGAGCTGCAAATAATCTTTTTTAATTGCATGTCAAAATAAAATGTGATGTGATAGACTTTTCAGTACCGACTTTTCACATGAAAAACAATTTCTTGAACCCCAAAAACTGTAAACATCGAAATTCCTGGAAAGACATTGGTAATTATTTTTTGTGTATTGCTTTTTATTTTTTAAATATTAATGAATTTAAATGATATGCCATAATTTCAAAGCAGAGCGCAATTAATTGATTTTGAGTGTGATCATAGATGAATATTTGCAAATGTTGAAAGCTAAATAATTTGATGAAATTCTGTTTTTGGATTTCCCGCCTTCCGATTTCTGTTTTTTTTTTAATTTGAATTTTATAGCATTTTCTTGTTTTTTTTTTTTATAATTTGTACGTTTGATGGATTTTTTGGATATATATAGCCTCAGGCATTTTATTTTTTGATATAGCTAAGAATTCTTGATTCTAGGGGGGGGGTCTGTCCGAATTCCTATATCTTAATGATATCAAGTAGTGTTCAAGATAACTATAAACACAGAGATTCTAGAATGGCTACTAAAGATCAAGCATAACCACTTAGTCATAATGATTTTATCTTAATTTCCTTTGAGCAGAAAATATAATTCAGACATCATACTGTGATTGATATTCAGCAATATTTTAGTGAGGCTATCCATTAATTTAAATTATTATCAATACCCTTTAGCATATTTTGAAGTTTTTGGTTTTGAGTAGCTTTGTATAAAAATATGTGACTTAATATATATATTCTACTTTCTTTGTTTTCAGGCATTGTCAATCTATTGCAGGATAAATCTTTTCATGTTTCATTCACTTGATCCAATCCACATTTTCTCTTTCAATATGTCTGCAACAATCATCCAAATCTCATCCAACCATTACACATACATTTTTTTAGATCATTTACATTTTTTAAATCCACATAAAGACTTCAGTTGTTTCTTCATTGTCAATTATTCCAGTGGTATCCCAGACATATCTTTAACATATGTTTGTCTCTCACATCAATATTTTATTTTTGATTTATCCTTATTATTTGCTAATGCATATCTCTCTATGCTACAATATGTTTAAATCATATGTAAATCACATGATCCTAGCCAATGCTTAAAATACATCAATAGAATATCTTCAATCTGTTATCAAAGCAGCACTCAGATGAGGATTTCTATTCATTATGTGAAAGATGCCTTGACAATATATTGAAAATATTCTATTGGTGTATTTTAAGCATTGGCTGGAATCATGTGATTTATTATATGCTTGGATATCTTTGATTGAGTCTCAAAGCAATAATTTAGCACTGGTAAAAAAATATTAAAAAAATCTTCCTTTTCAAACATATGAGCATATTTCTTTTTTAAATGCTTTAATTGGCTTTGGAAAATCTGTTTATTTGTTTGTTAACATTTGATCTTTTCAAGTTAGAATGAAATTTTAAAATCATGATAGAATTGCTTGAAAATTAATATATAACTAAGTGTTCTAATACCTTAACTGATTTGAAACACATCTTTTCAGTATGCCAACTAGTTTCATAAATATGGAATAGAGGGTGGAAAAAATATCAAAAGTATTCAATAATTTCAGTTTTGCAATTAACAATTATTCTTATAATTTTTATTTAGTTTAAATAATGGTCACAAGAGGGCAGTATACTTTTTTCTTTTAATTTAATAACATTTTAAAAACTATTTTAAACTTAATATAAATGTATTATTATGTACACATACTAAATATGATATATATAAGATGCATACATGTTAACTTATAGCAAAAATGTTTGCTGATATATATATATCAACTATAAGGGTCTAGTCAATTTAAAGCATGATATAGTTTTACATTTTTAATAAATGTGCTAATACTAAAAACTTAAAAATAATAGTAATATTTTTTTTTAGATTAAATGCTTTTATTGACTGTGCACTAAAAAGTATAATAAAATAATTGTTTCTTCAACCACAATTTAAGTTTTTAAATTTGAAGTAAATGCATGGAGGGTCCAGAAATTAATTAAGTCAATCCCTATTTTTTATAACAAAGGACCAACTTAATTTATTTCTGAACTCCCCATATTTTTCAAGTCAAATTTAAAAACTCCAATTGTGGTTGAAGAAACAATGATTTTATTTTTTTAGTGCACAGTCAATAAAAGCATTTACTACAAAATTTTTTTTTATCTCTATTATTAATATTAAATTATTTCTAGTAAAAATACTCCATCGAAGTTAAATTGGTAGTGTTCTTTTCAATCATGTCAGCCACTTGGTGCTATTTCTATCTAAATTGTTAGAAATATGCCATTTCTGCAGTTGCAGATAGACTTCTTTCAGTCCATTTACTCGATTTCCAGCTACCATTGTGGATTTTATTTTATGCTAAAATCACAGAAAAATTCCTTCACTGGTTGCCATAGTTGCTTGTGCTGTGCACTTTATTGTAATGCTGGGTTGTCTATTTTCACTACAGTATCATGTGAGGATGTGTTGACTGCATTGTCTAAATAATTTAGCATTTCATGTCCAACTTTTTTTTTCATGTGAACTGACCTACTGGTACCTTCTAACAGTTTTAACAGTGTCATCACTGTTCTATCAGGACTATGTAACCCTTACAAATTGGATTTTAGGGTGCAGCACAGCATTATTTTGAAAATCGCAATGAAAGTAATGTATCATGAGAAATTGTCTGAGACAAGGAAGATGGTGGCTTCGAATTCTGAAAATTGGCAATTGCCAGACACCGGAGTCGGATTTCATTTTAATAGTTTGTTATAATTATTAACTTTAGTGGGCAAATTGCAATCTAATTTACTCCCCCCCCTAAAATGCAGTATCTGATTAATTACTGTCCAAAAAAGGGTAAAATTTACTTTTACTTTTTTATTAAAAAAGTACCATAACTTTTCTGATCCACTATATTTATTATTATTTGTTATCAAAAAAGTAATATAATTTTTTATATACACATACAAAAAAATGCCACTCTGATTAATTACTGTTCCAAAATGGTCAAAGTCAGCTTTCATTGTAAAATTTTGTTTGAATTACTGTCCAAAAAAGTCTCTAATGTACTATTATTTGCTATTTGAAAGTAACGTAATTTTTTATCAACACACACAAAAAGCCAGTCTCTGATTAATTACTGTTCCATAAAGTCCAAAAAGTCAGCTTACATTTTTATATTTTGTTTGAATTTTTTAATTTTTCTGGAAATCATAGTTCTATAGAATCTCTGGCCTGGGAACATTATATCAATGTGTTTTTGCTTAGCATCAACGCCATCAAGTGGCTGACACAACAGCTCAGAACACTACCATTAAATTTTACAGTTAATTTCATCTACTATATTTTCATAATAATATGACCAAATAATTTGTTATTAAATTTTAATTCAGTGCTAGCACAGTTTATTTTATTTTTGAAAAGCTACTGAACATTTATCATATATTGTTATCTACTTAATATTTATCAAATAAAATAATCTCTTGTTGTTAGATACAATGATTTGTAAGTTTTTACAGTTCTTACAGATGTACTATTTCAGTTGCTATTATGAAATAGGCAAATTATATATTTATTACAAAATTCTAATAACTTAAAATTATCTAACTAATATAAATATTACTTTTCTATAAGATTTATAAATTTCATTCACAAAGTTGTTAGTTAATGTCTGTACTACAATTGCTGGAAAAACATTTAATGAAAAAAATTATTAACAATAACAACAAATTGACTAAATGAAACAAAACAAATAAATAAAAGACTATTAAAGTAATTTAATACATTTGAAAAATAAAAATAATATAATTTATTTAAAAAACATATGAAAATAATACATTTGGAGAATAAACAATGATTGAAAAATAATATTTTTACTGTGATCGATACAAACCTTTTATAAGAAATTAAATGAGCAATGATGGTATTTTTAAATTATTGCTTTTTTTACTAAATATATTATTTTCACATTTCTTTTTCAATATAACTTTCATGTGTTTTTGCTTTGTCTTCCCAACAGTTATTTGTTTATGATCGCTAATAAAATTTCTCACTGAATATTTGTATAGATATCACATTGATTGAAAATATGTTTTCTTTTCCACTTATTATTTGATCACTAAATATATTACTTTTAGTTTTGTTTTCCAAATAAATTTTATTATTTTCATGTTTTTAAATATATTAGATTATTTTCAAGTCTTTTTTTTTTTTTGGTTTTGATTTTTTACGAAAAAAATGAAACTTATTGATTATCTTATTCTTATCTATTGTATATGGATGATGGATCCATCATCAGGTAATACATAAATACAACTGTCATTAGAAAATAATAATGGATGTGAGGAAGACCTTTTTTTTATCTAATAAGTGTACAAAAAGACACATATTGTATTTGTAAGGAGCTTTAATTCTATTATATAAAAACGGACTTATTTGATTTAATTTATAAGCAACGGTCATTCACAAATAAATATGGCTATTACAACTTCAAGAACAAATAGAGACAAAATAATAATATTCTAGAAAATCATAAGTATGTCTACATGTAAAACATATCGGTTCACTTATCTATTTATTTGATAATTTGTGATATATTTTTATTTTTCAATGAATAAAAACCAATCTGGGAAACAGACGTATGCCTATATATAAAACTTGTTAATCTATTAGTCTGTTTATTTGATATTTAATGATACCAGCTCTTAACTTCTTTAACAGCAAACTTTTTTCCCTAAAAAACTTTAACACCTTGTCTGACTAAGTCTATCTTATATCTTAAGCTATAATTTCTCAAGGAAAGCAACCAATAACTTAGTGTTTTTAAAATAATCTTCATAATAAAAACAAAGTCTAACTTTCTCATGAAAACTATGTTCCAGTTAACTACAAAATAGTTTTTTATTGCAATGCAGATTGCTTATTTATTCATGAAAAATAAGTAATTGAATGATTTTATTTCTTGGAGTTCATAAGAAATTCAGGCACGAGAAGTATCAGAGCTGGAATTGATTTCAGAACCTTATGATCCAGCATGCCACTGCATGAAACAAGACAGGATATTTATGCATAAAATAATCAAATAATTCATTGCTTGAGAGATCATTAACAAGTTTGAGGACTGGAAGTGACAAGATACAATCCATGAACTTTGAACTCTAGAGTATGTTGCTCTACACCTGCAAGCGTCTGTTGTTCTACAACTGCAACAAAGCATACTGGTTACTTATGCATGAAATTGCATAAAATAGCCAGATGCACCTGGTCTTTTTTTTAATTGATTGCTTTAATAATTTTTTTTAAAGATTTAATGTAAATTAAACAAAAGATTTTAATAATTATGGTCAACGGCATCATAAAAAAAAATACTGTTATTAATGATAAAATGACAGCATTACGTAATAGTTTTTTTTTAATAAGGTCATCACTTTTGTAATAGTTTTTTTAGAATTGGTTGTTTTAATATTTTTTTTTAAGATTTAATGCAAATTAAACAAAAGATTTTAATATTATACAATTAAGGTGAGAATTTCACAATAAAAAAAAAAATGTTTGGAACAATTCGGCCTGCTTGGTACAGTTCAGAATTGTGCTCGGCAAGATATTAATAAAGCTAAATTAAAATTTAAAGTATTAAATATATAACTGTTATATTTGATATATGATAGTTACAGATAACTCTTATGATTTATTAATGGCAGAAAGGCTGTGAATTTAACATGTAACATATTGTGAATCTGACACAGATTAGCCTTATGGAGAAACATACATTCACCAATCAGACAACAGAGAAAATAGGTATTTTATATATAAGATTATTTCAATGATTTTATTAAAAGATAGCCAGAAACTTTCTTTGAATATTATTTAATGATTATTTGCATCATCAATTGATTTTCTACATAGTTTTTTTTCAATATCTTCTATGTCAAAATTCATTTATGTAATGCTAGTAATATCTGTACATCTTTGAAATATAATGTCTGAGTAGATATTTCCACATCAGATTTATATCCAATAAATCATCACATGAATTTTAATTAAAATAATTTTCATAGAAGCGAGAAGTTGTTATAGGACAAAAACAATATTGACATGACTTCTGATTCAAAGTTAAGAAATCATTGTTTTGAAAATAATCTTATGAATAGATAGAATGGAAGTCTAATTTTATTATTTTTGGTACTCAAACATTTTATGAACACTTGAGCAATAAATTATTTTATTAAATTTATTGATATGCTAAATAAATAAGTAAATAGTTAAAACAAAAACTGAATCAATACAAGAAACTAATCTATGCCTTAATGTCTATGTGTTCTACACTCATATTTCAGACTTGGATACTTAATAGAACTTTACAAAGACTTTAATTCATACAGTGAAGTGATGAATTTATATATATTGAGAGTAACAAAGAGGAATCAAAAGTAAAATATATGAGTGAAAAATCAAATGGATAGTGCTGATCTTGGATTAAAAATTAAGAAGCTAAAATGTTGAGCTGACAATAAGTGGACTACTTGCTGAAATCTTAAACTGAATCCTAAGGGATTGTAAAAGACTCAGAAAGAGATTATAGGTAAAATAAATGCATAATTAAATGGTTTTATTATTTGGGAGTTCACAAGACATTTGAGTACCAGAAGGGGTGAAGCTGGACCATGATCCATGAATCTTGGGTTCCAGAGATCTTCCACTCTATGGTTGCAAACTATATATGATTAGATGAGATATCGATTGGACAAATTTGATTAAGTTAGATCTTTATCCTAGTGTGTATTGATAATAGTCAATGAGAATAATAGAATAATGTTAGTAAAAAAATTTCAGTGGGCATTTTAAGTATATCTAAAGAAGATATATAGGAAAATAAAAAGATGAAGTTAGTTTGTTTATTCCATGTGTTATATTTAATTTAAAAAATTGCAATTTAGATTATATATCTCAGTAAAGAATGGCATGATAATCTTTAGTCTGATAAATGATTAGTAATAATTATTAATATATTTATCTGAAGTGGATGGTGTCAAAGTTATGAGTAGAGAAAGATTGACACTTGTATATCAAATTGTAATGATTTAACTTTCATGTTATATTAATGTAGTTCTCATTATATTCAAATTCTTGCTTGATATCTAAAACAAACTAGTATTAATCATGTAAATAAATTATTATGCCATCTTTATATATATAAAATGTTTTGAATATTTTAAATCGCTATCTTTGGTTTTCCATTTTTGGAAAGTTTAAAAATATCACTTAAACCACATAGTTGAAAGTTTAGTGAAGTCTATATTTAAAACACCTCCTAATAATAAAAACCGGAATGCTTATGTTATTTTTAGAAATAATTTCATACCTACAGATATAATTCCTTCTCTTTATATATATAAAATTATTATTCAAATGCTTCATTATGGAATCTGTCTATAATTTTCTAAGGAAAATAAAAAAAATTACTGACTTTATTTAAGAAGATGAGATACAAATGATAAAGCTGGCTTTAAAGAAGATTAAAAAAATAAAGAATATAAGACATCTATTGATTACTCATCTTAAGTGGTAGAACTGGAATAAAAAAGATTTACTACATAAAATATTTAATATAACAGCTCTTTAGATTTTCTTTTCCAATCATCTAAAATCAGTTTGTGTGTTCTCTCTCATTAAAAATACGTTCTGATAGCAATATGCCATTTCTTAGATATAAAATATGATTAAATAATGAGTTTGCAACAAGTTCTTAACAAGCTCTGCAGAATATCCCAAACCCCTGACCGGTTTCTGCTACTGGCTTCCTCAGTGAAGTGCTAGGATATTCAAGCATTAGATTAAAAATACCAGCTCAAGCTCATTATATAATATTTGTAATACACGCTTGTTAAATTAGGTCGGGTGACATATGACTTGATTTCTTTGTAAATTTTATTTTTTGCTATTAAGGCTTTGGTGATTTTATATTGCTAAAGCTATTAATATATGGTATATTTGAACTTGGTTCAGTCCCATATGGCTATTTAAGTTAGATGGCTGGATTGGAAGACATATGAATGTTGAAAATTTCAGATTTTCTACTTAATAGTTAGTTATCCATTAGATAAAGTGCTGGGCTTGTCCTGGTATTTTTAATCTAATGCTTGAATATCCTAGCAACTCACTGAGAAAGTCAGTAGCAGAAACCAGTCTGGGGTTGGGGATATTCTGCAAAGCTTAAGAGCTTATTCGCAAGCTCATTATATAATATCATAAAATATAAGTTAATACAATCAAAGCTATGGTGATGAAGCAGACAGGTAGGGTGCTGCCTAATTAGAAAAAGCACAATTTTGCGACAACTCATTGATGCAACATTACTTTAATCATTTTGAATTTATTTGAAATTTGTTTTATTAGTGTGTTCGAGAAGCTAGTCAACTAGGGCAAAGAAAATTTCAGCAAATTCTTGGTTATCTTTATCACCAAAAATCTCACTATGGCATATATAATGGGCTGCTTTATTTAGGGTTTAAAAGTTTCCAGTATCACTTAACACTGTAGGCCATTTAAGATTCAGATAACAATTTTCTGAATTGATCTGCCACCTTGCCCAAAATAAAGGGTCTTTTCATATTCTCATTTTATGGGTAAATATTAACAGTAACTGTTCTCTATTTGTGCCTTTCTCTTTAAATACTTACAACAAATTTATTTTTATAGTTTTTTTCTCCATAAGTTAAGGCATCTGCCGGGAAGCGAACCCGAAACAACTGTCTGCGAGCAACTGCTTGCTTGCAAGGGAGCTGTGCTGACCTCTCGGCTACCAATGCTTGATCATTTTTTTTTTACAGTTTTTATAGACAAAACTAATGTTTAACATTTTTTTCAGTTTTAGGGGCATGACTAAGAAGATAATGTTAGATTGTCATTTCTTTGTAATTGATATAAATACCTAAACAACAAATAATATATTGTAACCTTTTGTAGCTAACTACAAATATAAAGAAAGTCATTTTAATAATATATAGGCTGCAGTAAAGAGGAAGAGTACACTGAATTTCAGTGATAACAATACCTATATTTACGCTCTTTTTTAGATATTTGAGATTTGAGAAAATAAAAAAAAATAATATCTTATGATTATACTGAAAAAGAAATAAAATGGACTGAAATTTATTTATTGTAAAAGAAACAAATGAGAGTTGTTAAAATTAAAAAAAGTAAACAAAACGTTATTAAAATTAAAATTAAATGTGGCTTGTTTAAAATGAATTCAAATTTATAAAAGAAAAAAACCGAAATGTTTTCTCTCTGTTTCTTTTTTTTTCTTTCTCTTTATTGTTTTTAAAGTTAAAAAAATATTGTTTGTCAAGCGTTGGTGGCCTTGTGGTTATCATAGCTGCCTTCCAAGCAGCTGGCCCGTGTTCACGTCCCGGTTAACGCTTTGACACAGGGGGAAAAAAATGTTATTGATAAAGATTAATTAAAATAGATACGATAGTTTTTCGAAGTAGTCAGAGTTGGATAATGTGTTTTGCTGAGATAATTGATTTGAATCAGAATGTATTTCATTAGGCATAATGAATTAAGGATTTTTTTTTTCATATGTCAAAGCGTTGACTGGGAGGCGAACCCGGCCCAGCTGCTTGGAAGGCAGCTATGCTAACCACTAGGCCACCAATGCTTGACGTGAATTAAGGAATTGTAGCAGAAGTTTGTATTTTCTGTAGTGAAGTTAAACACAGCATGTTATAGATTTGTCAGTGAGACAAGAATATATTAAAGATTGTAATAAAATAACTACAAAATGAGCCAGAAAACTATTGCTTTAGAATGTAGCTGCATATAAGAAGAAAGTTGCAAAATCCAGCCCTAGTCTAAAAAAGTGATGTCCATTATTGTGCAAAAAATGTTTCATTGTCCAGAGAGTGGAATGACAGTTGCTGACCCTCTAAAATTCTATCAATTGATAATGTTAACACGTGACTAGCTCGTAAAGGAAGAAACATACTAATGCCGACCTCCTAATTTGGAGAACAATCAAATAACACAGTTTTCCAACGTATAAATAAATAAACTTAATCATTTGTAACCAGCTTGAAATAGAAAGAAGAAAATCCAGCCCGAGATAATAATTCAGATATTGGAGCAACTTATTGATGAACTAAATTAACTAAAACTAAATATTGCAGGAATTAGAAGTTTATTACCAAACAGAAGTAAGTTTTACATTAACCCAAAAACTTAATTAAACTGTTTCATATCTATATATCATATGTGACAAAGTCCTAATCCATATATTATGAACTAATATTTATTTATTTTTGGATTGGATTGCATAGCAGTGCTTGGATCCCACACCACCCAGAGCAAACCCTGGTTGCAAATAATAAAATGGCCTTCAGATATTAATGTTATCTGCAAATAAGCAAAGTACTATAAATAAGCAGTCACTGACAATGGAACAACACTCACTGTCAGCAAATGGTGAGGACAATGGAATGTTTACTTCTATAAATGCCACAATTCCTATGACAATGGATGGATGATGGTGAATGTTGACTACCATTCAATATGTTAATACCCCAACGGATGCTGAGTCAGCAGCGGCATTCTTTCTAAGTCAGCAGAATATCCCTATAGGTAGTAATGGTGAGGAAGAAACAATAGGATATTTATTTTTTTAAGATACAGTTAGTGCATTAAACCTGTTATGGAGGTTATTTCTGGGCAAAGAAGGCAATGTGACACCACTTTGCCTTATAATTCCCTTGTTTTGAGTAGTTGTACAGGAATAATTATACTTTGTGTTGAGACTTTAGCTCTTGCCTGGCAGAAGTAGACATGAGGCTACTCAAGCCATAAACCTGTGAAATCCTCCTAATCTTTATTCACTGAGAGAAGGCACATTGAGAACTGGCACATGGCATGTTAGATCATTGGGAAGAGCTGGGGAATTTGAAAATATAGTTGTATGTAAGTAATATCAATGTTATAGCATTAAGCAAAATGAGGTGGGAGGGATATGGGGAAGTAAGTAGTAGAGATGTTATTTTTTCGAGGTGGTAATAGATCAATTAATGGACTTGGCATTGAAGAAAGAGAATTTGAAATAGTTGACAAAGATTGATTGTATTGACAATAGGCTGAGTCCTAGGGATTTAGTGATCATACAATTTTGAAATTGATGAAAAATATGAAAAGATAGAGAAAATTATCCAATACAAAGAAAAAAATGCATGTATATTGCTATTGGGTGATTGGAATACTGTTGTGGAGAAAGGGAAAGGAAGGAAAAATTGTTGGAGATTATGGTATTGGAAAAAGAAGTGAAAGATGTAGCTGGCTTGAACAATTTTGTAAGGAGAATGAGTTTGTGATTGAAAACACTTGTTTTAAAAATCATATAAGAAGACTGTATACATGGAAGGCTTCAGGTGATAGAAAATGTTATCAAATTGATTATATATTGATTCAGGATAGATACAAGAATGCTATTAACGGTTCACATGCTTTGCTTGGTACTGATATAAACTCAGACTATAATTTGATTATATCTAAATTAAAGTTGAGTTTAAAAAAATTAAAAGAGGGAAAAGATATGTAAAATGGGATTTAGATAAATTGAGAGAAATGGAAAAAGAAAAATTTGGTTTAATATATGAAAATGCAATAAAAAAAATTATTAAAGATGATTGATAAGTGTTGGTTTAGGATTAAAGGATTCTTAAAAACAACAAAAAAATAAAATAGGTATTCTTCTAATAAAGAAATCTACCTTGGATAACTGAAGGTATATTGGAAAAGATGAACGTATGAAAAAGATGGAAGACTGTAACTACTGAGGAAGGACAAAATACATATAGAAAAATTAATGATGAGCTAAGAAGAAAAATAGATTTAGCAAAAAAAAAATAGTTGGAACAAGAATGTAGAGAAATATTAATGCTTCAACAGGTGAAAATATATGATCTGGTATTTGATAGAAAAAGAAATGCCACTTGGAAGAAAAAGAAATGGATAGCTCGTAAGATCGCAGATAAGAATGAAAAGAGATTAAGCAATAGCAGTGATATATTACAAAGATGGAAAAACTATCTTCAGTATCTATTTAGAAGAGAAAATAATTTAATTATAAAATTGAAAATGAAAAAGATATTGAAGTAGATGATAAAGGTATGGACATATTGTCAGATGGAGGAATAAAGTCAATTGCACAAATGAAGAATGGTAAGATGTTTGGAATTTGATGCATTACCTATAGCATTTTTTGGAAAGAAATGAGAGAAGATACTATTAAGGAAATAGTTTACTTTGCAATTTGATAAATAATGGTGGAGTTTGGCCTAAAGACTTTTTAAGAACTATATAATGATTCCAATTGTTAAAAAAAAAAAAGCTATCAAATGTGAAGAGTGTAGGACAATAAATTTGTTATCTCATGCTTCTAAAGTTTTATTAATGATTTTACCTCAAAGAATTTACAAGAAGATAGAGTATTATATTGGAGAAGAACAGTTTGGTTTTCAGAAAGGGAAAAGTACAAGAGATGCTATTGGTCATTGTTAGAACAATTGCAGAGAGATATATTGAAAAGGATAAAGGAATTGGTATATGTTTTGTAAATTTAGAAAAAGCATTTGATAAAGTAATCTGGAAGAAACTTATGATTATCTTAAAAAGTAAAGGAGTATTTTGGAAAGAGAGAAGATTGATTTAGAATATTTATGCTGGGAAAAGGATAAGAATTCAATTAAAGAGTAATGAGACTGGTAAAGTGAATATAGAAAAAGGAGTTATGCAAGAATGCAGTATGTCACCTATTCTTTTTAATAATTTATTTAGAAGACATGCTAAATAATTATTTAGACTGTGGAGGAGCAAATGTTGTAGGTAAAGTAATAAAATATATAAGATTTGCAGACAATATGGCTCTTATAGCTAAGAATGAAAAGTGTTTTCAGAACATGTTGAATAAATTGGAGGAAAGATGAATGGAATATGGAATGAAGATTAATGTTGAGAAAATTAATTGTTTATGAACAGTGAGGAATGCAAAAAGACTGCAATTTTAAAATCCATGATAACAGAGTTCAATAAGTAAAGGGATTTAGATATTTGGATAGTTGGTTGAGTGAGGATGGAAGAAATGAAAATGAAGTTAAAATAAGAATAGCATTGGCAAAGGGAGAGAAAATATTTTGTGGACATTTGAAGAGAGAATTTAAAAAATGATTAATTAAATGCTATGTGTGAAGTGTACTATTACATAATTGTGAAATGTGGGCAATGAGTAATAAAGTTAGATAACAGATTGGAAGCCTTTGATATATGAACATGAAAAAGAATGGAAAAAATCTGTTGGATAAAGAAAATAATAAATGAAGAAGTTTTGTAAAGAGTAAATGAAAAAAGAATGATTGAGGAAATCAGAAAAAGAAACTGGATTGGACATGTATTAAGAAGAAATTACAGTTTAATGAAAGATGTTTTGGAGGGAATGGTAAATGGAAATAAGAAGAAAGGATGGAAAAGATTGACATTGCTGGATGATATAAGAGATGGAAATAGTTATGTAGAATTGAAGAGCTGGGCAGTGAAGTGAATGGAATAAAAAACCGAATGAATTAATGATGTGACAACTCTCTGGACCTGTCTTATGGGTCAGAATACTATTGTTGATGATGATTTATTTATTTGTGACTATTGCTATAATACCAGTTATTATTTTTAATTTTAATTTATTCTACTTTAGAATGAATATATTTTTCTGTGTATTTATGTTAAATGCAATATTATGTCGATTTTATGGATATATTTTAGTTAAAATTATTAGGAAACTATTAAAAGCTATTATTGGGTATAGAATTATATCTTATCAAATCCCTTATCGACAATGGCATTTATTTATATTTCTATAATTTGGTAAAGTTCATTCTTTGAGAGGAGAATATTTCTATAAATTACCAGTAGTTAAACAATAATATACTAAGAATAATTCTGAGATTTTAGACAACATTAATTAATTGTGTACATTCTAAAAGCCTTTCTGTGATGAAAACAAACTGTTTAAAAACTTTTTACATCAATTCTTGAAAATATATTTTATAAAAAATACTCTATTAACCCATAAAGACTGAAAATTAAAAATATTTAAAAAATAATTTATAAAGTTACTTTCTTTCAAAGCAAATTTTAAGGTTATCTGTATATGCATATAAGTTAATTTCACAAATGTACTTGACCTATACAGACTTTCAAAGAAACATAAGAGATGTTATTTATTAATTGCTTATAAATAATTGAACTGAAAAATATAAATTTTTAAACCATATTTATCAATAAGACAAATTTATCTGTCTAATAATTCTATTAACAATATTTATTTAATACTATAACTTTTTTTTTCTTAGCATTTATTTTTATTAGTCTTCAGTGTTTGCTTGTGGCAGGATATTGATAATTTTCCAGGCAAATGAGTCACTGGGTAACAAAACCTGCAAGATATCCCATGATTGTGCAGAAGGATGATGATATGGGTAGCTACTCCTTCAGAAATGCATGATTAATTGGTCCAAAGACTGTTCTAACACTCTAGCTGATCATACCTTTGTTATAGTATTCATTTAAAATATAGGACAATTTAGATTAATCATCCTTTAATAGAAACTAGAGCACACACTTTTATCTACAAATTCTCTCTTAAATCAAATTCGGATAACTTCAGTTTTCTCAGGCCTTTATATAGATTTGTGTTTTGAAAGAAACATTTATTTTTTTACTAAATATTTTCTTTGAAAGTTTTTCTATTACTTGAATTTCTTTAATAAGAAACAAATTGTTGCCTTTTTAAATCTCTATAAAAATCGGTTTGATCATTCTTTTCTTTTCAGTAATTTATTAACGTTTATCAAAAATACACTTTAAAAACACTTTTAAACAAGCAACAATTTGTTTCTTACTTGTCAATTCTATAGTGATCAATTATTCTTATCTAATTTCATTATCTCACAGTTTAAATGGTCTACTTAAATTGAAACTTTAGAAATTAAATGTCTTGTTAATGGATTATAGAAAATAACAGGTTTTTTTTTTAAATTTAGAAAATAACAGTTTTAGTAGTAATTTACTATTTTAGTATCAATAGTCATTGTCTTTTGCAGGCTAGTTCACACAATATTAATATTCCAACATGAATAGTCTGCCTTCCATAATTTATGTGTATTTACATAATTATATTGCTTATTTAATAAATTATCCATCATATTAATATGCTTCTTTGTTTTTTTTTTAAATCATTTTTTTTTTTTTTGCTTTATTATATCTGATTGGCTCTCATATAAGCATTCTAAAAGCGCATGCGTGCGGTTTTCAGCCTTTCACTTTAATTACGAACTGCTTGCGCTTAATAAATAATATTTAAAAGCTTCAATTGCAAATAACGGAATATGAATTAAATCTATCCAAAAATTATACAATTATTCGAGTTCATGATTTCTCTTTTTAAATTCACATTTTGAATCATTAATATAACTTACACCTGTTGATTTTGTTAGTAATTCTTTGCATACATTAAATGCAATATTAAAATAAGAAAAAAAATAATGGAAATCACATTCTACTATTCATATGCGATATTGAAATTTTCTTTTCAAAATTTTTCTCGTTTTTATATTTAAAATATCTTTTCTTTTATATGCCATTAACATATATTTCAATATTATATAACCGATCATTTTGAAATTTACATAAAGTTTTATTTTTACATCAAAATGTTTTAAATTCAGCCATTTTTTTTATAATAAGAACTTTTGACCACTGAATTACATATAAGACAAATAAGTTAGATTCAACCACATTCTGTCATACATTTTGACAGAAAAATATATATATGAGTGAAAGGAGAAATTCTTAATTTTTACCTTCATGCACAATCTCATTCTTTTCTAGAAATTTAAAGTAAAAACAACAAAAATATATAAATTAATAATTTCCAAATAATACACATTCGCAATTAAGCCTCTTCAAATATAATCTTACAAAATTTCTTACTAATATTTGTTACTTAGAAGTTCTGTGAATAGTGTTACCTACTCTACTTAGAAGCTGTGTACTTTGAATTTTGAAGCAGTTTCCTAGGACTTCTGCAAGTTAATTATTATGTCTGAATTATTTAAAATATAGTTCATTTTCTTAGCATGGCTATCCCCCAATCCATTAATGGTTTATCCATTAGTATCATTACCGATTGCTATTCATCTGCTTTGATTATGGCAAGTATGCACAAGGGTATCAAATTAGATCAACTCTGGGCATAGCTAACACATCTCTTGGTACTGGACACAGCAGGCAAAAACTTAAGTCTCTCTTTTAAGTCTTTCTCTCAAGATACTATATGGATGTTAGTGATGGATAGATATACTTTCATTTTGTTTTTAACCAGAAATTTTGGGAAAGCACAAATGTGAATTGATAGCATTGCAATTGGTAAATTTACTGAAAAGTACTTTTTCATATTGGTGGCTTGCTCCCTTACTTCATCGGACTGAATAGTAACATTTTCCTTGTTGATGTCATGAGTTTACTATTAGACCTTGTCAGCAAAAATTGTTGGTATTCTCTTATTAGGCGAAATTCGCTATCAGCAATAACCGAGTGCTTACACGCTGATTTGACTAAATATAAGCAATGAATCTCAATGAACAAATAGAACTGCTTTCTATGGCCTTTTCATATTACTTCCCCCTCTAGTTGATCACACAAAAAAAATGTTTACTAAATCTCAGAAGTTAGTTCATCAATCTCCATAGAATGTTTTCACCAAAAACATTTCTGATTTTTTAAAATCCAAATTAAAAAACCTATAACTTTAAGATATTTAATTTTACACTGTCACTTTAAATAAAAATAATTTTATAATTAATTTAATCCATAAATTAGTATTTCCATTGTAATAAAAGATGAAATTTTAGATTTGTGGCACTTGTGAGAATATTCTACAAAACATATGCAGCTTTTAATGTTTATATAAATATTATATATTGAAATTATTTTGATTTTGAACCATGAGTAGTTTCAAATTTTTTTTATGGAATCAAAATACTCCTAATTAATCAAACGAGCAACAGAAAACACATCATTGTCCAAATATCTGTAACCACACACATATACACAAACCATATATATATAGGAAACATAATTTCACGTTATAAATTGATATTTAATAATATTTTATCTGTGTTTGGCTTAAATCTTTTATGACTATATTGCCACCATAACATCAAAGTCTACTTTTAGCTGCTATCCCAACTTGAGTTCTTGCCTACTTTTGTTTTATTCTGTATTTAATTCTTGTATTGGCATTGTGACTGAATTCATAATCATCACAATATATAAATAAATATTAATCAAACATCACATATGTTATCTATTAATATTTTTATAGTCTCTATAAAAATGTATGGAAACTTATATGGCAATGTTTGATAAAAGTCAATTAACCTCTTGCAGGACAAGATTTTATCAATCAAATCTGATGTCATTAGCTACGTTGAAGGCTGGTTTAGATCATAACAAAAATAACAAATCAAGTTCTACTGATAGAAAAATATGTCCTGATTGATTTTTCTTTAGTCTTCTAAATATAAATTTCTGTACTGGATTTATATAAAGAATAGATTCCACACACACAGCCATATATTAATAATTAGAGGGAATTTGAACTCAGACTTTCAAGTTTTATATCTGACACACATGACTACATACATGTAAAAAAGATAAATGATCTCCAATATATTATTTCATGCTGACATAGCACTCATCAGTTGGCCTGGATCACCATCTTCCACACATACATATAGTCAGTGCTCAGTTTATATTAACATAGCAAATCTACAAATTTTAATGGTTAGGCTTCAATCCTTTCCACTTTCCAATTTTTCAGCCATCCTTATCATTGAAAATCTAATGATGGAATGTTCAAAGTCTTGTTGATGTCAATATTATTGTCACAACCATGTTGACCTTAAGTCACTCTGAACCCTCATATATATGACCATGTCCAACCCTCTTTGGTGTATTTCAATAGACATATTAATATCCTGCATCTGAGGGTCAGAGTGACTTAAGGTCAACACAGGTGTGATAATATTGGCATCAACAAGGGCTTTGAGCATTTCCATCATCAGATTTTCAATGATATGGATAGCTGAAAAATTGGAGAGTAGAGAGGATTGAAGGCTGTCTATTAAAGTTTGTAGATTTTCTATCTTAATATAAACTGAGCACTGGTTATATATATATGGGAGATGATGATCTGGACCAATTGATGAGTGCTGGTTCAGCATAAATTGTTTATCTTTTTCATAGGTATGTGGTCATGTGTATCAGTTGTACAAGATGGAGAAAATAACTGTAGGGAGCTTCAAAGTCTGAGTTCAAATTCCTTCTAATTTCATTAAGTTTAGTATAGACAATATACTTGTATTTAAATATTATATATATATATATATATAAGTACATTAAAGCAATCAACACTTAAACAAGACCAATATAATTAACTCAACAATCTCAATCTGCTTATATAGCACTAAAGATTGCAATTTGACTACAAAAATATTATCAATATAAAGAAGTTCAAATTAACTTCATTAAATAGGTAAATATAATCTGTTTCTGAAATCAGACTAACAAATAGTTAATTACAACTTTCAAATTGCATTCCAACCAATCATTTATTACTTAAATGATAAAGCTAATAATGCTCAAAATTAGATAACTATTTAATGTAAATACATAAAAGCAGTCTAAAAGCAGTCAATATCTAAACAATACCATTATCATTAACAATCAACAATATCAATTTGTTGTCAAGGCAACCTCTTAATCAATAAAGGTGTAAATCATACCTTTATATATCAATCAATCAATCAATGAATCAATCAATCAATCAATCAATCAATCAATAGTAGTCTGTCCAATAGACAGATCCAGAGAGTAGTCACTACATCAGTTCATTCATTCTTCATTCCATTCTCTTCCTTGCCCATTTCCTCAATTCCTCATAAGCCTTTCCATCTCTTATATCATCCAATAATGTCAATCTCTTCCATCCTTTCCTTTTATTTCCACTTACCATTCCCTCCAAAACATCTTTCATTAAACTATAATCTCTTCTTAATATATGTCCAATCGAGTTTATCTTTCTCTCTCTGATATTTTCAATCAATCTTCTTTCCTCATTAACTCTTTTCAAAACTTCTTCATTTGTTATTTTACTCATCCAACTGATTTTTTTTTCATTTTTCTCCATGTCCACATCTCAAAAGCTTCCAATCGTTTCTTAATTCTATTACTCAATGTCCATGTCTCACAACTATACATTAATACAATCCACACATAACATTTAATTAATCTCTTCCTTAATTCTCTTTCCATAGGTCCAAAAAATATCTTCTTTCTTTTTACAAATGTCACCTTTGCCAATGCTATTCTTCTTTTAACTTCATCTTCACTTCTTCCATCCTCAACTACCCAAATATCTAAATCCTTTCACCTGTTAAACCATGTCATCATGGATTCCAATTTGCAGTCTTTTTGCAACACTCCCTATCCATAAACACTTAGTCTTTTCAATATTAATCTTCATTCCATATGCCATACATCCTTCTTCCAATTTATTCAACATATTATGAAGATCTTTGAGTTAAAATCCTCAATAAAACTTTAGAAACATGAGACAACAAACTTATTGTTCTATACTCTTCACATTTAACAGCTTTCTTTTTTTTAACAATTGGAATCATTATAGTTCTTAAAAAATCTTCAGGCCAAACTCCACTATTATATATCAAATTGCAAAGTCCAACTCTTTCCTTCATAGTAAACTCTCCCATTTCTCTCAAAAATTCTATAGGTATTGCATCAAATCCATCAGCCTTACCATTCTTTATTTGTGCAATTGCCTTTCTTACTTCATCTGGCAATATGTCCATACCTCTATCATCTATTGCAACATCTTCATTTTCAAGTTCATAACTAATTAAATTATTTCCTCTACTAAACAGACACCAAATATATTCTTTCCATCTTTTTAATATATCATTACTATCAGTTAACCTCCTTCCATTCTTATCTGCAATTTCACTTACTACCCATGTCTTTTTCTCCCAAATGATAATTTGTATTCTATCAAATACCAGATCATATCTTTTCATCTGTTGAAGCATTTCTATCTCTTTACATTCTTGCTCCAACCACTTTTCTTTTGCTAAACCTGTTTCTCTTCTTAGTTCATTATTAAATTTCCTATATGCCTTTTGCCCTTCCTCAGTATTTACATTCTTCCATCATCTCTGCACTTCCATTTTTTCCAACATACCTTCAGTTATCCAAGGTCGTTTAGTTTTTCTTGCATAAATAATACATTTCATTTTTTGCTGTTTTCAAGAATCCTTTTTTAATTCTATTCCAACACTCATCAGAGCTATTCATATATTTCCCATCCTGAACAATCCTTTTAAATTTATTTTCACATACTAAACCAAATTTTCCTTTTTCCATTTGTCTCAATTTATCCAAGTCCCATCTTGCATATCTTTTCCATCTTTTAAGTCTTTTTAAACTCAACTTTACTTTAGCCATCACCAAATTATGATCCGAATCTATATCAGCACCAGGAAAGCATGTGAACCCTTAATAGCATTCTTATATCTATTCTGAATCAATATATAATCAATTTGATAATGTTCTCAGTTACCTGGAGTTGTCCATGTATACAATCTTCTAATATGATTTTTAAATCAACCTTTATATATATAAATGCATAAAAGCAGTCAACAAATCATTAACAATCAACAATCTCAATTTGTTGTCAAGGCAACCTCCTTTAATCAATAAGTTAGAAATCATCCCTTTATATATATATAAATTCAGTCAACACTTAAACAATACCAATATCATTAACAATCTCAATCTGTTGTCAAGGCAACCTCCTTTAATCAATAAAGGTGAAAATCATCCTTATATATATTGCAACAGGGCAGGTATAATCAAACCCTGTTGCGATAATTAGACAAATACGTATTCGTATACTTAACGCATTATTAAAATATATATATATCTTATTACTAACGTATTATTAAAAATATATTACTTTACTAACAAAACTAATATTTACAAGTTGATGTACAATCAACGGTCATTTGCGTGGTCGTATTAAATTGATTTAGTTATTTTAATTAAAAAGAACTCATACAAGAGGTATGGGGGGGGGGGTTATACACTTGCTCTGATTTTTTTCTCTTTCTTTTGCCAAACCCAGCTATACACATCACTATGTATATGTGTGAGTGCGTTTTTGAACCATTAAAAATGAAAATTCACAAAATAAATAAAAAAAACATTTTGTTTGATAAACTTTTTAAATATATACATATTAAGTCAACAAAAGAACTATAAAGGTCAAGATGGAAGACAGTGATTTTGCAGAAAAATGGAAGTAATTATTATAAAAATCTTGGAATGTCTAATTCTAATTAAATATTAATTGGAAAGAAATAGGTGTAAAAAGCTTTTGTGGTGCATTCCAATAAAGGCATATGGAATGTGATTGGAAATATAATTGAAAATGAATGAAAAGAAATTTATATTTGATAATTAAAAAAAAAAGAATTAAGGTTTAGTATAAGTTTGGATGGAGAAGGCAGACGTTAAACTGATATACAGAAATAAGAATCCAGAAATCAGATTATATATTGATAAAATATGGTCAGGCTGGGGTAGAAGCTTCAACGTGCGAGGTGTTTGAATCCTTCCCCCGAATGTATAGTAGCTGCCGATATCGGAGAAGGGATGTCAAGCCCGGAGAATTCACCTCAATAAGCAACAATGTTGAATCGCCACAAGAGGAAGAAAATAAATAAATAAATGGACTTTAGCCATGGACGAACTTCAAAAAAAAAAACAATGTTCGTTCACCGACAAAGGACCAGAGATTCCTTTTCACCAGGTAAATTCGATCAATTCCCCAGGGAAATGCAGGTATTATTTTTCCTATTTGCATATATATCTCACTGTTAGTAAGCTTACTCCACGAAATTGAGAAAATTGTTATTTGACACAATTGCAAATTTAAAATTTCTTTTCTTTGCCCAGAGAGGTCAAACTATTTTCTACGGAATTTATTAGTGTATAAATTAGTCCAATTAAATCTTTGGTGCAAAATACATATAATAGCATATTTGTGTGTGTGGGACTTTTAGCAAAAAGTGAAAAGAGACACTAATTCAACTGACATAAATAATATATGTTCTTTTTATAGATCCATAAATATCATTCCTAATAAATGTATATAAAATGAATGGTTTTGTTTTTGTGTTATGAGTTTTTTTTTTAATGGAAAGAAAAAGGTAGGGTTAGATCAAAATATCAAGAAATAAAAAAGAAAATGATATTTCATATTACTTCAAATATAAGATGCCCCCAAATTTAAGATGCAGTAGGATTTTAAGGCTGAAAAATTGAAAAAAAAAAGTACCCTGAATTTAAGCATAAAGGCTATAAATACAATAAGCTCACCCAATTCATTGCAAATCTTCTTTAGTTATATGGTACTTTGAGTTTCAGAAATTAAATTCTCATCTTCATTATTGTCTCAGGATACATCATCTTCAGGTCATTTAAATTGCAGCCGAATGTTATAATTTCTTTGTCAACTTGCTTTTGTGTAAAAGTACATTTTTCTATGAAAGTCTGAATGATTCTTCTAACATAATTTATATTTTTACTAATATTCTTTGAAAAAATATATTAATGTATAAAAAAGTTTCTAAAACATATGTTTTCACTTTGAAAATCAATATGAAGACATTGGAACAGTCAAAAATTTAGCAGATACTATCTTGTGTAGAGAACAAAAAACAATTAATCAACACTTGGAAGGCAGGCTCTTATCTCAATGTTATATTGATTTGTTGGTTGTGAAAAAATTCTAAAGGTTATTTGGTAGAGTTTTCTCAATAAAATAATGGTAAAATCAGCAAAATAATATTAAAAGTAGCAGTTTGAGAAAGTTTAAGGCCATTTAAAAAAATTCAAAAAATATTGATTAAAAACATTTAACACACTATTCTATACAAATAACAATTGTAACAATACATGCATGTATAGCATAAAGCAAATAAAATGTTAGACATTTTTGTTTCCAATTTAAGACCCCATTCTCTTTTACAGGTCCAAAATTTGGGGAAAAAGTGCATCTTTTATTCGAAGTAATACAGTAAACATCTGTTGTTCTAATGTTATTAAATTTAATCTTTTAGTTAAACTAACCCACTTATGTCTCAGGTTTTTATTAATATTAATAATTTTTTAATATTCTATTATATATATTATAATGATCCAAAACAATAGTGGAGTCAGCAATCTACATATCTGCAACTACCAGGGCACCATCTAGACATTTGAACCTAGAAAAATTTATACAGTAGGCAGATACGTGCTTTAAGATTCCACTTTATTTTATATTTTGGTCATTAGCCCATTGTCACTAGCTCAGTGAGTAGCAGAGATAATAAAATATAAATTTTATATCTTAAATATGAAAGAATAAAAGCCACTGCCAGAAATTAACACATAAAAATATTTATTTACGCACATATAAAATAACATTTAAATTTTGAGAAATAAATTCAACATTTTAGATTTTTCTATTAATCTTTAGTTTTACATTTAAGTAAATTACAACCATGAGTTTAATATTTATTTAGTGAGTCGAGTATGAATAGACTACATAGATCTGCATTTGAAAAGAAAATATTCTTCCCTGATTTAACCTTAGGCAACAAATTTTGCAATCAAACCGGCGCCAATCCATCTGATACATTTATGTATTCAATGTAGCATGAAAATACGACAACACAAAATACTATACTGTCAGGAATGTACATCTGAACAGCAAGTAGAATTAGAGAAAAAACTGTCTCTCTACCAACCAGGAATGCTACATCTGTTGGCGAGTAGAACAATAAACATAAAACTCCATAGGAATGGACTGTGGTCCTTTGCCATCTTACAAACCCATCCATAGGCAAACAGAAGGTGTGTGGCATATATATATAATCCTGCCCATAGCGGATCTCATACTACATCTACAATTACACAGATATATCCAACCCATTGAACCAATTCAACTACGAAATGAATAACCTAAGATTACCCTCCCTTAATATAACTTTACAAAACTATATAGCCATTCACGCCCGACTTAAATTTAACATTTAAATACATTTGCACAGATTATTTTTATACAATTTGTTTTATAATGTCGAGTATAGATCGGCTGCATAGATTCCACGGTCAAAAACATTCCAAATTAAACACAACCGATCAAAATACAAAGTCAATCGATAACGTCAATTGCTGAGGGAATACAGGAGACCCTTTGGTGTTCATCATAAGACACCGCAGTGACATCGTTGACTTATATATTCTAATTGACTGTGAAAACTACAACATAATCAACTGCTAACGAATCTATGCAACATCTATACCCAACTTAAATGTAATGCATTTAATAATTTCTACAATAAATATTACTACAAATAAAAATAATAAAATGGAAATGATTTTAGCAAAACTTAACTATATAAATTTAAACAATCAATTATTAATTTGAAAATCAAATAAGAGTTCATTTTAAAATTTAAATTAGCTGAATCTTTAAAAAAAACAATGATGAAAGTTCTTAATTACTTTTTTTTGTTGTTGTTAATTTGTAAAGTTCATAGCTCGCGGTAGAAGAGTCCAGGTTTCTGCTTTTAATTCCCATGATGCCTCCATTGGAAGATAATGTTCTGGAGATGGCAATAGCTGGTTCAAGGTATCACAGTCTTTTCATTTTTTTTTTTAAATAGAGTGTGGTATGTGCATCCTACCACATCTCTCAAACACAAAACGCTGGAACTGTCAGAAAAACCTGTATTTCCCTTTTTATATTATCCACATGGATTCAATCAACAAAATGTCACTAATCCATCACTTTTGTTAGGGTCCGAGCCAAGGCTTAGTGCTTCCATTGGTCAAGCTAATTTCTCTTCATTTTCTTATCTATCTTTCATCAGATCATTTTAATTATACAAGAGCCCAAGGCTAGCTTGCTTTTCAAACAATTTATAAACAATCATTTCCATTTACAGATTACAAGAATTAATTAATACCTGTTTTTATTTTTAAATCTTGTACTTTTTTTATAAAAAAGTACGTTCAAATACTTATTTATTTGTTTTTTAAAAAAAAATATTTTTAAAGTTTGGCATCTGTGCAAATGTATATACGTTTAACAAACATTTTAATTTTAGCGTTTAGTTTTTTACTTTTATTTGTGAACTTTTAAGTTTTTATTTTAAATTAATGTAATGACATATTTATATATCGTTACAATATATATATATATTACTATATGTAATAAGTATCTAAATGCAAACTGTAATCTAAGACATTATTTTGCACTTGTATAATAAGAATTGTAGACTTAATTAGTGAAGTATTGAATAGCTTCACACTCTTAGATCTAACCACTTCAGCTTCACCTATTCATATATAAAAGTAGGTTGACGTAAAGAAGGTTTCCTTCTTTAATTCCTAGCATAAGCTTGTGACTAAGACCTGTAGAGGTCCCTATCTTCAGGTTTTTCAGACGCTTATTCCTAAAGGTTACAGCCTTAGTAAATATTATTCAATAAATAAACTGAATTGAATAACTGAATTACAGTTCTTAAATTATGACAACCTAAATTAAAAATAAGTTTAAATTGCTAATTTTCCCCTCTATAATTTGTTTTGTATTTAACAAATTACTTGGATAAAAATACCAGAAATGTTAAAATAGTATATGACTCTATCACATGACCTCAGTTACCCATTGCATACTTTTTTCTTTTACCACAGTTATCCATTTACTATACGTTTTAACGACTAATAGATGCCATATGGTAGAACTTGGTAATTTGCTAACTCTTTAGTATCGTATCCAATATCTCCACTAACTTCAACTTTATGGTTTTCACCAGTGAGAAGCTTAGGGTCTTTAGATCTTAAAAGTTTAGATGCAATACTACAAGATCCAAAGTTCTTTCCACACAAGAAAGTCATAAGCTTAAAACTAGTCTGCGGATATTAGGTAGAATACTATTGGTTAGAGATTTATTAATACTATTTGAATCTATTAATTATTAAAGCTTACAGTAAGTGACACAGCTGTGGTGAAAAAAGTAAGCTGTCAAAACAGCAATGAGTAAGTTCGAGTAATATGATATTTTAATGGTTTTATATCAATCCTGGTGACAGGATGCAGGTACCTATAGTTGTTAAAAAACTAAAGATACCATAATTTGTAGATACCAAACTGTTTTCAGATTTATGTGACTATACAAACAAATTGTTTATGATTGTAAATATTATTTTTAGTTTGAACTGATAGTTTGATAGTGAAATGGAGAAGCAAATGATCGCTACTAAAAGGAAGGTGCCTTAGATTCCAAAGGTCCAACAACATTGTTCCAAGATCAAAAATTTATCACTGATGAAAGCCATAAACTTAAAACAAAGGAGGTATTTGATAGAAAAATATTGGAACTGGCATTTATTAATTACTAAAACTTACAATAGATGGCATGGCTATAAAAAACAAAGCAGTTACAAATGAAGAGATTGAGATATTAGCAATAGTGGAAACACATCTGAGAGAAAAAAAAGAATCTAAAGTAAAAAAGAAAAAGATAAAAGGGGCAATGGTATAGACATTATATCAAAAAAATATTTAAATACTGTTAAGTGTCAAGAACATTTGTCGTTTGAGATAAGGTTAGGAAGAAAAAAATGGATGGTGGCTACAGTGTAAATAGCCACTGCAGTTAGACAAACTATAATGGACTGGAACAGTAGATGCCTAGTTAAAGATATACAGAGTTTTAAAAAAAGAGGAATAATGGTTATAGGGGATATGAATGAGCATACTGAAAAAATTGATGATGTGGATAACAAGAATGGACAGCTTTTGAATAATTTCTGTCGGTGAATGAATTTGAGCATTGGAAGTTTATGAAATATTTATGAGGAACAATACACATGGTCTAGAAATAATATACTTTACACAACAGCTTATATACTAGTAGAGAAACAGGGAATTAATAAAGTACAGAAAATTAAAATGTTTGATAATAAAGAGAGAGAATGTAATAGTGATCATAATTTCTTTGTAATAGAAATGGTTAGTAATATGATGGAAAATAATAATAAAAGTAGATGGAGAGTGAATGATAAGAATAAGTTAGAAAAATATAAATTAAAAGTAGAAGAAATTATGGAAGAGTTTGTTGGGAGTGAATATAAAAACTTGTGTGATGTAGTAAAAAATGTGGCAAATAGAGTTTTAGGGGAGAATATTCAGAAGAATAAAAGTAATAGAAAAGTGAGAGTTAGTGAAAGTGTAAAAGAGAGGAGGAAAGCATGCAGAGAATATAACTGTGCTATTAAAAACAAAAAAAGGGGAAAAGATGTTAATATTAAATGGGAAAAGTATTTTTTAAAAAAAGAAGTTGGCTAAAATAGATAATTATAGAGAGAGAATGAAATTAAATAGTAAATTGTTGGAGGATATTAATAAAAGTGGATAAGATGGGAGTAAAATATTTTGGAAATATATTAAAAGGAATGTAGAGGCAAAAGAAATAGTATTACTAGATGATGAGGGAATAGAGTGTAGCTCTAGAGAAGAATTAGAGACAATCTTAAATAAGTATATAATGGATATAGAAAAGATGTTAGATGTGAAGGACAGAGTGATAACAAACATAAAAGCATATAGTAATAAAAATATTAGGTTTACAGAAAATGAATTGAATGACTCAGGAAAGAAATTGAAAAGTGGAAAAGCAAGAGATTTAGATGGGTGTGCAGCAGAGATAGTGATGAATTTAGGAAATAGAGTAAAATTAAATTTATTATCATGTTTTAATAAGAAGAGACAATTTCCAAATAGCTAGAATAATACAAGATTAAGGCTACTATAGGGTAAGGGTCACAGAAAGTTAAACAATTATAAACCGATAGTGGTAACATCAGTGTTATATAAAGTTTTTATATATGGAGATTGGAAGAGCTGCAAAATGGATGGAAGAAAAATAATATAGTGGGAGAAATGCAAAGAGATTTTTGATTGGATAGGCATATAGGAAATAGTTTATTTGTAGTCACACAACTTATAGATATTAATAGAAGTATAGGTAGACAGTTATATATAGTTTTTATAGATATACAGAGACATATGATAGAGAAAATAGAAATAGATTATGGATAAGTTTAGTAAATTTGGGAATGAATGGAGCTTTAGTGGATCTTATTAAGAGATTGTATGAAAGTAATTACAATATGTATCAATTAGGAAATAAAGAATCAGTTAAAAATGGAGTGGGACTAAGGCAAGCATGCCCTATATCACCTATTTTGTTTTATTTGAGAGATTGGAGAGATCAATAGAAAAGCTAGGAAGAGAAGTAAAGATATCATTTACAGATGGCAAGGGATATACATTATCAGGTCTTTTATTTTCTGATGATATCTTATTGTGCACAGATAATAGGGAAGATAAGGGAATTATGCTGAAGACATTCGCTAAGGTGGGTAAAGAGATGGAGATTAAATTTAGTGAATGAAAATCAAAAGTAATGTTGATAAATGCAGGGGAAAGAAAAAAGAAAATTTTTATTGGGGGATATAAAGATAAATGTGGTGGATCGGTATTACTATTTGGGAATCGTCTTATGTAATCAGAGAAATTGCTTGGATGAGTGGGAGAAAAAATTGATAAATGATGCAAAGAAAAGAAAGGGACTGATAAAGAAATTAAGTGTTTTCATATAATAAATATGATATACTTAGAATTGTATGGAAGGAAGTGACAGTAAGAGGGTTAACTTATGGTAAAGATGCATTATATGTGTTAGTAAAGGGGTGTTAGATTACTAGAAAAAATACAAAAAGAAGTTGGAGGACATGCATTAGATGCAGATATGTAGCCAGCAAAAAAGGCAATTCAAGGAGAAACGGGATGGTCAAGTTTTTATATGAGAGATGCAAAAAGCAAAATGAAAATGTTCGGTAGATTGCAATTTATGGATAATAAGAGAATAGTCAAAATAGTATTTAATTGGGTTATGAGTAAAGGACAGACAACAATATGGGTGAGAAAGATGGTATGGTATGCAAAAGATTTGGATAAAGAATTTATGTCAGTATACTTATACAAAAGGTGGAATGATTATGTTAGGAGAATTGTTGAGTGTTATAGTGGCAAGGAATGGGATTGAAGAATAGATGCATTAATAAAAAAATAGGCAGTTGAAAAGATGGAGAACTAAAATGGAGAGTAAAAAGAGTTTAAATATATAAAAAAGTAAACAGAATATTGATTGTGAGTTAATTTATGATAATAACAAGGAAAGTAGTTTGCCGTTTAGGGCTTGAACAGGATTTTTAGCAATAAGGAAATATACACATAAATGAAAAAATATGGGTTAGTTTGCAAGTTATGTAAGAAAGGCATAGAAAATATTAGGCATCTGTTAATTGAATGTAAATGCCTACAAGCAGAAAGGGTGCAAATAACGAAGTTGTGGAAGAATAAATATAAACAAACTGATTATACAGAAAGTGGGTTCTTGGTTTTTATGCTGGGTTTGGGAAAAAATAAGTAGGATTTATATATAAAGGTCATAGAGTTGACAAAGATTATGTTGTGGAAATGGGATGGAGCAGGATAGACAAGAATATAGGAAAAACAGAATAGAGAATGGAAAAAGAAGATAAGGTGGCTAACAGGTTTCTCTGGGCTGGCTGAGAGATTCCTGACTCTGATAAAGAAGCCACAGAGCATCACATCACATTAAAATATGCAATTCTTAAAAAAAAAAAAAATATGATTTTTCTATCTGTATATAAATAAGTTATATTATGATAAGACAATCTTTTATATTAGGATATCTTTTTAATTGCTGGCATATTTTCACTTATCACTAAAAATCTTTAACAATGAAACAATATGCTTGATCTTACTAGATAAAGATAAATATTCTGATATTCTTTATAGTTCTTAATATAAATTTTGTAAAAAATTTTGTTCTTTATATAATTTCAAATTGATAATAGTCATCTCAAATAACTGTTAATTAATATCATTCTGTTTATTAATTACACTTTAATTAAATATATACGTTTAGCACTTTTGGTGTATTGTATTATGTGGTAAAATTTTATTATATTACTATATCCTCATGCTTGTCCACTGAGTTCAGATTGGGATATGATAAAGCTATAGTATGTAGAAGAAATATGGCACTTTACCAAATATATTATTTTAGTAATAATAATAGTTCATGATATCATCATTACTGGTTAAGCACTTGATAGAAATCTATTATTTAATTTTTTTTTCCATGTGTCATAGCATCGGCCGGGACGAACCCGCTAACCCGGGACAACATCTTGTAAGGAAGACGTGTTGACCTTTCGATCACCAACGCTTGACAAATCTATTATTCAATTGGCAGCTTATTCTGTTGCTAAATATATGGGTGTGCATGCGTGTGCGTAAATAAACAATATGGCATTTAGTTAAAATCATGTATAGTGCAAAAAAATTATTTAATATTATATATTATATAGTGATTAGAAAGCTTAAAAAAAGTTCTATATAGAATAGTTCAGTAAAATATATATATTCTAGTTGCATTTAATATGTATTACACACAGATATATGTATATATATTGAAATAATTATTATGGCAGCTTGAAAATGAGCACACAAACATTAATGGCTAGCATAGTTTAATTTTATATTTTTAATTAATTAAGTTTTTAAAAAGTAATGTAAAAACTCAAATAAGTAATAATAAAGCACAGATATACATAAATACCACGTATATAGAGTTTGTGTAAATGTATAAATTTATACTAAGTTAAATAAAACTAGTATACTTAAAAAAATAATTTTGTTTTAGAAAAAACAAAAGATTCTTTGATATTTAGTTTTCTAATAGTCTAGACATTAGCTATAAATAAATGTTAACTTTTTAAACTACAGACAAATAATAAATTCTAGTCAAAAATACTTTAATTCTTTAGCAAAGATATTTAGTAATTATTTAGTAATATTAATGAAGATTCCAGAAAAAACTCCCATAAATTGAAATTGTATAAAAAATATGTAAAATTATTGTTCTTCTCTTTCTGTCTGTCATCAATTTTATCACTATGACAAAAATGAATCAATAAACATTAAGTGTTAAGTCAGTTTTCAATAACAATTACAAATGTTGAGGACTAACTTCAAACCCCAATGTTATGTCAATAATAAATTTATGCATTAATTTTTAAAAATGTCTGAGTAACAATCTTTTTAAAATCTCTTCACTAGATCTGCTATTGCTTTGAAAAAAGATCTCTAAAATGTTATTTGAAATGATACCAGCTTTATGAAGAACTTGAAATATTTTGATAAAATATTTTAAAATCTCTCCCATGTAAAATAAAATCTAAATATAATAATACAAAGAATCTTCCAACATATCTCCATGCATTGATCAAATATGACTAAAATTTATGTTATAAACTGCACAATGTTATTGACAAAAATTTTATAAAATTCAGTATGTTTTTTAAGGTAAGAAATGTTTGTGAAATCAGCCACAACTTAAGATGGGCCCAAAGAAAAGCACCAACTATAAATAAATTTTATTATTTCCTTAAAGAATTAAAATTGACTTGCCATGATGAAAATATTCATATTACTTTCTTAGATTCAATTATTTTTATAATGGAAAATTGCATTTTTTAAAGTTAATATTAAAACTAAGCATAAGATTTCAAAATTATGATATCTGAATATAGTAAACAATAAAGATAAAAAAATTGTATATATTAAATGCTTTTATTGACTGCGCACTAAAAAGAAATAAAATAATTGTTTCTTCAAGCACAATTGATGTTTTTAGATTTAACTTAAAATAAAAACATGGCAGGTCCAGAAATTATTTAAGTCAATCTCTTATTATAAAAAATAGGGATTGACTTAATTAATTTCTAGACTCCCCCTCCCAATGCTTTTATTTACAATTAAATCTAAAACCCCCAATTATTGTTGAAGAAACAATTATTTTATTTCTTTTTTTAGTGCACAGTCAATAAAAGCATTTAATATATTTAAAAAAGGTTTATTTCTATTGTTTTTAATATTGGCACAGTAAAGCTATACTGCACTTTAAATTGACTGGACATTTATAGTTGATATATATATCATTAGATATTTCTGCAATAAATTAAAATGTATACCCCTTATGTATATATCATATTTAGTATGTGTACATAATAATACATATGTATAGATGGTAAATGTATTCTTTAATTATATCGACAGGCTTTCTTTTCCTGGTATTTCTGCTTTTTTTTCCAACAGTCTCTTATTTTAATAATTTTTATTTGTCATTTATTAGACTAGAGATTATCCAATAATGAATAATATTTCTGTAGTGTAATTTTCACTACACTACTCTCATGCAAAGTAAGGATTGGTTTCTATCTGCTTTTAATATCTTATTGAGGAATGTAATCATAAACATATGACCAAAGATATGTGAGATTTATGATCCCCAAGATGCACATTTCATGCTAAACCTGACCCAGACCACAATCTCTTACACATATCTTTATCATTGTTCAGTATATAAATATACAATTACTACAGTTTATTAGATAAATGTCAAATTTTCACTCTTTAACACAAACCATTTAATGAAAATATATTAATAATTTTTATTATCATATTTTGGTGGTATATTCCTTTTGCATTGCACTGAATTTATAAAGATATTTCAAAGTAGAAGAAAATCTGTGATAAAGAGGTCTCAAATCTGTAAATTATTATTGCATTTTTAAAAGTTTATTCTTTATTGCAAATAACTACACAAATGCATTATTTATAGTATATATTAATTCTTTATAATTAAAACAGGCAAAACTCTCCATACAGTAGTGTAACTCAGTGCAAGCCAGAGTAATCAATAGATGCCAGAAGACTTGTGCATAAAATCCCTATCTAGTGCTTAGTCATCCAATATCCCTAGACAAAGGTGCAGTGCTCTCAGATCCAAGGCTCCTCACTGATAAAAGCCACAAGCTAGAAACTAGTCTGGGAATATTGAATGAGTAGGCACTAGATAGGAATTTTATGCACAAGCCTTCTGGCATTCATTGATTACTCTGGCTTGCACTGAGTGGCACTACTGTATGGAGAGTTTTGCCTGTTTTAATAACAGTTATGAGCAAGCATAAGAAATGGTGATCATGTGAATTCTTGATAATCAAATAATTTTTTCCAATTCAAATGAGGTCATTATTACTTCCAACTGCCTTTTCGTCTCTGAAAAGTGAGTTTTTATTCATTTGTTTTCATTGGAAAGTTTCAAAAAAATGTCTAATAATTTTACAGAATAGAGAGAATGAATACATATGCATTCCAAATTGTTTTTAAGATTTTGTATGTTTAAGAAAGCAACATTTTAGAATTTTTCTTTATTCAAAAGATGGCATAAAACCTATTTTAAATAACATGTTTATTTACTTACTGACCATTGCAACTGCCTTTTTGTCTTTATAAAGTGCAAATTTTTCATTTCATTTATTTTTACTCCTAAGTTCCAAAAAAATTGACATTAAAATGTGTGAAATTTCATCCACCCACTGCTCTTCATTTCTGAGAGTAATTATTCTTTTTACTAACAAAAATTATGCTTGTAAATTATGTTTTTATTAAATATATTAAATAATTATTTTAAATTTTAATTTGAGTTTTAATCAAACTGTTAAATTGAAATAAATTATGAAATAAAAAATATATATTTCTTATATTCATATTGTTTAAAACATCATGATTTTTTGATGTGTTTGACATCAAAAGTGTGATATTTTATCCACCCACTGCCCTTTATTTTTTTAAATAATTACTTGAACTTTGTGTCAAACTGCATGATTGGCTGTTTTATTAAATATAATAAATGTTTATTTTAAATTATAATTAGAGTTTTAATAAAATCATTAAATTGAAATAAACTACTAAACAATATATATATATTCCTTGAACACATATTGCTTAAAACTGCTCTTTATTTCGATGAGTAGTTCTCCTAAGTAAATTAAAATGTTATTAATTAAATTGAAAAAAACATAATGCCCTCTTGCAAATATTATTTAAAACAAATGCAAGTTATAAGAATAATTGTTAATGATGCAATATGTGAAATTATTTAATATTTTTTCATATTTTGCCCACCCTTTGAATCATATCTATCAAACTAGTTGATATACTGAAAAGATAAGTATTTTAAATGCATTAGGGTGGTATAACTTAGTTAAATATCAATTTTCAAGCAATTCTATTGTATTTAAATATATTAAACCTCGATTTTAAAATTTCATTCTAACTTGAAAAAGATCAAAGGTTAACAAACAAACAAACAGATTTTCCAAAATCAATAAAAGCATTTAAAAAAAGAAATATAGTTAAATTGTTCCTTCCTTCTTATAAGCTGAATAATATAAATTGCAACGTGTTATTTGTAAATTAGCTTTTAGAATTAATTTATAAGCAATAAATAAAAATAGCATTCTTAAAATAAAAAAATTTAAATTAAAAAAAAAATGAAATGCTAAAGTAATTTGATAGTTAAATTAAAAATAAGTCAATTTTTACTTTTAACTTATTAGAATAAATGTGTGTCTGTATTTATATATGTTTTATGTAAATAATGAAAATGAAAAATTTGAATGGATAAAGTTATTTTTTTTGCCAATTAATAGGAAAATTTATATTAATGAAATTGCAGCTTGATACATTTGCATGGATATGATTAATCAATGTGGATGGATAAGAAAATAGAAATTAAGGATATATAATATTGAACACAAGTTTTCTTATTTTCTTTTTGGATGTTTCATAGTTTTAATTGTCTTTTGAAATAATTATATATCATATCATGGTTTCAATCAGGATAACTGAATAATGTGTAAATCTTTTAGAAATTTATATTATGATAAAGTTTAAATATTAGGCTGCCATTTTCAAGCAGGTCACTTGCTGAGGTGATGCCCTATATGTGTTACTAAAGTTAGAAATTAAAAAATTGATTGCTTTAACAAATAATAAATAATAAACAATATAACCTGTATATGAGACAATCAGATATATGGATAAGTGATAAACATAACCATACTTTAATACTAGCCATATAAAGAAAACCTGTCTTCATTTAAATTATTGCTAAATTTGAATATATTTGATATATTTTCAGTAGAATTTAAGACAGTTGTAATTGGCCAACATCATTTGTGAATATTTCTTCATTGCACAAAGAAATCCTTTCATTGGGTATATCAAAAAGAAAATTTTACTAATTAGTGCTGGCCTTTTTTATGAAATTCTTTGTTCTCTTTATTCATGAAAACAAAGTGAATCTATGCTACTTCATGTTCTAGTCATAAATGTAAATTGTTATCACACATAAACAAAGATAGATAATTATCTTAAAAGTAGAAAACTTAGTCATATATTCAAGTGATTTATTGATAGTTAAATAAAGTAATTTCTGTTAAACTCACAGATTTTACAATCTCATAAAATGACAAATTTTCTGCTCATATTTGAAGGTGATATCTTGAGTTATAAATTAGTTATCACTTGAACTATTTTTTTCTAGTATTTACATTTATGTGTAAATAAACCTTTTAAATTGCATTTCTTTCTAATGTTTATATTTATAGGTAAATAAATCTCTAATTTTATCATACAAATTTTCTTGAATTTCTATTAATATATTGGTTTAATTTTGACCAGAAAAATAGAAAGAGATTTATGTAAGCTTTAACTTAGCAGAGCTATTCAATAGATGATTGTTATGAATTATTTTGGACTATGGTTAATGGATATATAAATAAAGGACCATTTATTAAGGTGAAATGGGGTACAGATAAGTGTAGGTTGACCTTACATTTCAATAATAGAATTAAATTGTACTAGAAATATGAGAATGAACCAAAGGAAGGGATTTGAATTCCATTCATAGAATTCTAGGTTAAAACTTGGTGGTGATCAACTGGAGGATAATAGTGTGTGAATTGAATGATACAAAAGATAAAACTAGTTAAATCCTGTTCATCTTGAAATATGGAAATTCTAGCGATTCATATCTCTAAATGCAAATTGTATTTTTTAAAATAATGTCAGCTGAATTTTTTTTTTGTAGATAATTATAGATTTTTACAATATGTATATATAGCTTTTTTAATGGCCCACCCTTAGGATAAATGCTTTATCAAAAGTCTTTAAGAAAGGAATAGTCATTGCTTATGTCTTTTCAGTGACTCATATGAGTTTTACCAGTCCTTATTTATTTTTTAACTCAGCATGGATAAATATCCATTCTTTAACCAATAATTATAAAACTTATTACATTAAACATTTGAAAAAAAAAATCTTAGATCTGCTTGGAACTTAAAATTCCAAGTTTCAACTGGCTTGTATTCAAGTCATACATTATGATCATAGCAAACAAATGTTTTAATAATAACATTGGCTCTAGTGATTTACATATTTGTTAAATATGAAAGCACAACATTCATTTATATATATATTTGTGTGTGTGTGCGCGTGTGGTGGTTGTTATTTGTAATTTTGTGTTGGACTATTTCTATTATTTAAATGAATTAAATGTTTTTACTTTCCGAAATTCATTAAACTATTTAAACCATAATAATTCAATTAATATTATTCTCTTCTGTAGGTGTTAATGGCTTTGACCTGATCAGTGATAGTACCAATATGGAGAGGGAACGTGTGACCTCTAGAAATTGAACAATTCTGAATTTAACTCAATAATTAATTAACCAATTGGTTATTCTGTCAATAACAGCTCCTTAACTTCAGTAATTATAAACCTTCAAACATCACATGATCACCATCTCTATACTAGCACATAATTTGTTGTAAACAAAGGCAAAACTCCCCATACAGTAGTGCCACCCTGTGCCAAACAGAGTAATCAATGGATGCATAATTATAATTATTATGATTTATAATTATAAACCTGTGGAATTTATCGTTCAATTATTCTGGCATTGATCAAACTAGCAACATATGAAAAAGAGAAACGAATATCCATTCTATACCAATTTATATTAACGAAAAGTATTAAAAAAATTAAATTTGTTTATAAACATTTAGCAACTCAATCAGATGATGGAAACAATCCTACATACAACTGCAAGTAAAATGCTACCATCGTAAACAATTAGACAAACATTAAATAAACCTGTTGATGTGATGCGGACATATTTTTTGTCTCACTGTCAAATTAACTAACTCTATTGAGAAATATTATCATTATCCTGCGTTTTAATCTAAAATTTCTATCTACCTGTTATTCTGCTATCTGTAAACCAATAGCTCGTTTAGAATATACTATGTGACTAACTAATTTATAATAATAACTAGAATGGAATACGCTTTAAAGAAATATAAAAGAGATTATCTTTGATCCTTTCATTGTCATTTTATTTGATGACCTTTATGCTGAATACGTAATTGCTGGATTCTTACGACATCCTGCTATTAATTTTGCCCTCGCGGTAATAAAAATGTCCTAGTTTTATTTAATTAGTAGATTTTAATGACGATCCATTCATTTTGCTTTCGGGCAAAGCAGACTTTTATGATTTCCTATTCACTTTTCTCTCGTATAGAAAGAAGATATTTTATTTCCATGTAATAAGGGTCTTTAAAATTACAATTAAATTTCTTCCAATCTTATTTAATACTGCAAATTCTGAAAGACCTTATATTACTATTATGCCTGGAGGAATATTCAAAGGCTGTAAATGTTTAAAGTTTAACTATATATATATATATCAATAATAAAGTTATATATATCTTTCTTAACTTTAATTTCTAAGGTTTACCATATTTAGATGTAATCAGGCATGGAAGTCAATAACAAAATCCTCACTTTAGCCATTTTCTAGTATGCTTGGTTACCAGGGTGCAACAAAATATTCCATTTTCAGTGTCATGTTGTTCCACGGTTGAAGTATTTAAGTTTGATTACTTTTGATGGCACAGGAATTTTAATTCCTAATATTTCTTGCCATAATAATTCACAGATTAAGTATACACATTTGATTACTTGGGAAACACCATAGCAACAAATTCTATGTGTTAGGATTACTATACCATCATACAATTATATGCATTCAATTATTAAGGAAATATCACGGCAACAAATGCTGTGCATTAGGATTACTATGCCCTCATATAAGTATACCCATTTAATTACTTGGAAACACTATAGCAACAAATACTATGAATTAGGATTATTATGCCTTCATAAGTAAAACATATATATATATACAGTGAATAAGCAACCAGACAATCAATGAAGTCTTGCCTTCTACTATTGACTTTTATCTCTGGCTAAATCTTATAAATTAAAGCTAATAAACTTGCGGGTATTAGCAAACTAATGAAGCTAAACTGCCATGGATGCAAATTTTATTATCAATTAATCAAATATTGTTAAATTTACCTAAAGTCTTAGGCCTGGTTTATATTGATTTGTACTATATCTCTTCACAAAAATATGAATAAACAAAGATTTCTGATTCACTTTCATTTTATTCTATTCTTTGCCCTTCACTTTATATCAGTACAACACTTACTTTTTAAATTAGTAATGTTTTTCTTTTTACCACTTTTTTTTTTTTAAAAAAAAAAACTTTTCTTTTTCCTATGTATTTTATTTTCATTATATATATATAACAATTTTGTAGCAGTTCTACAATTGTGTTCACAAACTTCTTTCTGCTTAAACTAATAACAACATTAATCATTGCCACCATTTTTGTATCTTTATCAATAATTATTAGCTTAATAATCTGAATCTTGGCTGCTACACAACTTATAATAAGATCTTCAAAGGCTATTATATTATTTGCTAGTTGATATTTTTCTTATACTTTTTTGTTTAGCTGATGTTTTAAGTAATGGAAGAGTTCTGAATAGCATGGTTAAACCACCACTGTATGTGCATTGTATTGAATGCATACAAGAATCTATGGTGTTTATTTGTTTATCTATATGCAATATACATTAAACACTTTTATTTTAAATTATTGTACTTGTGAGTTTTCAAGTAAACCAAGATGGTAACCCATATTTTTTGATAAATATACAGTTTCAGGGCCCCACAAAAAATGTTTATAAAAAAAGTGACTGCTAGAAAACATTGTATTTAATAATTACATTTTATTTTTTATTATTATTATTATTATTATTTTTTAAAAATCATTATGGAAAAATTAATTACAATATTTAGTTTATTTTCTTTTTGAATTAATTTATTAACAGAAAAATGAAAAAATATCTAATATTTTTATATTTACACTTGATTTATGTTAATGGCAAGTAATAATATTGTGATTATTAATGCACACTTATTGAAAAATCAAAATCCCGTATGTTTAGAAATAGTCATAGCATCATGTTCTGTGACAGGAAGGTCCCAAATTTTTATCATTGTGACAGTTTACCAAAAAAAAAAACTGCTGAAAAAAACACCCTGAATTGAACCAAATTACGACAATGTTAAGAATGTCTCACCTCTTCCCATGTTATAAGTAAAAAAAATTGAAATAAAGCTTCATGAAATTTATCAGGATTTATTCCTTAAATTTAACAATCAATTTATTAATTTTGTTTTAATTTAACATCTAACACATCTTCAAAAGATTATTGGCCCCTGAAACTGTACATTTATCAAAAATACTGGCTGCCATCTTGGTTTACTTGAAAACTCACAAGTACCAAAATTATTTACTAAAAATGATGTGGAGAGTGGTGGGTCATGTGAAAGTCTGTGCTCATATACCCTATATATTACATTAATAGACACAGGTATATAACAAGCCTGTGTTTCAGTTATTAAAAATGATATTATGAATATATATTTTTGTTGGCCTATTTGCTGCATGATCAAAAAATAAAAAATCTGAAAATAGCAATATTGTTACTTCATTTTACATGGTTTAGTGCAGTTGTGGAGGGCCTGATCCAAGTATTAAAGATCCTTGAATTATCTTCTCTTGAATGACATGCCATTTGATAATTTTTATATTTGTCACTTCAGTATATATATATATATATAATTGAATAACAAATGTAAAAGCAAGCCCAATAGGTTCCAACTGTCCACAAATATTTGTTTTAAAAATCATGCATGAATCAGTGCAATGGTAATATAATAAATTGAAGAGCTAAAAGTCTCCGAGTTAAAGCTCAACTTCAGATTCTCAAATGCCACAATTCTGTGACAAATTCTTTTATAAGTATATCAATCTCATTTTAAGCTGTTATTCTTTCAATTATTAGATTATTCTGCCAATTTTCATAGTATATTACTTTAGCAACATGGAGGTGTGTCAAACATATTGTTGGAAAAGTAAGCAAGATATGGCTGGATGATGGAAATGGAGTCTGTAAACAAATGAACCATGAAGCCACCAAAGTGAGCCACTCAAATAAAAGAATGAGGTAGCATGTTCTCCATAAGCAAAAAAAAATGGATTCCTATGTAAAATTAACCATCAGTTCTTGAAAAACATAGAAGCCTTGCATTGTTTAAAGTAGTAATAGATTAACAGACTTAAGATTAAAGATCCATGGATTATCTCAATTCTGCTGCTTCTAATGCTCAAATTTAATGTAAATTTTCAGATAAATTTTAGTGCAACAAACCACCTCATTTTTATTTAACAATATGAAACATTTTCAGCTAATTAAATGAGATTAATTGAAGTAGTCCAGAATTTTTTGTTAGGTAGTGTTTCCGATGTTTTGTAGGGAGATTTTTTTACTGATTCATACATTCTCTGACAGAAGATGTAATATGGGATGCCATTTTAAATCTTTGTTTAAGATAGATTTCAGTTTCCAACAAAAGAATGAAAAGTAAATGCTTCTTATGATGATTTTTATTTTTAATTCAGCAAAGATATCGGCTAAATTTCAAGTTAGTTAAGCAGTCAACACTTTTCTATCCACTTCATTGTAAATCCAGCACATTCTCAAACCATGTTAGCTATAAAATATATGTTTTTACTAGGAATATAATTAGGAAGATGTATGTAAAGTTCTCAACCTAAAGGAAAGAAGGGGTGATTAACAAGCCATTAATCCTGGACTGCTATTAGCATTAGTTGACCATTTATTACCACACTCCATATTTTTCATCTTTTCAGTTTTTTAAAGCCTACATATCATTAGAATGTATAATACTGACAGATAAAACAATATAAGGGGTTTCCATATGTATCATAGAAAAATTATTTTTAGCTTAAAGTCCTGATAATAATGGCAAAATCCAAAACTGATCTGGCAATGTATATAACATAGTATTGCCATCTAGTGCTTATTAATTAATCAAGCTTATAATAAATGATTTTGGAGTATGATGAAGACATTGCTCTTAGAAGCATGTTAAAAGCAAGCTTTGAAAAAGACCAGGAGATATTTTGTTGATATTTAATCTTTTTTGATAAAGAGTAGTAGAGGACCACAGTTAGCACAAAATAATGATTATTAAAATATAGTTACTAACTTATTTTACTTTAAAAGTTTTTTTGGATTTCAGAATATTAGTTTGAATATTATAAAAGAATTAAAAATGGCTTCTAAATGTAAGAGTGCATTAGTTTCAGCTTTGAAACCTAAATCTTTCCTGGAGCAAACTCTTGGAAGCCTATGTTATAAGTAGTTGTAAAAAGTCATGTGTTGTTTTCTGGTATTAACCTTCCTAGCCAAAAATAGAAAAGGGCCTACAGTTGTCATAAAACTGATAGTATTAACCCACTAACAGATCTATGTAACTATGCAAGTGATTTTCTTGGGTTCAAAATTATAATTATTTAATGTTATGTTATTAGCCATAGCAATTTAAAAGATGTTGCTAAGGGCATGGATGCGTTAGTTCCAGTTTTGCATCCTAAATCCTCTCATTGTTTCAACCTGGTGATATGGTTGCTATATGACGATCATCTAGTGTTCACTGATAATTCAAGGTTGACAGCAAATGGCTCTGGACTAAGAAAACAGTTTTTGGAAGCTTACAGAGATAAAACCTTCTGCTTTCAATATACAAACATTTATAACTGGGAGTATTCATACGTTCCAAGCCATTCCAATTAGAAAAGATCTATCAATATGATAAAAACAATATCTTGATTATCTTTAGGTATTTATTATCTTTTAAATCAGTATAGTCAAAGCTTTTTTCTAATTCTTCAACTATTATGTCATTCAAGATTTTAATTTAGTTTTTATTATGTTAGCTGTTACGTCAGAAAAGCCTGATAATTATGCTATGCAACAAAGATCAAAGAAACATGACAACCTGTTATTAATTTGTCATAAAACTTGATGTGTACAGGGGTCAGATTTACTTAAGCCAGCTGCATACTCATTAAATTATTTTAAGAAATAATACCCAAGCTGTCAATACATATTAGTAAATATTAATACTCCAATTAGTCCCTTTACATTAATTTGCATATGCAATTAGGAATATTTTTGCATTTCGTCTACAATTGAACTAAATTGTACTTTTTTCATTTATAGTACTTACATGCATAGTGTTAAAATATAATGCTGCATTTTCTTTCACTGTATTTTATTCTGTGCTGTTAACTTTTTATTGTTAATTCTGCACTAAATGCACTCTTTGGTGTAATAAATTGCTTACACACCATTGTGCTACGAGCATAATACTGTTCACACTGCATTCTGTGTATGGCACTGCTCTCACACACATCTAGATCGGCACTTTTGTTTTACTTTAATCTAATCTACATAATTACTTTCCTCGATAGATCTTTGTAAATTAGCATATCTATATTGTTTTCAATTTTTCATAATTTTTTGCATATTAATTTTTTCTATTGCTAAATTAATCCACACACACTCCTGCAATTTATTTATTTATTTTTGTTCATTAATAATATAGTTTTTAGTCAATATATAACAAATCTGATTTATTTATGATGCTCTGCTTGAATTAATATCCTTTTCTAAAAAATTTGTTGTGATTACACTTATGGATTTATCATCAAATAGTTTCAAATATAAACTTCTCAATAAAGGAAACAACACAGATATTTAAAGCCAGAGTAAAGCATATATACTATTTGTTGCATTGTCTAACTCTCATAAATGATTTTTTTTTATAAATACCAAATTAAATGTTACATTTGCAAATAAACTGGACATTTGTGTTTGCATATTGAATGCAAGGAAATGCAATTGAAAGTTGTTGATTTTCAAATTAATAATTACAAATAACTTATTCCTTGGGAATTCATAAGAACTTTGAATACCAGAGTATATAGATAGCCATGAATTTCAAGCTCCAAAATCTGCCGTTACACCACTGCACTTAACCACATAGTGCAAAAATAACTGAATATATTAATTGTTCAGAAGTTTATAAGAAATCTGATCACCAGAAGTGTCAAAATATTGGGCCATGATGTATGGGTCTTAGATACAAAGCACATAGAGCAGTTTCAGAGCTTTTGAATGATTTTTAAATAGTACTGATAATAAAGCTTTGGAAAACTGCTTAATAATTTGTGATAAAATGTCTTTTTATTTTTATGTGTCAAAGCATTGGCCGGGAAGCAAACCCTGGGACAACTGCTTGTAAGGCACCTGTGCTAACTACTTGGCCACCAACATAAAATGTCTTTTTATTTTGTGATAACAATTTATGTTTTTATTGAATTTATCTAAGCATACAGAAACCTTAAAAAGTGCAAATTGTGCTTATGTGTGTGCACAAAATACACACACATATATCTTTCTGACAGTTTTTATACAGATATAACTCATTATATTTCTCCCTCTCAAAGTATATCTTGTAAACCAAACATTTTTTAACAGTGCTTTTTTAACCTGACACTCTTCCCTCATTAAAAAGCAATGATAATAAGCATGAAAAACTCTTAATAATTGTGCTACTAAAGTGTCAGGTCGATCATCATCATCAGTGATCAAGTCTTCTATCTCACCCAATGCTTTACTGTATAGAAGAATCTCCAAACCTTTTCAAGTGTGAGACAAATTAGTACAACTTTGTTCTCATATTAATTAACACATAAAACCTTAATGGCAAATTTTTAAAAATATATATCATAGCAAAAAATAAATATAACTAGATCAGAAATATCCAAAACATAATCTGCACCCAGAATATGACTGCAGTCTTTTTATTCGGTCTGCCGATTTAAAATTGAATCAAATATAAATCCTGATAGAACACCATATTAATAATTATGTCCTTCATGATTTGGTGCAAGGATAGAAGAGTAGATTCTGGAGCTCAAGATTTGGGTATCGGAACTTCGAGGGTCATTTTCTGTGCCCAAATTTCTTCTGAGGTTCCAGCTGTAAAACATTTGTTAATTTTTGATTATAAAATATAAAAAATATCACCGCGTATACATAAATATTTAAACAATATTTTTAAAATGTTATATTTAATTTTATATTTGTCCATAGATGCAGGAAATACAATGAGCGGGAGAGTATATTTTAGTTGCAAATCATATTTTGAAGAGCCCTGACCAAGATGCATCTTACTTCTTTTCTTCTCGTGTCATAGCATCAGCCGGGAAGTGAACCCTCTATCCTGGGACAACTGCTTGTAAAGCAGCCATCACTGACCTCTCAACCACCAATGCTTGACAGATGCACTTTACTTTATTACATTTTACTACAAAATATATTTCATTTACATAGACTTGATAAAAAGTATACACATCTATTTACAAATTCACATATTTTAAAAAAACTTCAACATTCGAGGCAATTTGAGAATTAGAAAAAATAAAATGTTACTTGTTCATTATGAAGCAATAAAGTGAGAAAAATATATATGGATAAAAAAAAAATAGAAGTAGATATCAATTTGTTTCAAATCATAATGCAACCTACATGCACCAAAAAGGATTCTCAGTTTAGCAAAAACTGCAGTTGAAGGAAATAAACCATTTGTCATTATGCAATTTTAAAATTAAACATATAATACAATCTTCTTTATAATTTATAGTTTGCCATTTTTAATTAGGAATTCATCAATATGAAATCTGGATTCTTATGTGATTCCAATTAATTTCACATACTAATGTATTAATTTGCAGGATGGGCTGAAGGAAGACTATAAACTAAACAATAAAAAAGACATTTCATAATTTGAATGCAATAACAGACTGAAATAAAATCCTACCCTGTACTACTTTTAATAATTTTGAAATATATCCTTACTGCTGTCATTTATCTAGATCTAAAGTAATTTCTAAGACGTTTAAACACTTAAACATCCATTACAATTGCTTAAGAAAAGTAAATCAATGTATTATAGAAAAAAAGTTTTATATATGCAACTACTGAAATGTAATGACCCCCCCACCCCCCGTATAACAAATCTAGCTAAAATTCCATTTGCACTGCAACCAGCAATAATCAATTAAAACTGACAAAACAAGCTGAAACTATATGGTCTTGGTCATTGCCTAATTACATTGTAGTAAACTTTTTATTTAGATTATTACAGAGAAAAAATTCCAATACCTTTTCATGTTTATATCTATAAGCTCTGTTAAAATCTTTAAATTAATAAACTATCTGCAGGAAAGGCTTGATTGCTTGTTAAAATTCAGAGAAACTATTATACTTTATTTGTATAGTGGACTATTTCCATAAATCAATTTGAGTATTGTCTTTAGAAAAATTTAACTTTATTTAAATATTCCAAATACATTCAACTATTAGTAATAGCGCACAGATTAGTATATGCACAACATTTCGAGAGGTATTATTCTCCCCTCTTCTTCAGGTGTTGATGACCTGACCAGTGATAATACTAGCATGCGAATTGAATCTGGCCCCTTATATTTTTGAGCATTGAATTTTAGGGAAACTCTCTAATAATCAACTGAGCCATTCTGTCAAAGGCAACAGTCAGTAGAAATTTCATATACTTATCTATGAGGTTCCTCCTGATTTCTCCATTTTTTCCTAAGAGCAAAGTTGATTAGGGCTTCCATACATTATCTATAGTTACACTAGGTTGACTTATGGGATTGTTTGCCATTGTCATGTGAGCAGCTTCTTTAAATTTTTTTCTTTGTACTTTTTCTTCTCTAGCCATTATTTTTGTATTTTCCCAATTGAACATAGGTTAATTGGTATATTTTCTCATATATAAAATACCTATGACTGATTTATAAATTATATATCAGTTAGAATATTAATCTAAAAGCAGTTCTACATTTAGCTTAATGTGGATCAGACAAATACTATTGCTATTATTACATCATGTGGTTTCAGTTTGAATAGCCAATTTTAATTATTTGTTGCCTGGTTACATCATAGCTAAAATTTTATCTATATTATTACATTAAAAAATGTCTGTTATATTTCAAGGTTTATATCTATAATCAATGAAAATCTTTAAATTAATATATGCTCAGGGCCTTTTTTGTCATGTAACATGGTGGAATGGCATTCTGCCATCTTTTTAGTGTATTTTTAATATTTCAAACATAATTAGATGAAACAGTATCACTCATACATAATTACAATCCATATTTATATAATTCAAACAAATAAAAAAATATGTTTTATGAATCAGATAAAATATGGATTCAAAATTGGCACTCTCATGCACAATGTCCCCATTGGTCACTTGTGATCAACGATTGATTACAGCAAAGCGTATGTAGCCAGTAATGTCTGATGTTTGTAATTGAATTCCTATGTAGCGATTCACATGTGCTATATTTAATTCTTTATTTTTATATAAATTTGACAAGGTTATTATTTTTTTTATTTACTTTTTAGTGTAAAAGTTTACCCCAAGTTCAAAATGAAAAACATTTTCAGTTACTTCTCGACCATCGGCCCCACTAATAAAAAGTCCAAAACACTGACAGAAAATATGGAAATATTGGTGCAAGTTGATGTTCCTGAATCATCTCTCATGATCTTGAATGCCAAACTCAAAATGATTGGCCGGATTGCTGGTCATTGGATCAAAAAAATTATTTTTGCTTTAAATTTGACGTTGTCTAAAATAAAAAAAATATGATAAATTTTGTTTTTTTATTTGCTTCATAGCATTGGAAAAGCTGCTTTAAATTTAATTTAAATGATATTTGAATATCATTTTCTTTAATAAAAATCTTGACAAGAAGTGAGTTCCAGTTTCATTTTTTATTTAAAAAAAGCCGTGTATCTACCGACTAGCAATGTCTGTGAGATAAATAATACATTTAAAGGGCTCATCTCTACAGTAATAAGTATGTTATTACTACCAGTTAAAACTTTGAAAAAGTATAATTAAAGTTTGAATTTTTCTAAAAATATTTAACATTTCAACTCAACGATAGGAATAGTCTAACATATGAGTAGAATGTCATCATAGCAAACTCTCAAACATTATTTATTGACACCAAATTCACCAATTCCTTCATTTTGCAGTAATATTTTATATAAATGCAATTTATCCACTCTACTTTGAACACTTTAACAAATAACTGATATTGTACATATATGCATATACAATCTTATGTTTCAACTGCCGTGCAGTCTTCTTCAGAGTTATGATATAACAAATAAAATATAATATATAACTATATAAATAATACCATAAAAACTTATTTTATTAATTTTATTGGGTATACTTTTTATGATATTATTTATATAGTTATGTATTTTATTTTGTTCATTATATCATAGCTCTGAAGAAGACTGCAGGACAGTCGAAATGTAAGGTTGTGTATGCATATATGTATAATAAAAGGTTTTTGCTAAAAAGTGTTCATAGTAAAGTGAATTATTTATTGTTCTTTTATATATACATTGCATATACAAAATTGGCTCAGAAACTGTGGAGGAGTTGTTAACTGCCATAACTTTTGCTGGGTTTGTGCAGATACTACAATTTTTGAAAATTAATTTTGAAAGAATTCAAAATAGAGCAAGAAAATACAATTTTTGGAGAGCAAAAGAGAAGTAGTAAGGTAGATAGTACACTTATCTCTGGAGTTTGAATCTATCAAATAAATTTTGAAAATTATTTGTCAGTAAATAGGTATCAGATATTATTATCTGTATTGTTTCACATTAATCTGAATTGGTCAAGTGAGGTAAAACACAGATTTAAAAAAATACAGTATAATGTGATATGATCTTCAATAGAATGAAAAAGAATTGCACTCTATCAGAGACCATGCTTATGGTTATCTAACCATTAATTATTACTGTTATAAAAATCTGACACAAAATGGTTTTATTGTAACAAACAGGTTTGACAGCATTTGACTATTTCATGCGTGTTACTTAAAAATCTCATATATGACAACAACTTGTGATAGTCAGGCTTGTGATAGACAAGAGCTCAAGGACAATGCTTATAAAAAACATTGATGGACATTAATGAAATTATTGTGGTAAAGGATCATCTCTGGAAAGTTGAAAAGTGGATGCATTTGGCAATATTATTATCCAAACTTAAATTTTTCTCCGTTTTACAACCTTGATTTTAATTAAAGGGGATTGGAACACAGACTTCTTACAACTATCCACTTCTTCTTATCTACCTGATATATATGATGACATACATGTGAAAAAGGTAAATGATCTCCAATATATGTATTTCATGCTGAACCAGTATTCATCAGTTGGTCCAGATCATCATCTCTCTCTCTCTCTCTCTCACACACACACACACATATATATATATATATGTTAAAACGAAGATTTGCACGGGTTAAATATATAAAATACATATTTTGCGGGTTCATCCGTGTTAAAAACTTTTAATATCAATATACTGACGTTTCGACTTGGTCACACAAGCCATCCACAGAGTTATAAAAAGGTAGAAAGATGGTTGTAGAGGCGCTACAATCACTGGTTTGAATAAAACATTAAAAATCCCACCAATAGCAAAAATGTTAAATTTAAGAATGTTTTTTAAAGAAATCTTTCCAAATAGGAGGAAGTTTGCATGTATCATCTCGCTTATTGATACAATCTGGCCTTTTAAGTATCTCAAAGGCTTCTCTGATTTTGCATTGGTAGAGATTATCACATCTGGATATGATCCTAGTACTAGAAAAATCTATTTTATGAGCTGAATCTATAGTATGGAGTGAGAGTGCTGATGATGATGAGTGTTGTTTAACTGCATTAGCATGCTCATCTCTCCTAACACTGATGCGACGATTACTCATACCTATGTAAGAAGCTTTACAATTTTTACATGAGATTTGATAGACACCATGAGATTCAAGAGGATTGATCCTTAGGCTTGGTTATTATATTGCTGATCTTTTGATGAGCAGAAATGCTGTATCTATGTTATAGCGTTTTAATATCTCCGAACTGTCTGTAGTTCCTTTACATGGAACACAAATCCTAATAGCTGTTTTATCATCTTTTTTTTTTTTTTTTTTTTTTTTTTCCATAAAAAAAATATTGATTTTTTTATAAAAAAATGGGGGAAAAAAATTATTTCCAAAACAATTAAATAACCACCAAAACCCAATCTTTTTTATTCTCTTTGAAATCTAAAAAAAATTAAAAATTAAAAAAAAAAAACCCTAATTCAACCCAAAACAAAAAAAAAAAAAAAAAAAAAAGAAATAACAATTAGAATTTTTTCCTTAGAAAAAAACAAAAAACGGGGTATATTAAACGCTATAACATAGATACAGCATTTTCTGCTCATCAAAAATCAGCAATATAATAACCAAGCCTAAGGATTCAGACTCCCTCTTGAATCTCATGGTGTCTATCAAATCTCATGTAAAAATTGTAAAGCTTCTTACATAGGTTGAGTAATCGTCGCATCAGTGTTAGGAGAGATGAGCATGCTAATGCAGTTAAACAACACTCATCATCATCAGCACTCTCACTCCATACTATAGATTCAGGTCATAAAATAGATTTTTCTAGTACTAGGATCATATCCAGATGTGATAATCTCTACCAATGCAAAATCAGAGAAGCCTTTGAGATACTTAAAAGGCCAGATTGTATCAATAAGCGAGATGATACGTGCAAACTTCCTCCTATTTGGAAAGATTTCTTTAAAAAACATTCTTAAATTTAACATTTTTGCTATTGGTGGGATTTTTAATGTTTTATTCAAACCAGTGATTGTAGAGCCTCTACAACCGTCTTTCTACCTTTTTATAACTCTGTGGATGGCTTGTGTGACCAAGTCGAAACGTCAGTATATTGATATTAAAAGTTTTTAACACGGATGAACCCGCAAAATATGTATTTTATATATATATATTCAGTATTCAGTTTATATTAAAATAGCAAATATTCAAGCTTTAATGGACAGGCTTGAATTGACTCTATCTCCAACTCTTCAACCACCTATACTATTGAAAATATGATGATGGAATGCTCAAAGCCCTTGTTGATGCCAATATTGTTGTTATATCCATACTAACTTTAATTACATCTAATGTTCAGTATATACATTATACTTGTATTCAAATATAACCTTGATTTTACAAATGTTTAAAGATTTAGAAGGGATTTGAACTCAGACTTTCAAACTTCCTACAACTATCCATTATATCTTATACAATTATGTGATAAAGATAAATCATCTCCAATATACATATTTCATGTGGAACAAGCACTCATTAAATGGTCCAGATCATTATCTTCCATACATATTTATAATCAATGCTCAGTTTATATTAAGATAGCAAATGTACATAATTTAATGGACAGGCTTCAATCATTTCCAACTTTATCAGATTTTCAATGATATGGATGGCTGAAGAGTTGGAGAAGATTGAAGCATGACCATTAAAGTATGGAAGATTTGCTATCTTAATATAAACTGAGCACTTTGTAAATATATGTGTGGGAGATGTTGACCTGGACCAACTGATGAATGCTGGTTCAGCATAAAATACATCTATTGGAGATCATTTATCCTTTTCACATGTATGTGGACATGTGCATCAGTTGTATAAGATGGAGTGGATAGCTGTAGGAAGCTTGAAAGTTTGAGTTCAAATCCCTTCTAAATTACATTAAGTTCATTATAAACAATTGTATTTAAATATTATATATTTAATAAAAAATAATTGGTAATCAAAAATATTATTTGCAATTACCTTTGTGACAGGTTAGTCAATCAATTTTGTAATACTTAATAAGGTAATGGAATGGACATATTATAATATATATATAAATAAAGACAAATACATAAATTCTACAACTAAAAAAATGATATCCCATTTGGTTTAATGTAGAGTTAGAATGGCAGAATTTGAAGCTCAAAGTCTGTGAATTTTGGCTCCAGGTCTATTATTATTAGAACTTAAATTACCAAACAATAAACCTTTTGATTATTAATTTAAAAGTGTTTGTTCTGCGTGGTTGGTGCAGGGTTAAAAGTGGCAGATATTGGAACTTAAGGTTCATGGATTGCAGTTAAAGCTTTGTCACTCACAATGATCTCAAACTTCTTGTGAACTCCTGAGTAATAAACCTTTCAATTTTATTTTGTTTTAATGCAAAAAAAAAAAATGAAACAAAAAAAAATTTACAGATTAAAAAATGTATTCAATCATCCTTAGGCTTTGTTGCAGCAAAATCATAATAGTTTATATTCTATAATATTAATAAGCCAATAAGCTAATACACATGCGCTTTGCAGATGTCACCATATAAATGAATACTCCCACTTTTTCAAACACGGAATAAAGTCTTTAAGAAAATATAGAATGAATCTACCTATATTTTCGACCCAATAGTATATGTATGGGCAAATCTGAAGTGTTTGAAATGAAGAGGGTGAAGTTATTAATTGATCACTTTAAATTACTTTTTTACTACATAACAGAATGACGCTAATGAAATTTCTAGAATTTACGATACATCATTCTTATAATTAAACATATGTAAACAAGACATTTATTTTTTATATAGCGCAATGTTTTTTATAATCTATAATATTAATAAGCCAATAAGTAATTTAAAGTGATCAATTAATAACTTCATGCTCTTCATTTCAAACACTTCAGATTTGCCCATACATATACGGTTGGGTCAAAAATATAGGTGGATTCATTCTATATTTTCTTAAAGACTTTATCTCATGTTTGAAAAAGTGGGAGTATTCATTTATATGGTGACATCTGCAAAGAGCATGTGTATTAGCTTATTGGCTTATTAATATTATAGATTATAAAAACATTGCGCTATATAAAAAAATAAATGTCTTGTTTAAATAGTTTATATTGTTTTAGAAGTAAGTTTTTCTATAGAAATTATTATAATACACGACTGTTAATGAAAACATCCACAGAAAAGGTTTTTTTAACAAATTATTCAGCTTTATTACGGACTAGTATGCTTTCGATATAACATGTCCAGCATATTCATTAATGTTATAAATATTTCATAACAAAATAAGAAACCCCCATCCCATTCAACAAGAGGAATCTAAAAAATGGATTAGTCTCCCTTTACATTCCAAAAGTCGCACATAAATTTAAAAACATTTGCAAAGACAAATTCAATGTAAGCTTTTGGATACCTCCATTACTGAGCAGAACAAATCTGCACATCAAGTAGTTATTTATTAAGACAATAAGGCTAATTACTCAAGACTTTAATAGGTTTATAAAACGTTAATAGCTTAATTGTTGATTGATAACATCAAGTGGTCTATAAAATTAAATGTAGCCAACTAGCATGCAACTTAGTATATTATGGAGAATCAAAGGCCAACGAGATAGGCACAATATATATATATATTTATACAACAGGCCAACCAGATAGGCACAATATAGATATTTGTACAACAGAGCCTTCAAAAATAAAAAATATTCATCGACCATGAACAAAAAACGGGTCACAAATTTGAATTATCTAAAGCAAAAATTATGTATGAGGGAAGATAGAAAGTGGAAAATTAAGGAGGCCTGGGAAATAAATGATCATTTTTCACCATTTAATAGAAAAGTCATATACACACTGCTATCAAAGAAGTGGGACATTTAAATACATTTTAATATTTCGAATACATAATTAGTTAGTATTTATATAATAACACCAAGAACTCTTAAAACAGACAAAACTCTCTGTACAGTAGTGTCACCCAATGCAAGCCAGAGTAATCATGTGATGTTTAGTGGTTTAAGAATTCTTAATTAAGTCATATTACTGTAAGCCATGAATATGATTTGCACGTAATATTGAAAGCATTCTAGACATTAATAAAGATGATTTTTTTTTTTTTAAATTATATTTTCTATCGATATTTTCATTAACAGTCGTGTATTAAATTTGTTGAGAAATGAAAGAAATTATTTATAGCTGAATTATAAAAATTATTATAAAATCGATCTTGGTAATCAGTTTAAAAAAAAATTCCGTATATACTTCAGTTAAATAGCACTATTCAAGAAAGTTTTAAGAGTGGATGAAAAATTCATTCAGAAAATTAGTTTTGATAAAGTAAAGTATTGGGGGAGGGGGTTATTCATTACATTAAAAATGCTTTCAAGATTTTTTTTAGGTTCTTTTTTTTTTCTGCTTCTAATTTAATAATAAAAAAAAATGTTATTTTTCGGGTGAAGTAGTTGCCTTGCGTCCTCACATGTACACTGCTCGGCCATCATTTTTGGATAATGATATGTGTTTACATGTACACATAGTGTATATTTAAATACATCCAACAAAAACTGAACTTGGATTAATCTGTTCGTCATGAAAATATCAGAAATTGTACATGTCATTCACGTGTATACATTACGGCAATTAGAAAATATATGTACGGTAGTAATTACGAAGATAATTCGCAATATATTTGCTATTGGTCAGTAGAGCTCTAAATGTAGGCGAGTAAATGAATATTCAAGTTTAACCTAATTTTTTTACGATTTCAAAAGCAGTTTTTTTTTTCATTATAATGATTGAAAGTTTTACGGGTTTTTTTTTTTTAATATAGTATTTATTAATTTAACTTCCTTGAAACTTCTCTAGAGTTGCTAGGATTTCCTTTAATCCACTTTTCAAGTTAAACTTTACGATTTTTTCAAAATAATAAAATATTTTTTTCACTATTACTTTTAACTATTATATATAATACTATTTATTTTAATATTAAATAAGTGTTACGATTAATGCTCTGTGAATAAAAGAAAATAACGTTGAAAATATTTAAAAAATATAGAAACAAAGTAATACTTTAATTAAGGATCTCGTTTAATTAATTTAGGCAGGATTGAACGTTATATAAAATCTGTAATCCACACACCAAAACAAATTAAACATTAACAATGTTTAAATGGTAATTTCATTTTAAGTGATTAGACGAAAATAGGTATGCAAACACTTATATATAGATACTATAGCAAATTATGTAATTAAAGGAAGATTAATTTAATACTTACACGATCCATTTAGTAAGCAGAACTACCACCAAACTAACTATGAAAATGATCCAATTATTTAATATCGTAACTCCAACGAAAGAACTCAAATCGGAAATATCCATGGTGAAAGTTGATTTTTTTGCCTCCGCCTTTCTCGATTGTTCAACTACCTTCGTTTCATGTTATGATTAGTTTAAAGTTTTATCAAAGAATAAAGAGCAATCGATAAATAGTACTACGGATCTTGTTGCAAATATTATATATATATTAAAGTGGGTGTGGTGAAGTCGCAAAACAAGATAATTATTATTCTGCACAAGTATGAATCCAGACTGCGTGAGGAATTTATACAGTAAAGAACAATTTCATTATTTATATTAATAATGTCATTAAAAGTTATATAAATTTTAGAATAAAAAATAATAGTACTGAAAATTTTCAAGTGAGTAACAGCAACGAAATAAACCACCGACGACAATCTTTCTTAACATTTGTTGCAAACAGGTTTGATGCCCTGCGTGGTTAGGTGCAGTGATAGATTGGCAGACTTTAGAGCTTACGATGTACGGATGATAGCTCCTCTCTGTTATTTTTTGTACTCAGATTTCATTATAAATTCCTGAGCAGTAAACTACTTATTTATATACATATATTTCATGCGTGGCCTAATATAGTGGTCATGTGATAGGGTGGAGTTCAAAACTAATGAATTTTAACTTCCTATGAACATTCGAACAACAAAACCATTTAATTGCTTTTAACAGTTTCTGAATACCAATTACTCTAATAGTAAGTCTAATACCAAAGATCATCACATCACCACCAACCACATCTCTCCAAGTTCAATTCATTTTTTCTGATCTTTATCTTCTCTTCTCCATATCATCCCTGCACACTTTCTTATTTCATCCATCCATCTCACGTGTGGTCTCTTTCTGGGTCTTTTACTATCTCTTGGAATCCAGTTTAAGATTTCAATTGTCCATCTATTATCATCTCTTCTAGCAATATGCCCAGCCCAACTCCAGTTTTTTAATTTTTTCAATGAGGTCAGTAATGTGTTTGATCTATAAAAAAAGACCATAAATATAAATAGATAGTAATGAGTACATATTTAACCAAAAAATAAAAGTAGCCTACAGTGTGTTAAGGCCCTCATAGAGATTAGCATAAAAAATATATTATTCTCTACATGTGTTCACAGCTAATGTGAGATTGTTTGAATGTTTTTCCATTTTGTTTTATCCTTAGGCTAAAAATAGCTAGTTATCCATTTATTGATCAATATTAGATGGTTAACTGAGGGAACCAGATCTTATAGGGAAAATCCTAATTACAATCTAATAAAAATGGCAGTATTTTTTATCTATCCTGTATTTAAACCCAGATCATAGAGAAGACAGATAGTTGTAATATTTAACAAAGTTTTTATTGTAGCTGAAAGGTAGTCCACTGTATATTACTTATCAACTGAACCCTTATACCAATGAAAATAGAATCAGTTTGTTTTCATGCAATTTATTTGTATTTCTCACATGATGTTGGCTGACAAATAGGCTTATGACTGCCATTCTATGAATCAAAACCACTTTATAAAAGTCTTATGAAAACTCCATTATAACTTTGATGATATTATTAATTTTACAATTGAATCTACAGATTTACCAACTCAATGTTCACCATAACTTTACACACATGGTATATACTGCTTATTTTCTTCTTTTCTATGTTAAAGTTTTTACATCTTTTTGTATTGATGAAACCACTTCACATTGTAAAAAAAATTTGCGGAACCTAAAATCCTACAAGGTTTCAAAAATAAATGAAAGCAAATAAAACTAAAATTCTTATATAAATGTAAATCTGTCAGTGTTACGATTGTATATATGTTTGAATTAAAATGATATATTATTTTAAAGATTAAATTGAAAAGAATAAAGGACAATTATATTTATTAATATACATAAAATCTATTATAATTTTGATTTAAATAAATACAACTTTTATCTTATTTCAAACATTTTATAGCAAATTATTATTATTATTATTACTATTATTATTATTATTATTATTATTATTATTATGATGATGATGATGATGATGTTTCAAAGATACATCTTTATTGATAATTCAAAAAAGTTACAATAGTTTTACAAGTTTGATTGTGTCATGTTACAAGTGCAGTCATGGGTTAAGTTTATATATTATGAGTGTTCTATATTTGTGATTTCTCTTGTACTTTCATAGTTCCTTGTAAGTTTTTTTCTTGGAAGATGTCTTGATGAAAAGGCAAGATAAATAGTTACGGGAATGGATCCGTGAAGGTATGTTGGCTATTTGAACTAGTGTATTCTGATTATAGATTGGAGGGTTGTTTTATGAGTGACCATGTTGCAGCGACAATATCTGGGGGAGTAATTTTAAAATCTAGTGCACTTAATTGTTGCAGTTTGTTCGTAAAGGTAACCGGATGTCTTCTTGTGTTATTTCTGAATATGAAGGTGCAACGAGTGCACCAGTATGCATATAATAGAAATGTAATTGCCCATACTGTGGGAATAGAAGCTTTCTTATATGATTGCATGATATTTATTATTGAGATGTTTTTGTGTTGATAGGTATCTATCAAGACTTTACGTGTGTTTGATAGAGCTGGGTAAGTATAAAATATGTGTTGTGTTTCCTCAGCTGTATAACAAAGATTGCAGAATGGATTAATACTGGTGTATAAATGTCTGTAGCAAAGGAAATATGATGTTGGTAGTGGATGTAGATTTATTTTCAAGATGAAATCAAAATATTTAGGCTCTTTCCTGAACCTGCTAAGTAATTGATGGTTGTTAATTCTTAGCATTGTTGTTAGTGTTTCTTGGAAACCATCTGGATATAATAAGTTATGGGTTTGACAGTATGTGTATTTGATTGTAGATTGAATGTCTATTTTACTGGATGTGGTTGTGGCAGATTGTATAAGTGATGATATGTAATCTGAGGATGGTTGTGGAGTATCTGTTGGGGTAACTGTGAGCAAGCATAATAGTGTAGGGAATTGCCTTATAGTTGATGTTAAAAGGTTAACTGTTTTCTGTACATAGAATGTATGGATAGTCCATTGTTTGTGGGTGTTTTGCTGAGGCATTTAGCTGATTCAGCAACAGTTTTCCAGCCCCATAGCAGCTTGGTGCAAAGTGATGTTATTTATGAGGTAAAGTGTTTGGAAAATTTTATTATGGGACAAAAATAAGTGATTTTAGTAATAATTAGCATGTTAAATAATTGGACTTTAGAGTAAATAGAAAGGTAAGCCTTTGAAAGAGAGTTTGTTATTTTTGTTGCAGTTTCAAGTAACTTGTTTTGTGTTTTGTCTCATTCTGTTAATTCCCATATAAAATGGAAACCCGAGAAAAGCAGTAGGTTTGCCATGAAAGATTTTTATATAACATTTGGTTGTATATATATAAACCAATCAGCTGTTATATTTAGGTTAAATTTTAGTTTAAATTCAGAAGTGTATCGATCTAGCATCTTTTGTAATATTGGAAATTATTTACGAGATTTTAGAAAAATGGTGATGTCATCCATGTATGCTAAACATGAAACATACTGTTGAGTGTGAGGAATTTGTATTCCTGGTATGTTTTGTTGAATTTTTCTTATAAGAGGATCAATATAAAATGTGAAAAGGAGGGAACTTAATGGTGAGCCTTGTGAGATTGACTGGGTTGGTGTAAATGTAGGGGATTTTCTACCATTAAGTGTGATGTGAATTTGCCTATTAAGAATAAGATTTGCAGTTACATAGAGTAGGGTAGGAGGGATGGTGGTGTTATCTAGTTTGTTCCAGAAATATTTTTATTGGCACTGAATCAAAAGCTGCTTCGATGTCTAATTGGACAGCTATTGGGACATACTTTTTTTGTTTTTGTACTGTAATCATAATTGTCTTAAAAAGTAAAGCAGCCTGTTCTGTGGATGACTCTTTTTTAGCAAACTGGAAGGGTGAGATTAGTGGGAATATATGTTGTCCAATTTGGTCCTTAATGACTTTTTCCAAGATTTTAATGCCTAATGGTCTCATAGAAATAGGTCCAAGGTTGGTGAGTGTTGATATGGAAATTTTTTTATTATTAAAAGATACAATTTAGTTTTTTAATGTTGTAATTATAAATTTATTAAACACACATTGATTACGTAAGTAATATTTACTGAGGCTATAAACCTTGAGCATATGCGTGTAAAATGTGATAGTATGGACAACAGTTATATACAAGCATAAGAGGTGGTGGTTATGTAATATTTATTGGCTTAAAACCAATCTTGCCTAATACAATAGTGGTGGCTATGGTTATTAAAGAACCCAAGACACCAAAATTTATGGGTACTGAACTGGGTTCAGACCCATATTACTATATAAGCTAATGGGCTTGGATTGAAAACATTAAGGTGTTTTAAATTTAAGACTCATAGTTTTATAGTTAAATGGAGATAAAAGGTGGCTGCTGGAGGGTTGCATTAGATCCTAAGATCTAGGTGCAGTGCTCTCAGATCCAAGGCTCCTCACTGACGAAGGCCACAAGCCAGAAACTAGTCTGGGGATATTGGATGAGTAGGCACTAGATAGGGATTTTATGCACAACCCTTCTGGCATCCATTGATTACTCTAGCTTGCTGTGTATGCCAATACATATAGTGAGTTTTGCCTGTTTTAATAATCAGTTACTTGTAAAACATTGCCTTTTGTTTTGGAGACAGATAAAGAAAAAAGAAAAAAATAATTGAAATAAAATTCAACAAAAATGTTAAACTTTTTTTTCCTTTCTTAAAAAAAAAAAAAAATTCCTTATTTTTTTAAAAGTTAAAATTAAAATTTTTCAGCAATTTGTTAAGGAGAAGAAAAAAAATCCTATTAATTTTTTTTAGCATTAAAACTACTTAATAATTATAGAAGAAAGAGAATAAAAAGTGTTTACATAATTTTATACTTTCTTCTCTCTTTCACAAACTTTCCAAACAATTTAAATATCCATCTTATTTATATGATTCAACGAAATTGTCTATAATTTTCATATTATCAATTATCCAAAGAAAAACATTTAATTAAATTGATTTTTTTTTATTATTATTAAAAAAAACACAAAGCTAGATTAAATTGAGCAATTTCCCATTAATTAAATTCATTTTTACTTGCAGAAACTTGTAATGTTTGACATGATCAGAGTTGGTCACTATCTACAATGCTAAAATATTCCAGTATATATACCATTAAAAACCAGTCAACACTTGGACAATCACAGTATCATTAACAATCAACAATTTGAAACTGTTGTCAAGACAATCTCCTTTTAATAATAAAGGTGGAATCCCCCTTTATTAATAATCCAATACTTATAAAGACACTTAAAATTGCAACTTGACCATAGAGATTGAAATTATTGATGCAAAGAAGTTTAAAAAATCTTTTTAAACAGGTAAATATAACCTGTTCTGAATGCAGACTAATAAATAGTCAAATATAACATTACAAACTGCAATTATAATTTTCAAATTGCACCCAAAGTATTATTATACTTAAATAATAAGTAATAACTGAAACACAGGCTTATTCTATACCTGTGTCTATATATGTAATATATAGGGTATATGAACACAGACTTTCAGATGACCCACCACTCTCCACTCTATCTAGTAACACTGATACCCTCAAGCACACATATGCTGAAAAGATAAATAATCACCAATATACATATTTCATGCTAAACCAGCAATCATTAGCTGGTCCTAATTATCATCTCTACACATATATGCTATAAGTGCTCAGCTATATATTAAGATTGACAATCCTCATACTTTAATGGACAGGCTTCAATCTACTCCACACTCCAACTCTTCAACTGTCCATCCAATTAATATCTGATGCTGGAATGCTCAAAGGCCACCCTGAGGCTGAGATTCTTGTCACACCCATGTTGACCTAAGGTCAATCTGAACCCCACATGTACAGGACATAATCCATTTAATATATATGTGTGGGAGATGATAATCTGGACCAACTGATGATTGCTGGTTTAGCATGAAATACGTATATTGGTGATTTTTTATCTTTTCAGCATATGTGTGCTTGAGTGTATCAGTGTTATTAGATAGAGTGGAGAGTGGTGGATCATCTGAAAGTCTGTGCTCATATACCCTATATATTACATATATAGACACAGGTATAGAATAAGCCTGTGTTTCAGTTATTACATTGTAGAGATGTCTGCCCATCCTTGCATATGTATTAAATGGATTATGTCCTGTACATGTGGGGTTCAGATTGACCTTAGGTCAACATGGGTGTGACAAAATCTCAGTCTCAGGGTGGCCTTTGAGCATTCCATCATCAGATTTTTAATTTGATGGACGGTTGAAGAGTTGGAGTGTGTAGTAGATTGGAGCCTGTCCATTAAAGTATGAGGATTGTCTATCTTAATATATATCTGAGCACTTATAGTATATATGTGTGGGAGATGATAATCTGGACCAACTGATGATTGCTGGTTTAGCATGAAATACATATATTGGTGATTATTTATCTTTTCAGCATATGTGTGCTTGAGTGTATCAGTGTTATTAGATAGAGTGGAGAGTGGTGAGTCATCTGAAAGTCCATGCTCATATACCCTATATATTAAATAATAAGTGTAATAATACTCAAGGTTAAATGGGTTTGCAAGTAAACATTAAAAACCAGTTAACACAGACAATCCCAATATCATTAACAATCAACAATTTTAATTGGTTGTAAAGGAAATCTCTTACCTTTATTAATGGTCCAATATACTTAATTTGCCACATGCCAAACATTATTTAAGTAGTCTACATGTTGCAGGGAGGTTGTTTGTTTTCTCTCTACTTTTGTCTTAGTTCTCAATAAAAAGAGAGATATTGCAATATCATTAACAATAAAAACATTCCTTTTTGCTATTATTTTTACAAGTAAATATTCACTTATTGCTGTTAATATTATTATTATTTAATTTTACAACACATTAAGGTTAGTTATATATGCTTTTATTAATTATTACAAATTTTCATCCCTACTTTTCAAAGCTTGTAATGATAACAATAATGTGAATAACATTGAAACTGTAAAGAACAAGATTAGAACTAGATTAAAGCAGTATTTGATAATTTTAATGAATTTAAACATTTACAATAATTGAAAATACTGATTCTTATCAACAAAGATTGATTAAGGAAGCCCTTTAAATAGAAAAAGAAATGTTTGTTTTAAATAAAGTGAATGGAAAGGAAATGATTAGTAAGTTGTTTGCATGAATTTATTTTTTACTAGTAAAGATATTTAGTTTAGGAATCAACAATTACAATAAAGATATAAATAGGAACTGTAAAGGTTTTAAATTTTAATATGTAAGTTGGTAGAGTAAGAGGGATTAAATTAAATGTATTGTTTTTAATATAAAAGTAAATATTGATTTTTTGATTTAGAATTTTCATAGGTCTCATGTTTATATATTGTAGATATCTTGATATTTATCATATAAAAATGGTTATAATATTTGTAATTTATATAAAATTTTTGTTATGAATTTAATAAAATGAAATAAGCTTTGAAAAATATGGATGAAAAAGTATTTATGAATTTTTAAAATATTGAATTTGTAAAGAAAATTGGATGGTTAGAATTTTTTTTTAATGTGTCAAAACGGCCAGAAAGCGAACCCTGGGACAACTGCTTGTAAGGCTGCTGTGCTAACCACTCAGCCACCAATGCTATGACATGGTCAGATTTTTTAAATCTTATTTTTGATCATGGTTCTTGTAAGTGGTCAATTAAATAAAAGTAAAATACCTTTTAAATAGTTCACTGCAGGGCAAAGGTCTCTCAATTTCTCTCCATACACAAACAAGTTAACTGCCATCTACATTCTACTGTAAGAAATGATTTCACAATAGTTTAATGTCAAGAATCTTCAATTTGAATAGCATACAAGAAGAGATTGGCATTTAATTGTTCATGTAAAATTGTAAGTATTGTAAAATCACAGGATTTTTTTTTTTTTTTGCATTCAAGTAAAATATCTTAAAGCAATCATCATTTCACAATCAGTGCCCTCTCAATTTTTTGGGGGGATTTTTGATGTTTTTAAAATGTGACATGTTTTTTTTTTGCAAGTCACTTATTACTAACTCCCATTTGTAGTTTTTATTAGATTTATTCAGTGTTTTTAATCCTAAAGTAAAAACCTAAACAAAATCACACACCGATATCTCAATCTTTGCAAAGAAACTATAGTTCAAAGTCTATTGATTTACATATTGTCTAGATATATAATCACTTGTGAATTGTGATATATAACAGTTATTAATTATTTTGATCATTTATCCAAAAGATAACAAATCATCATTATCATTATATAGAAATAGTATAATTGAAAATTAAATAGTAATAAAATATGAAAAATAAATTAAGAAATGATGATGAAGATATTTAAGAGGGCTTGAAGATAGTCAACTAATAAAAGCTAGTTCAGCAAAATATATCTTGAAGACCTTGTGCCTGTTTGAAGAAAAGTAGCACTGGGCAATAATTTGTTAAGTATATGTGTTTAATACAACATATGTAGTGTGTGAAATGAAGTACTTGGGTCCGATAATTTATGTTTGCCCTTTATTATGATTTACAGGGTTATATTATGAAAACCTTCAGCTAGGGAATTGAGTGTTAAACCAATCAAGATATATAAAGTATGTTAATTTTAAAACTCTTGATAAAGATTCAAATGATAAATATATAATAATAAGCAATTATAATGCTATAATATATGTAATGCATGAGATTATTTTTTTAAGATCTTTATAACAGTGAAGATTACAATGAGGTATCAAACACTGTGCATAAAAGATAGATCAATTATTTATAGCAACATCACTTCAAAGGAGTAATCTCATATGTTCCAAATATTATGGGCTCTGCATTATTAATATATCATATGAATGCATTGAAGCATCTCCAATAAACAGATTGTGAAAGAAAGAAGATATATAAAATTGATTTCTGAATTGTAGATAGCAACAATACAAGACACCCACAATCAGTTTCAAGGCAACTCACCTCATCAGCTGTGCAGAGTTCTTCAATAACCCAAACTAGAATAGATTAGAATTTTATTTTGTCTAAAGTACATTTATTTTTTTGAAAGTACGAAAAATGATGTCCAAAAATTATTAAATGGGAGATTTTTTTATAATCAACTAATCAATTTATCTAATTTATCAATTGGAATTATTTATGAATTATAATAATTCCATTTTTTTTAAATCAACCTAATATTAGTGCTTGTAAATAAGATGGAAAATGATGTATATGGAAAGGTTGGGGGGAATAAAAAAGCTGTTATCTATTCGTGGGGTATTTATTTGTGTGTAAAATATTTTTTCAAATAAATAACTTTTTTATTTGAAAGTGATAGATAATATTTACAATCCTTAATATGTTATTTTTTTATATACACCTGGTTCTCGTCTTACGTGATAGATAGGTTCCTCAGAAAACACACGCAAACGAAATCGTGCAAAAATAGACATAACTTACATTGAAAAAGGGGGGATGCTGTCTGTGATTTGTCAAAATTCGTGTAAAAGCAAAGCACTAATGTAAAATTACTTAAAAATTCGCGCAAAAAAAAAATAAGGAAATAAAATATGACTAATAAAAAATTTCAAATTTGAAAAAAATTGATACAAGACAAACTTTTTTTAACTATAATATTTAATTTTATTTAAAATAATATATTTTTATTTATAATTTACAGTACAGTAATTTACATTTTTTATACACATTTTAATTATTATCTCTATTTGCCGAAAAACACGTTCGTTTGCAAACTGGTAAATGGTTTTCTGGTGACAACGTAATTAGTAATTAATCTTTGAGACGATAATTTTATTAATTGTTTATGAAACTAACAACTAAAAATTAAATTCTTATTTTTGTCTTTAATTTTTTAATTTTCAATTCCGTTTAAAAATCAAATTTCACATCACATTAATTTCAAGTCACAGTAAGTAATTTTTAAATTGTTAATTATAATTAAAAATCAGATTTTAATTTTTAACTGTCAAATTTAATTGTGCCCACTGCTATTACTCACCTTTTAGAAATAAACTTGTGGACACTAAATTATTAATAATTGATTACGTTCTTTTTTAAAAAGCAAAAACAGAATGTGATTTAAAATGCAAAATTAGCACGCACAATGTTTGAACAAATTTACATTATAATCTTGTAAAATTTAATGTGTGTATACATAAAATGTGGAAATCATGATTTTAATTTCATTATTGCATAAAATCTTACTATTATAAATAAAGCACTGAAAATATTGAAATTACTAAGATGAAAGTCAAATTCCAATAAAGTGCTATTACTTTCAATATAACGTAAGTGCGCAAAATTTATTATTTAAAGTAATATCGCATTATCGGAGTTCGACTTCCAGTGAAACACGAATCGCGTAACTTCAAAATCATGTTAAATAAGTCCGCGTAAAAAGAGACCCAGGTGTACTCATTAAATACATGCATAAATATGTTAACTCAGACTTTCAAGCCACTTCAACCATCCACACTATCTCATACCACTGATACACGTGACCACACACATGCAGAAAAGATAAATAATCACCAGCATGAAATACATATATTGGTGATTATTTATCTTTTCTGCATGTGTGTGGTCATGTGTATCAGTAGGATGAGATAGTATGGATGGTTGAAGTGGCTTGAAAGTCTGAGTTCAATTCCCCTATATTTACAATTGGACTCCAGGTATAAGAGTGCCTGGTATTTCAAATCTTGCATAAATATATTATAATCAAGTAGGAATTTAATTTAATTAAAATCTTACAATTGCGCTTTAAAAATGTTGTAGTGAAGCATTGGTGGCCGAGTGTTCAGTACTTCCGCATTACAAGCAATTGTTGCGGGTTCACTTCCCAGCCAATGCTTTGACACACAAAAAAGTGTTCGTAACGTAATATACACTTCAATGTTACCTTATTGAACTGAAACTTATAAGAATCGGAGTATTTAAATGCTCTCTGTTTAGATCTCTATGATATATTATATATATAACCCAATTTTTAAATTGTAAACTGACAACAATATTGAGCTCACAGAACTTGATCTCAAGAAAGCAAATTAGTCAGCGATGCCAAGCCCTCAGATATCATTAACCATAAATCAAACCAAGATAGAAGTTAATTTAAATGATGAAGTGTTGTTTATTTAAAAGTGTGAAATGCAATGTTTTTATAGAAATTAAGTACACATAAAAATATATCTGTTATCTTATATACATAATTATTAAATAATGGGCTATGGTTAATCCTGGTCCAACAGATTGAACATGCAAATAAGATATTTTTACATATGTGCTTAAGATTAATTCAAGATATTGCCAAGACACAATACACTTTATTAATAATTGAACAGACGTACCTGCTGAAGATCATTCCATTACAGTTCTTACTATTAAAAATGTTTTTAATAAGTTTATGCTATGCCCCAAGGATCTCTAAAGACCAGTCGGGGAGCTAAATAAATAAACAATATACTTCAAAATGTATAAATAATAAGATTTATTTAATAATTATAATGTGGTAAAACAACATAAAAAAGTAATAGTTCATTAATATCCATATGCTATTTATTTACCTGGGTGAAAATTGTCTTCTTTCCCACTAAGAGTAATCCAGTTGTTATATTTGTGCTTTCAAATTAAACCTCTCTTGAAACACAAATATGCATATCTAATTTCATGTATAGAATAAATCTATTAGAGTTTACAATATTAGTGCTTACATCACCATACATATTTTATATATAAATCATCTCCAATTCCAACTTGTCTTTTGCAGTTTGGTTAAGCTTCAGTTAATTACTCTTCACTGGTGAATACCTTTTCAATACACAAATAAGTAACTGCTTCTTGCTTGCCACTGTTCCATTTTAAATATTAATCACTGCTAGTTAATCTACTAATCTTCCATTGATCATTATTTACTGCTGATCTGGTATCACTTCAATACTAACTTTACTCCAGTCTAACTATTTTAGCTGCTTCCTCCTTTTTCTTCATTTACTGGGGATAAATATATATGATTTAATTTATATGCAACTAGTTTTATTTGCATACAAATTCTAATTTAATCTATAATTTTGAGAAGATCTCTTCAGCGAATTTCTAAAGTAAATTTCTCCAATAAAGGGAATATTATTATTTTTTATTAAGAAATAAATTTATTTTGGAAGTTTACATAATGTTACTTGAAATCAAGGATTCATGGGTGTACTACTTTATAGCTCTGCCCACATAAGGGACCAGGTTCTATACAGTCCTGAGCATTTACTTGTGCCAGCATACCTCAATTCAGTTGACTAGAATCCATGGGAAACCATGTCATTAATCATTGTGCAGCTAGACAAATTTATTTAAGACATCATGGCTATTGGATGATTAAGGACAAGATTTGTTGGACACACCACATCACAATTTCCATTGTGAGAGTGTTCTTGTCCCTTGCAGACATGAATCCACAAAAGTAAAGGACCCACTGATTTCCACAATTATGTCAGACACAGCAATGCATTCAGGCCACCATTCATGGTCACCCCAATTACTACATGTGTGCTTCAACATCCACCTCTATAGTTTGGACAAGATTTTTGTAGCAATATTTGGTATATGGTCCAGTGCCATCTGTTCCCAGATATCAGAGAGCAGTTTAGCCAGGGTTAGTAGGTGATCTCTAGTTCTTAAGCTACACATGAGTTCCCTGAACACCTCCCATGGACTTTACATGCTGGGTTGGAATATGAGGTGACACCTGGTGAGCCATTTGGTGAACAGTATTATGATGGCCATCCGGATTGTAGTGAAAGTGCCACTCCTCATTGCTTTACACATATCCAGTATTGAGGCACATCCTGACTGAACACTAGAATACAAGATCTGCAAATTTCATGCAGTAAAAGAATATATGGTCCATTGTCTCCTCATCTTTGCCACACTATTAAAATGAAAAAAATCCATGTATATTTGCAAAAATAAATAATTTTTTATTTACATTTATAGTTTTATACATATGGATATTTCACTTTATATTGAAAGGAGAACTTTTAGATGGAGAAACTGATTTCAGAAAAGATTGACTAACAGAACATTTTTTAGTTAATGATCATTGACTTATTAAAATGACCAGCAATAAGAAAAATGTCTACACATATTTTATTGACTACAACTAAGCCTTTGATTCAGTTAACCATGCTAAATTGTGGAGGGAGGGGTTAGAAGAAGTAGTATTCCAGAACATTTCTTTGTTTTTGTGGGGATTTTTTTATGTGGGATTAGAATTATAATTACACTATCAGGGACTGCTCCATTGATTGTGCTATTTGTGAATTTGTACAGAGTAGCAAAAGTGACCTAAACTATACAAAAAATATAAAAAAAAATTATTCCTTGACTTTTGAAATCAGACTTTATGATATCATTAGTTAAATAGTTACATTTTTACATAATAAAACTTTATTATATCTTTTTTTTAAAATCAATTATTAAAAACAGTACAATATTATGTTGTATTTAATATCACATTGTGAGTGTTAAATATCAGATGTGGTTGTAATAAACACCTACCTATCCTGCATTTAATTTTTGATTCCATTGTTGGCTCTAAGTTGGCATTAAAATAAATGTATATTTATGAAAATTTATTAATGAAAATATAGTACCATATTACTAATGAATATAGAATTAGAAGACTATATTACATATAAAATTTCTAAATGATTGGATTAATTTAAAATTTTGTACAATATATCAACAATCACTATTCTCTCTTCCATATGCAGTATCCTTAAGGACCTCATTGCCATTACCAGTAACAGTTGCAAATGGTAAGCATAATTTTTCAAAATTAAAGTTTATTAAAACATTATATTCTATAATATCCAAAACATGATTGGAAGTTGTGACCACATTTTTAAGTGAACATGAAATTGGCAGAAATCAGACCATAACAGCATTATTTGTGATTAGTGATAATGAAAACAAGAAAGGTTTAATTTTAAACAGGTTTGCACTTTAATAGTGAAAATGTAAATTAACTTATGATTAGACAAGCCACTGTGTTTTAAAATCTACAATATATATTATTCAAACGGAAGTCAATTTCTGACAATGCGCTATTTCTTAAATATTATAAATCTCCATGCACTCACGTACCAGTAAGAGTTTAAAAAACTTAAGTGAATCACTTAAGTTTAGTGTGTACATTCTATATACACCAACTCTTACAGACCATGCTTAAATCAGGACGTAGATTTATAATATTTAAGAAATAGTGCATTATCGGAGATTGACTTCCGTTTGAATAATTTCAAAGTTTTCAGCACTTTATAATAATAGATTTATATATGGAATCTTTTAATTAAATATTATATACGGTAATCAAAAATTTTTGAAAAATAATATTATTACATTTTAGCAAGACTTTCATTTTATATGATATGATGAGCTCAAAGTTAGTAAATAAGCATGGGAAACATGTTCTTAAACATATTTGACCATTTTTCATCCTCAGAAACAGTAAAGTTTTTCTGAACCCATTCAAAATGCATTTTATCTTGTAATCAAGTTTATTTGTGTTTATAACTAATATATATCAAAAATTCATATGCAACTATGTTGTATACAGTTGAATAATAAATTTGTTTTAAATTAAATATAAAAAATGTTAAAATTTTCAGGAAAACCGACGAATATAATCCAGTTATTACTGCTTCCAAAAGAATCTTCGGTTGAGTCTGATGGCTGCACAAAAGACAACACGTAACTTCTTGACATCCCCCGGACTATAAATAAAATTAAGTATTTAGCATCAAATTCAATCGGCATTGTAATTTTGTTTCTGGAATTATATGCATTTGTATTAAAATTAAGTTACATAAAAAAGGAATAAGCAAAGGCAATTTGAATATTTGTACTTTAACAACTATAGTCATAAATTTTAGATCTAGTCTGTAACTACAGAAAAAATAAAGAAATGCCACATATAAATTTAATGTATTTTATTATATAATAAAAATACACATAAAGACAAGACTGTATAATAATTAAAAATATACAAATTCAAAATTATAAAAACAAATTTTTTAAAAGTCTTAAGCAATAAGAATTGTAATTAAACACTGTCCTCATCTCTATCGTTATTAGCACCCACTAATAAATGACTATTGCCTTTTAAATCCAGAAAGGGGGGGGGGGTAAAAAACAAAAACAAAAGAAAAAATAAAACATTACAAATGAGTTTTATGATAATTAAATAAATAACACATGCAATATCCAAAACACCTTTTTATCTTAAAAACTACCAAAATATTAAAATTGATCCACATTTTTAAATTGTTAATCATCAAACTAAATTAATTAGTAAAGAATTTGAATTTTTGGAACATTAATTATTAAATCAAAGACATAGGTTGGATTCAAAACAATCTGTAAATCATCTTTTTTATTGCACACACATAGCACAATGCTATTGCTTTTATTTATTTATTTATTTTTCCAAAATAGGATTAAACTTTATTCATACAAAAATGTTTTATAAGGCAAGCATTGCTTTACATAGTATAATATGGAGATCTTAACCACAAGCTTATGGTCCCTACCTTCGCATTTTCACGCACACACTCTTGAGGTGTATAGCCTTAGTAAATATTACAAATTATTGTTTATATATTGGTCTTTGTTAGTGAAGAGTCAATAATTGGGAACAAGTCTGTGAATATAATTGGCATTACTATTTAGTTTCAAGTAGTCAATCAAATTTACATCATGACTCTAAAGTAGATTGGGGTTAAATTATGTGTTGCTAGTAGCTACTTTGATAATTGTGTTATTCTTTCCAATTCCAAAGATAGTCTAGAGAATGTCTATAATGTGTTAATATAACTTATAAACACTTCAACTGAGTAATAAAAAATTCAAAGACCTTATCTACCAGTATTGGGGAAAAATTGATGGTTATTGTTTTAATCAATATATTACAAGTGTCACTCTTTCAAATGACAAATACTATATAGCTTAGTATTTAAACCCAGGCTTCTGAAATATTTACCTCAGATGAAATTTTTTGGGGGAATAGGTTTACATTTGTCCGTATTTTTTGGAAAAATATTGCTTTCAAGTAAAAGGTGTTAGAGATTACAAAAAAAAAAAGTGGATTAATTTAAATATCTTAATAGTTTCTTAGACAAAAGGATGGACTTGAATTTTGTGTTGTAACATAGATTTCAATATGATATTGCTGCATTTAGCAAGTTGAAAGAATATTTCATCATAGTTATACAATTCCTGTAACTAGATTATTTAGCTTTTTTAACTGATATATTTATTCATATGTTTTAAGATTATGTGATGAATTAAAGTTTATATATATATATATAATTAAGTTCCAACCAGTAACCACCTAAACATTCACAGTAAATATAGTAATCAATATTTCTCACTGTTGTCAAGGCAACCTTCTCACCTTTTTAATAGCAAGAATGGAAATATATATATATATATCTTTCAAGAATATTAATATAGTTTTTAGTTGTTTGTCATAACCCTTTGTACATATATATATATGAAAACAATTCTAGTGCATAACACTATACTGAAAATGTGGATTGTAATATATATATATTCAGAAAGGGCATCATTGAAAATTTCTTATCATTGGAGGTGATTTGATATTATATATATATAATCAAAATTAGAAAAGAATAAAAATCTTTATGCTGTTCTTCCATAAAATAATAATCAGAAAATAATAGTAAATTCTTTACAATAGCTATATAAATATCAATAATATTATGCATTAAAAAACTTTTTCAGCACCTGGTTTGGAGCCCCTTTCAAATGTTAATAATCTATTCAATTATTTGAATAATTGAATATTTACAAGACTTCTATAAATTTGGTTAACAATTGATTAATTAAAAATGCATGTAATTTTATTGTATTGTTATGATATAGTCAACTATTTTGTAATTACTGGATTTATATATGAGGGTTTTGATTTATTTTAATGATTTATATTGTTATTCCTTGTTTTAATTCCATTATTAAACACTAGGTGGTTTTATGTATGAAATAGTTTGTTAACTTTAAAAACATTATTAACATTTGAAAAGGGCAGTGCACCAAACCAGGTGCTGAAAAAGGCTTTTAATGTATAAAATTATTATTGATATAGCTGTTGTAAAATTTTTTTTATTTTCTGATTATTAATTTATATATACTAAATAGAAACAATGTATAGTGTAGCTGAAATCTATATAAAATATTTTAAAGTCTCCATAGCTAAACTCTTTCAACCATACTCCTCCTTTATATAAAGCAAAGCTTGAATTTTGAAGCTTATTCAAAGGATTCTTTTTGAATAGGCTGTTAAATGCAAGCTTTTTTTTCATTCAAAGGGGGAAAGTGACTGAAAGAATTTAGCTATTTTAAGTTGATATATATATGTAAAATAAATAAAATATGTAAAATAAATAAAATGTCCGTTAATTAAAAACAAAATTGTAATTATAATTGAAATAATAAATTTAATGGTTTACAAACTATTACAAACAATCCTTAAATCCGCAGAAGTACTTTGGTTAATTTCTTAAATCTGCATCAACTGCCATTAAATTCAAAAACAGTTGAGGCAGGTTTAAGAAATTAACCGAAAGTACTTCTGCGGATTTAAGGATTGTTAGTAATAGTTTGTAAACCGTTAAATTTATTATTTCAATTATAATATATATATATTCATCATGATTTTGTAGTAAAGTAGATAATAGATAATTTTAAAGGAAATCAATGTTGTAAGTCTGAAAATGCGGTCAGTTTCTCTATTTCACATCTAGTTGTGGTGAAATTGTTTTTTAAGGATCTACAGCTATAACATGTAACATCGAGAAATGTTCTCTTGCATCTCTCTTTAGAATATAATAACTTTAGTTGGATTGTTTGTGCTTATTTGATTGCTTAGTATGTATTGCACTCATTTTGTTATATTGTAATTGGAATTTTGCCTGGTATATTCATAAAAAACTTCCCCTATATACATAATAAGAATATGATCAAAGTTTGATGTAGATAAGAAACCAGATGCACTTCTCAAACCACTTGTATAAACAGAAGTGTTTAAAACTTCAGTCCTATCTTATTTGGTTGAAAACATTGGGCTGACATTTCTTTTCATGATTATCTATCAGTGGAGTATATGGCATGGCACCAATAAGTTCATGTTTTATGCATCATTTATTTTATTTGTTCCCATGCATGCCATGAATATAAAAACAATATTTTTATCTTTATTCATGAAATTTTTAATATATTTTAAAAAACACCATGGTTAGCAATAGCATACAAAGCATGCATAGAAGGCAGTATCTACAAAGTCCTCAAGAGATCATTCAAGAATTTTAAGAATACACAAATTCTACTGAAAAGGAAAAAGTGACCAAGGAATTCTGACATACATTTCCAAGGATTGTAAAGATAGTAAGCTTTCAATTCATGTATTTTTTGTTTGTTTGCTGAGTTATTTTGCTTGTGTGTTATACAGTATATCTCTGTCTCTATGCATAATTTTGTACCGAAAAGAGTAAAATTTAAGAATGAAATTGGCAAATATCTGAAAAAAGTTATTTAAAATGCCAAAATATATGCTCATACTTGTAGAAAACCTTCATGAAATCTCAAATACTTAATATCCTCTCTTAAATCAGGCAAAACTCACTACACGTAAGAAGTGGTGGTCATGTGATGTTTATTGGCTTAATATCCTCTCTTAACAGCATTTTGAAATGGATTCAACCTTATGTTTTGCCACAAGCATGACAATTTTAATATTTTCTTGGATTTATTTATTTTTAACTTTATTAAAAAGTAGCTTCCCATATCCATATTCTTAATAAAAGTAAATATGAGTGACTGTGTAGTTTTTATTTTAAGTGGGGTTAGTAATTTGAATGCGTTAAGTTTTGATTTCGCAGCTTAAACATAAATAAAAGCAACATACAAACCTTCTTATTGTTCACAAAGCACCTTTTACTTGTATCTAATGTAGGAAAATATAAGACTGCCTGTTGCATATATATGTAATATATCCAATTCAATCAATATTAAGTTATCGAAAATTTTAAGTAATGATTAAATAACATTTTATATTATTAAACCACTAAACATCACATGATCACCATTCTTTATGCTTAAACAAGCTATTTACACAGAGGCAAAACTCTCCATACTCCTCACTTATGAAAGCCGCAAGCTAGAAACTAGTATGGGGATTTTGGATGAGTATGTACTAGATAGGGATTTTATACACAAACCTTCCTGCATCCATTGATTAATCTGGCTTACCCTGAGTGGCGCTACTCTATGGAGAGTTTTGCTTGTTTGTTTTGTATTCTTGTCAATTAACTAGGTGTGATATGGCAAAATAAAATACATTTTTGAATATACTACATCGAAATTAATATATGAATTTTTTTCTATAGTACAGGCTTTTTGTATACCTGCACTCCAATATATAATATATAGGGGGTTTGAACTCAGACTTTCAAACGAAACCCTCAAATATCCATGCTATCTCATACGGCTGACAAACTTGATCACACACACACCCTTGATCACACATATGTCGAATCTTGTGTGTGATCAAGGGTGTCAGCAATTTGAGATAGCATGGATAGTTGAGTTACGTGTGATAGTCTGAGTTCAAACCCCCTATATATTACAACGAAATTAGTAAAACGATCATTTTCGGTTTTTACCACAGGGGAAAAGTTTTATTTGCCAGCTAAGGTAATCTCCACAAACATCTATTCCAGTGTAATATATATATATCTTTTTAAAAATATTTGTGAAGAAAAAATAAATAGATCCGGCTTTTTAAAAAAAAAAATTTGCAAACTTTATAAAAAAAATTCTTTCTCACGTACAGAGATAAAAAACGGACAAACTACTGAAAAAACATCTAATTATGTTTTTTTTCCCCATCTCAGACTTGTTTGACGGATTCGTGAAAGACGGAAATAAAAAGTATTAGCGTCTATCAATTTAGCATAAAAAATAATGGTAATTGTAAACAAAAAAATAAACTTTTTCGTTATGAAATACATATAAAAAGACAGATTAAAAATCAGAAACTTAATTTAAGAATATGGGGAAAATACAACAACCTACATTTACTGTTTCTAAATTATTAGTTCATGGTTTAGCATATAACAAGAACATAATTAAAGCGTAAAGTAACTTTCATCCGATAGAGTTCGCTAGTTAACGATAAAACAATTTTTTAAATAAATTCCATTCAATTTTTCACCCCATTAAATGGGACTTATTAAAAAAATCTGGTTTGTTTCTCATAAAATAAATATAAGATGTGTAATGGGACTTATTAAAAAAATCTGGTTTGTTTCTCATAAAATAAATATAAGATGTGTAAAATTATTGGGAAGGAGTGACGACATTTGCCTTAATATTTAGAAATCATTTGCTTTGTATTGATCGGAGAACTCGAAAATTTTTTACATAGAAAAAAGCAATTAGAACTAGATAGATATGCGTTGGTGGTGAACTGAGGCTATTGGAGGTGAAATGGATGGATTTCATTTTTAATGAGGATATTTAAAAGTAAATTACTAATGTTTGAAGATTGCAATATATGAATGATAAAGCTAGAAATCAGTTTAAAGAGGTTTTAAGATATGGAATTGTTCATAAAGGCAAAACTCTCCATACAGTAGCACCATTCAGTGCAATCCAGAGTAATCAAGGGATGCAGGAAGGTTTGTACATAAAATCCCTATCTAGTGCCTACTCATCCAATATCCCAGACTAGTTTCTAGCTTGTGGCTTTCATCAGTTAGTAGCCTTGGATCTGAGAGCACTGTGCCTAGATCTTAGGATTTAATTCAACTCACCAGCAGCTACCTTTTATCTTATTAGCTAACTATAAAGCTTTGAGTCCAAAATGAAAACACAATAATGTTTTTAATTCAAGCTATACGAACTAATGAATTGGAATTAAAAAGTGTTTTCATTTTGGACTTGAAGCATTTATAGTTAGCTAATAAGGTAAAAGATGGCCGCTGGAGGGTTGCATTAGATCCTAAGATCTAGATGTAGTGGTCTCAGATCCAAGGTTTTTCACTGATGAATGCCGCAAGCTAGAAACTAGTCTGGGGATATTGGATGAATAGGCATTAGATAGGGATTTTATGCAAAAAACGTTCTGCATTGGTTGATTACTCTGGCTTGCACTGAGTGGTACTGCTGTATGGAGAGTTTTGCCTCTGTGTAAGCTGCTTGTGTAAGCATAATGAATGATGATCATGTGATGTTTAGTGGAATAATTAGCATTTAAAGTTGATAAGAAAATATTAGCCACTGTTAAATAAAGATGTTATTTCAATTCTAAATTAATAATTTGACAAGTGATGATAATCATAAAGTGACAAACAAAATACAATACATAAATTGTTAGATTTTTTATATTTTAAAGGGTGTTTCTCTTGACAGATTAGTTCATGGACTTTTTAGTAGAGAGCTTTTATTATATATTTTGCCAGGCAATATTTACATGTAAAAAAAATTTCTTATAAATATTTTTGGTGTATAATAAATGATTAGAGAACAATTATGTGCCATTGTTTTAATATAACTGCCGAATAAATATATGTCTGAATTAATACATTTTATGTTTCTTTGATATTGATTTGCATTATTAGGATGCACAATTTTTCTTGGGTATGTGAGTTTCATTTTATTAAAAAAGATTTATTTAGTATTTAAATACTATTTTTGGAGATATATTGTATGCACCTTGACTTAGGATTCAAATGTTTATAAATCAAAATTCACAGAGGCAAAACTCTCCATCTAGTAGCGCCACTCAATGCAAGCCAGAGTAATCAATGGATACAGAAAGGTTTGTGTATAAATTCCCTATCTAGTGCCTGTTCATCTAATATCCCCAGACTAGTTTCTAGCTTGCAGCTTTCATCAGTGAGGAGCCTTGGATCTGAGAGCACTGCACCTAGATTTTAGGATCTAATGCAACCCTTCAACAGACACCTTTTACATTTTTAGCTAACTATAAAGCTTTGAGTACAAAATGAAAACACAATAAGGGTTTCAAGCCAAGCTCATTAGCTTATATAGTTAACATATAATAACCACATATAGTTGTATAGATCTGAACTCAGTTCAGCATCTATACTTTTTGGTGTCTTTGATTCTTTAATAACCACAGTCACCATAATCTTATTGGGCAGGATTGGTATTAAATCATCAAACATCGCATGATCATCATTCTTTATGCTTACACAAGCTGTTTTTCACAGTGACAAAACATATAGTAGTGTCATTTAGTGCAAGCCAGGGTACTCAATGGATGCAGATGATGGTGGGTATTAAAGAACCAAAGACACCAAAAAGTATGGATGCTGAACTGAGTTCAGATTTATAAAGCTATATAAGCTACAAGTTAGAAACTAGTCTGGGATAATGGATGAGTAGGCACTAGATAGGTATTTTATGCACAAATCTTCCTGCATCTACCCTGGCTAGCACTGAGTGGTGCTACTGTATGAAGAGGTTTGCCTATGTGAAAAACAGCTTGTGTAAGCATAAAGAATAGTGTTCATGTGATGTTTGATGGTTTAAATCAAAATTCATTACAATAGATAAATTAATGTGGACAAGTTTATTTTCTAGCATATATATAAAAGTGTGAGGGTCAATAAGAACTGTGAAAGATAAAGGGCTAAGACATTTAAATTATTTATTTAATATCTGAATGTGGTAGGAGAATTTTAATTTTGCAAGTTGGTTTAATGATATGAAATTCTCTAGTCTAATAAATAATTAGTAATAATCATTGAGGTATTTGTCTGAAGTGGATAATGCAAAATTGTAATTTCAATAGGCCTGATGCCTGTAGATCAACTTGTAAATCAAAGTGGAGTAATATTATAAAAAATAACTATAGTTGTATTTTAAACAACATCACATGATCACCATTTCTTATGCTTGTTCATAACTGTTATTAAAACAGGCAAAACTCTCCTCACTGACAAAAGTCACAAGCTAGAAACTAGTCTGGGGATATTGGATGAGTAGGCACTAGATAGGGATTTTATGCACAAGCCTTCTGACATCCATTAATTACTCTGGCTTGCACTGAACGGCACTACCAAATGGAGAGTTTTGCTGTTTTAATAACAGTTATGAAAAAGCATAAGAAATGGTGATCATGTGATGTTTAGTGGTTTAATATCAATCCTACCTAATAGGATTGTGGTGGCTATTGTTATTAAAGAACCAAAGACACCAAAATGTATGGGTACTGAACTTATTTCAGACCTATATGAATAAACAAGCTAATAAGATTGGACTCCATTATGTTTTCAATTTTATTCTCATAGTTTTGTAGTTAAGTAGAGATAAAAGGTGACTGCTGAAGGGTTGCTTAAATCTTAAGATCTAAGTGCAGTCCTCTCAGATTCAAGCCTCCTCACTGATGAAAGCCACAAGCTAGAAACTAGTCTGAGGATATTGGATGAGTAGGCACTAGATAGGGATTTTATGCTTAAGCCTTCTGGCATCCATTGATTACTCTGGTTTACACTGAGTGGCACTATTGTATGGATAGTTTTGCCTGTTTTAATAATGTATTTTAAACTTATATATCCATCCCCCTAATTTATTGACATAATTTTATTATTGATAGAATGGCTAACTCAATATCTATGGATTGCAACTCAAGTCTTTCACTTACATTGTACAAATTCTTAGCTGGTCCTTTATAGGCGAGACAGTGAATTATAAAAGATAATTAAAGTGAGATATTATATTTGAAAATATGTATTTTTAATAGATGTAGGTATTTTGATTCAATATGCTTTTTTTTTTTTTTTTACTTTTATTGTTTTGTTTAGTAGACCATTTCTCAAACCCTGCTCGAATTTAATATAAACTCCTAATATCAAATCATTTATTTATTTCCTTATAATTTTTTTTTTTTTTAAATTTCCTTATAATTAAAGAGAAAATTTGTCTAAAATGAAATATAGTAATGTTTTAAATTTATTTTTATTTATCTATTTTGTAATAACACTTTATAGCTTTTGGCAACAGTTGCGCCACACACGCGCACGTGCTAGAATAAATTCATTTTATGTAAAATTTAATAAAATTATAATGGGAAATATAAAATAACCGGAACTTGCAAAAAGGATTAACAAAAGCTGCAAACCGTTATTAAGCGTATAATACCAGTTCAGTAATTGGTATGATCTCCCTGCAGCTGTTCTTATATAAATACTAAATTTGTAATTGATACTAATTAAGCAAGCAAGAATTGACACCCCATCTAGCGTTAAAGTCATAAATTACAACCAGAAAAGAAAGTGTAAATTATGATTTAAAAATTAGGCTGAAAGTTTTGGTTGATTAATTTAAACATATAGGTTTTATATTTGATATATATTCATACAAGATGTTAAAGAGGTTCATAATCAGAGCTGCCATCCCTGTAAGTCTGTGATTCAAATCTGGGCTAAGTAAAAGAAAAAAATGTTTAAAGCTTAGAATGTTTCTCCTAGTTGGTTATAATCAACTCAGCTAAATTACAGTTTGATAATTTCTGTCTTCAGCATATATATATATCTGTTCAATTGTAAATAAATTCAAGCTTAAAAATCAAATAAGCAGCAACATGGTCTATATAAATATATATGCGACAGCTTGAAATTATTGATTGTTATTGATATAGGGATTGTCTAAGTGTTGACTGGTTTTTAATGATATATATATAATGTGGACTATCATTTATGGTGCAGAGATGCTTTAAACCTCTACGTTCACTGATGAATAATGGTTCTTCACAAAAAATAAGAAATGGTTTACAATTTTTTTATATTGATAGGTAGTTATGACATGAAGAATTTCACAATAAGAAGTATTCCGAAAGTTCCAAGATCTGATTAATTGCATACGTATATGACTATACCTCTCATACAATGATAATACCATATGGTTTAACTACAAGGCCACTAGGTTTATAATTATTTAGCAATGAAGGCAAAACTCTCCATATAGTAGTGCCACCCTGTGCCAAACAGAGCAATGACTTGAAATGAACGGTTGTATTTTAAACTAATTTGGCAGATATGTGAAGACAATGTATATTTAACCAAACACTAACAATATTAAATTAACAAAATAAGAATTAAAAACTCCAAATTAAATGGTCTACATTTAAATTATAAAGACAAAATGATTATAAAAGCAGAATAAATAAATATTTTCTTTTAAAAACTTCCTACCAATAATTCAATATATACTTGCATATTACGTATATAAATGAAATATTATCTGGATATATCCATGTATAATTTATTGAACTAAAATTTTGACCAGGTCATGCTGGTCATTAACTGGGAATAAATATTATAAAAATAATTGTAGAGGCGCTGTAAACTCTGATGTATAATAATAATGAACCTTCTATTAATAGAAAATAGAAATAATAATGATAAGAAATTATAGTACAAGTATCAATGACCGTACATGTCATTTGATGGTGCTGGTGCTACTCAAAAACAGTTAAATATACCGTTTCTGAGGCACCCAATAATGACCTGCAGTGTGTTATGCTCATTTCTCACAATTCACACTTGGTTCAAGCACCCTGTTGTTACTCTACAAATGATCGCTATTGAGGCTGCGCTATCGTATAATTTAAGGGTGTGTAGATTTGAAGTCAACATAACATTTGAAATGTTATTATAGAAAGTATTACATTACATTCAAATGATGTAGTATAAGGTCCTAAAAAATTTTAAACTGCCACACTGGTTGTGAACTGAGTTTGGAAGGGTTTAAAATTAGGAAAATGTTTGTTATAAGTGCAACTTCTTAAATAATCACACCAGCTGCAATATCTTCACAAGACAAACAAAATGGCTACAGAAGCAGAATAATGCATCTTTTTTTTCTCATGTGTCATAGCATCAGCCGGGAAGCAAACCCGCTAACCCAGCGCAATTTAATTTAATTTGGGCTGATTAGTTTGTTAATCAAGTGCCATTTACAAAAGCAGAGAAATGCATCTTTTGGACAATTCGGATCATCAAAACCATCGGTCACCCCACCTGCACATCCTAGTGCTTAGCGCTGACATTTAATTTAATGAAATTTATTTTAATTCGGGCTGATTAGTTTGTTAATCAAATGTTGTTTTTTTTTAAATTTTGTTTAAACATTTAATTTACTATTAGAAGAATAACATACATTTAATAAAATTTTAGAAAGGTCATTAAAAAAAAGGAGACATTTACTTTTTAACGTCCGTATTTTTCATTATTAAAAAAAAGACATTTACTTTTTAATGTTATTTTAAAAAAAACATATTAAAGGTCAATTAGTTCTTAAAAAACCATAGTCAGGTAACGTTATATTTCACTGTTTTTCATTAGCAACAGCACCATCCAGCAACATATACAGTCATTGATACTAAAACCGAAATTATTTAGATTAATGATTTTTTTAAAAAAAAACTTCAAAATAGAAGGTAATTTGCATGTATCATCATGTTTATTGGTATAATCTGGCTTTTAAAGATTTCAATGGCTTTAATTAATTAATATTAATTAACACAGTTCCATGCTATACATACAGGTCATAATATTGATTTTTCTAATATAAGAATATTATCTAGATGTTATTCCAATAATGTCAAATTAGAGAAGCCATTGAGATCTTTAAAAGGCCAGATTGTATCAACAAACCTGATGAAACATGCAAATTATTTTCTATTTGGATTTTTTTAATAAAAACTCATTTTAATAATTTCTCATAATTATTATTTCTATTTTCTATTAATAGGAAGTTCATTATTGTTATACATCAGTGTTTACAGTGCCTCTACAATTATTTTATACTATTTGTGGCCTAGTTGATGATTAGTGTGAACTAGTCAAAATGTTGATTTATAATATCTGGATAATATTTCATTTATAACTGTAATCTTTAACTTAATATATATATATATATATTGTGATACAAAATAACCAGCAGATATGAATAAATAACCACATGAGGGCGTCAATAGGTGTTTGTGCCTAGAATCTGTCCTGCAAGAATTACTATCTAAATTCCCATGAAACCTGATCATAATTTATTTAATTGCATGATTATAATGTCACACCAAACCCGAATACCCATGAAATAAAGCAGATCTCTAGTTTCCATTTTATATGAATAAAACAACCATAATACAAGCAAGTTACAATTTAACCATATGTTAAATTTTAATCTATATAAGAATATAAACTGTACAATACATTATAACGGAACTGCCGGGTACATGCTACGATGATGTGAATATGACTCAGTAGTTGGATGATTTGAATACAATGTGTCACACAACTCACAACAAATCCTATCCAAAATTCATGATTCAACATCCCATTTGGGTGTGCCAGATGTTATTGAATCAGGAATGGCATATAACAAAGGAAGCGCATCTCACTACTGTCAGACCTAAGTCTTCGAGTAGGATGCTAAAGATGTCACAATGAAATGCTTAGTTCCAAAACACATCTACTTTTAGTATGCTAACTCATAATTTACTTACAATATTTCAATATGACCTAGGCTAATGCATATTCATTACATCTCTCTTTCTAGGCCCCATTACACCACAGAATTCAAACTCAGGGAGTTCTTGCCAGTCAGCTCTCTTCGGGGATAGACTTACTCAATTATTAACCCAATATGGCTATTTATAAGCATAGATATAGAAAAATACTGATGATGATCAATTATTTATAAGAGCAATACATAATGATGATGATGATCATCAAACCTTTATTGGTGTTAATTCATAATGATAGTGATGATTGAACAGCTAGTGGTATAAATGCACAATGATGATGTTGATGATCAAACATCTAGTGGTATCAATGCACAATGATGATGGTGATGATCAAACAGAGATCAGATTGGTTTAAACAATTTAATACATTTATTAACAATATATATAATAAATATTTACAAACAAAAAATAATTAAATAAATATTCAGTTATCAAGAATGGTTTTCTATCATTTTGATGGCTTCACACAACAGAAACAAAATAATTTGAAGTACATTATATACAAAATTATATTATATAAATCATTAAATATATACCTAAAACAAAAAAAAAAAGGCAAAATGAGAGTTTACTAATTCCAGAAACTACCCCATTAATTATAACTATTTTTTTATTAAAATATATATATAGCACCACTCCCATCTATGTGTGTGTATACGTCATAGTAAAAAGTAATGATAGATATGCAAAAGACCATTTACTCCAGTGGATTAATTGTGCAATCAGAAGTAAAACAAAATTACAAGTAAATATTATTAAAACTTATTAGTAAATAATATAGTTTTGTTTGTCCTAAAGTTTGCCCTCAATGTTAAATATATAAAAACCTTACTTGAGGTCGCCTTGATGGATCAATGTTGAATTCCAGAGGAATCTGTCAATTTACTTTTATTAAAAATAATACATATTAATTGACTATGATTCATTTTTTAAAATACATCAACATATGACACATCTTCACTGCTTCCACTTTTAAATTGTAGGTGATCGAATTTGAAAATGAATCTTCAATACACAATAAAAAAAATTACAATACATAAACTTTCAAATAGCAATAATAAAAAACAAAAAAAATAATAATAATCATGTGAATCAAAACAAAATATATTTATCTTGAGGAAAGCAAGCATTTTATCTCCAACTAAGAGTTTATAAACTTAAATGTCAATCTCCATGCATACTGTTCTTGTTCACCAACTCTGTTGATATTTATATATCTCATGCCACTTGATTAAAACAAACACACACCAATTATCTCTGCCGAATATATGTAAATCCATGGAAGATTGATGTACACCAGCATTTTGTAAATAGACATTTTGATGGAAAATTTCATAATTTCACAATGACATTGAAGCTAGCTTTGGAACATCTACAGCATTGGTCTTTTACCCTAAATACATTGTAATGATTCTTTTATTATAAACTATTATTTATAACATGGCTTCAATATGTATATATAAAAATAACTTTTAAAGAAAATAGTCAATTTCTAGTAGTTTAACATTTCCTTTGCATCATTTCCATAATAACGAATTTTAGCTTGCAGAATAAATTAAATCATTAGTTCATTCCTGCTAATTATAAATTGAAGTTTAACTTTCCATTTTCCTTCTATCCAAAATAAAGATTTTATATTATCTTGAAACTACAGATATTAAAATTTTACTGTTTTTAGATGCCGAACAGTTTTTTCTTCTTCTTTTTTTAAAAAAAAAAAGAAATAAAAACTTTACTTATGTGCTGTCAGTTCAATTGTTAGTTTCCAAGTGAAGAAATGCTTGATTATCTTGTGCTAGCTAAAACCTATTGTTACAACGTAATAAAAAAGAACAAATTATAAAACACTATTATTATTATTATTATCATTATTATTATTATTATTATTATTATTATTATTATTATTATTATTATTATTTAATCTTCATTATTCCAAATTCAATCACTTAGCAACAATTTTGACCTCATATAATTTTGATCTTTGATTATGTCTGTCTTATAAGTCACTTAACTACTATTTTAGCTAATGCTATTAAATGAATAAAAGAAAAACAATTAATTTTTACCAATAGACAAACATATTAGTTTATATGTGTTTATATATATATATATATATATATATTACATGTGTATAAGCAGGTATGTAGGATAAATTATTTGCCTACCATTTAGTCTGAATTCAAACATTGTGAAAAAAACTGGGACAGGTGTGAAGGTTGGTTGTAAGCCATTTCTTACAACATAAAATTAATTTTTACAATCTAAATATTTATTAAGTCTTAAAACAAAACCTGATAAGTCTAACTGTGCCAAACCCACCTTCTTCCTTTCTCCTTTTTATTCATTTTTATCTAATGTCAAACTAATTCTTTATATAACATTATTTCAACTGAGGATATACATACACATCCATTTTTTTACTTTTTTTAAAAAAACATTAAAGATGGAGACATGAGGCACTTTCTGAGACCCCTATCCAATGAAATATAGCTATAGGATCAGAGTGTGCTGACCAAGCCCTGTAATAGCTACCCATTGTTGATCAATCAGCACTCCATCTGTCCATAAGACTGTCACATGTTTCCTTGAGAATATTTGTTTGCAAGACTGTCACATGATCCATATGAATGTTTGTCCATAATGCTGTCAAAGTCAATTGAAAAATGGAAAAAAAACTAAATTAGTTTTTATAAATAAATAACTATACCTAAATAAACTGTAATTTATAAGCATTTTATGCAAAGGAACCATTTTCTCCCTTTATATTTAATAATCCATAATTTTTATTATTTTATATGAAGGAAGTAATTCTGCCACTATCAAAGTGTAATTTTTTTATGAAGCAGTTGTCCATAATGCTGTCAAATTTACCTATCAAATATAATAGGCATATTTAAAAATTTTAATTTAGCTTTATTAACACCTTACTGGGCACATTTCTGAAGTGTACACAACAGGTTGGGTTTCTTCTAACTTTTTTTTCAATTTTTCAAATGTAAAGTTCTCACATTAAATCTTAAAAAAAAATTGTTAAAGCAAACAAATAAAAAAAAGGCCTTCATAGACTGGGTTTATCTGGTATAATAAATAAAATATATAAATGTACATAAATTAAAAATTAACTGTGATAAAACACAGTTGCTGAAGCTTTAAATATAAAATTATAACAATAAAGCTGAGCGCTTTCGGGGGACTTAAGCCTCCATAATCATAGCTCAATTTTTAATTTATTGATTTTTGTTGAAGTATATACATACATTCTTTTCATAAATGTACATAAAAATTAAACTTATTACAATCCATTTTTAAGAATATATATATATGTATTTACAAAACAATCTAAAAATATTTTAAATTATAACTTTAAAGTTTCCAATCTAACAGTGTTCATTCCCTCCCTAGTTGAGCTCTATCTTTAACCATATTTACACATTTGTTTAAATTTTCTTGGATATACAAAATTTCACATTTTTTTTCCTTGTAATTTTTAACATACTTTATTACTGAATATTTTTTACACAATTCATTTTATGTTCAGTATCCCAAAAATGAATATATAGCCCTAATCTTCTATCATTACTACCTCTTTCAATGATAATCTTTCCTATTTGACTTATATATATTGTATCGTCTACAAATAGATGGTCCAAATATATTGGCATTTGAGAATACTTAAAAGCTAAAAAAAAAAAAGTAGAATTTAAAGATCGTGTAAAAGCCACTCTTTGCTTAGTATAGTTTATTTTTTTAATAACGTGCAATAAGAGTTGATTTTTTTTGTTTCAAATTATTTGTCATAATTTAATTAAACTTGAGATTGGAAAGAATAAAAGGACATACCGATTACTAATCCAGATAAATAAAAAGAAATAAATTCTGAAGTAAAAGATTACAATCAGTAAAACCTTTTTGAAAGCTAATTAAAGATGGCAGAAAAAAGAACTTTGTAATTGGAAAATACAAAATAAATGTACAAAATTATAGACTTGTATTTTATGATAAAACAAAGGTAAAATATGTGCAGAACTCTGAAAACCAGATCTTGAGTATAAAAAGAATACCAGTGTAATCAGGATCTTGTCTGTTTTTTCTTTTGGCTGGTCCTGGACTGAAGCTTTTGCCAACATCATTCATCATGAAGACATCAACCCCAGAAATGCATTCATGATTAGCCTTTAGGAGAGAACAAAAACAAGTTAAAACCAATGGCCATGAACTCATTTTACCTTTCATGAAAAACCATGCATGGTAATCAACAATTTACATAAAACTCATTAAATTTACCAGTAAATTAAGACTAATTATTCCCGATTGTGACTAAATTAAGTGTTTGAAAACCATTCTCCAATATAAGCTTATAATATAATCCCGCTAGAGACAGTAATTTTTCATATTCAAAAGACTTTCAGTTACAGCCTTCTAGAAAAAACTTAAGAAGTGAACATTGATTGTTAAATGATTTTAATTATTTTACTTGACTATCTGGATTAGCATGTGTGGGTTTTCCAATTTTATTTAACAGGTTAATTTTTAAATATTTTAATTTGTTAGAATAAAATATTTCTAATAGCAACTTCATTGTGTGTTATTAATGTTAGTTATTAAATTTATTAATATTAATTAATTGTGTGATAAATGTTTAAATTACCTTTGGCAATATGATTATTTATTAATTAAGCCCTGGGAGTAATATTATTTGAAAAATAACTAAGTTACAGGAAATCATAATCCCGGTCCTTTTAGTAACTTACATAAAAATTATGGGATATGAGGAAATTAGGAGTCTCTTGACTATGGCGCCCTCTTATAAATTAAAACTAACTTTGTTGGCAATTCCAAACATAATATTAAATAATCTTAGGTCAAGTTAATCAGGAAATATAGCTATATTTTTTTAGAAATGTGAGTGAAATATTTTTCTTCTTCATAGCTTGATTAATTCACATGTTCTAGTGCATAATTTAAGGCCTATCAAAACATAAAAGATGTTACAATATCATAGAGCAAATTTACAACTAATTTTATAAATTAACCCTACCTTATTTTTTGATACTTCCCATCTTTTTTACATTACAAATCCATTTCCTAAAGATTTATTATTTCTCCATCCTATTTTAATATCATCTGGTAACTTTTATTAATGTCTTATATAAATGTTCTGAATATGGAACTGGAACCCACTTCCTATTTGCATATACATGGCTTACATATATCTTTTGTATAATTTTTATTTTTGAAAATCTTTTTAATATCTTTTCTTTTGTAGCTCATATTAACATAATCATTCTCAACTTTCATTTTCTATTCAAATGCTTCTTCTTCATAAATAGGACATAGGTTTCAGTTCCATATTCAGAACATTTATATAAGATACTGATAAAAGAAAAGTTACCTGTTATTAAAACAGGATGGAAAAGGAGTAAATCTTTAGAGAAATGGAATTGTAATGCAAAAAAAGATGGCTAATATTAAAAACAAAGTAGGGTTTATAAAATTAGTTGTGAATTTTGCAATATGATATATATATATATTGTACCGAGATATATTAGGAAGGAGTGTGTGTGCGTTGGCGGTACATATAATTTTAAAAAAAAATAATATTAATTAATAAGCGATTTGTGTAAATATTAATAAAATTAAAAGTTCGTGTAAGGTAAAATAAAATAAAGATTTTTTCATAGACAGGTGAGCGTTAAAAGCATAAAATAAATAGTTTTCTAAAATATAATTTTGAGTCGTATTAAATAAAAGCTAAAAAAAATTAAAAATTGATAATTGGGTTTGATTTGATTAGAAATTTGATTTGACTAAACTGAAATTCGATTTAAAATTGCTTTAAGAAAAGAAAAAAAAAAAAAGAAAAAGCAAGGTGGAATTCGTTTTGTCTTATAATCATAATAAAAAGAAAATTTATATGTGTAATTGAATGAATGTAATAAACAATGGGAGCTAATGACAAACCTAAGAATTTTCCAGCAAACGGCTAATTAGTGCAAATAACTTTAACAAAGAAATTGGAAAGAACTTTAACAAAGGAATTGAAATAACTATAACAAAGAAAGTGAAATAACTCTAGCAGGGAATACAAAGAAGTTCAATAACCAATGCGAACACCAGAAAATCAGCACGGACCATAACTGAAACACCAGAGGATTAGTTACGTATTGTAGATTGAATCCGCGAGATAAGAACTGTAAATATAAAAGGGGCAAATTTTCTATTCTATTAAATCAATGCTTGTATTATTATTCCTAAGCAATTATTAAGCAATTGTCGTTTATTAATTATACTATGCTGCATTGCTAAAACCATCGTGTGAACAACCGGCCGAATCCTTCCAGGCAATACCATCAGCGGACAGTTCCAAATTCGATCATGGTCGCATAAACAAGAAGGAGACGGAGTGTCCACGTGGAGCCCACATGATCCCAAAGACATCGGGAACGGATTGCAAGCAGTTAGCGCTAACTGACCGAAGGAAACACTATTGAAGCAACGCTCAAAAAACCGTGCAGAGGGGAGAAAGCTAGGTAATATTTGTTTCAATTTCTAACTCACTAATTAAAGCCGTAATAATAATAAACTTTGAACTTTATCTTATGAACTATTAATTGTCTTTAGCTCCAATGCCCAGAGATTTCAGTGTGATTTCCAATATAAATAAATGCGTATAATTATTTTATCAAATGTATTTTAGTGTGAGTTTAAATATCAGTGTATGCGTATGATTATTTCCAAATGTATTTATATGAGATTTTATTGTTACTTCAAATGTAAGCGTATGCGTATGATTAATTTGTATTTATAATATGGAATTTTGAGTGCATTAAATTTTATTTCAACTTGATCGAAAGTGTAGATAATTGTGTTATAAGACAAAACGAAGTATAATAGCGTAAATGAATATTTCATTGTTTAGTTATTACTCAAATTAGATTTAACTTAAATAATTAAAATAAAGAAAAGAGAAAGCGAGAAAGTTAGCGTAGAAAGGATTTTTAAAAGTGATTTTTTAGGTAGGCGGAGTATATTTGATTGATTATTGTATCTGAGCTAGCGGGAGCGGGTACTAGACCGTATTGGTCAAGCAGACTTGTCGACAAGCTCGGCTGGCGCCCATAGGATTTCTTCCTTTAAATAAATAAAAGTTTGATTGGCTAATACGTGTTCTAGTAAACGAGTATAAATGTTATTGGCAAAAGTTTTCCAATGATATTGATTACTCCACCCGTAGCACTAACCACCCTGTGATAGGATTCTGTGTAAGAGAGTGGTATAGAATTCTGATCGAGTCGTTATAATAAAATTTAGAACATTGTTATTACTTTATATAAATGATGTTTTAGACAAATTTACGAGACGACGTACTTTATATATTATTATTAAAAGAAAAAAATAAATATAAAGAGTGAGAGGGCGGGTTAGGTAGAATATATATAGGTAATACAGAAAAGGTACCACTGAAAGAATTAAAAAGCATGATAGGACAATTAATAGAAAGAATATAAGATCAAAGCCAGCTATACATTTTTTGGATATTGAACTTAAAAATGAATTGTATAAAAATATTAAGATAATAAAGTATGTTAAAAATTATAAGGAAATAAAATGCTATGCCACTTTGTATGTTCAAGACAATTTAAAGAACTGTGCAAACTTTGTTAAAGAGGGAAATGAGCATTGTTAGATTATTCAAAACTTTAAATTTATAATTTAATTGGTTTTTTTAAAAATTGGTTTATATATATATATATTAACAAAAAGATTGTAATAAATTTAATTTTTAAGTAAATGTATGTATTTTATTAATTACCAGATGCATCTGACCTTGTAAAGGCTTGTGTTTTTTTGAAAAATTGGTTAACAATTTTTTTAAGATTAAATGTAAATTAAACAAAAGATTTGAAATGTGAGAATTATTTACTAGTTTATAAGACCCTCATTGCAGTGTAATACATAAACGACAGCTTATTATTTTTGTAATAATTTGTTGCTTTAACAATTGTTTTTAAAGATTTAACTATGTAAATTAATACATTGTACAGGCTTATACATACCTGCACATATATAATGTAATATAAGAGATTCAAACTCAGACTTTCTCACACAACCCTCAACTCTCCATGCCATCTTATATTGCTGACTCACCTGATCATACACATGTTGAAAAGATAAATAATCACCAATATACGTATTTCATGCTAAACCAGCAATCATCAGTTGGTCCAGATTACTATCTCCACACATATATACAATCAGTGCTTAGCTTTATATTAAGATAGGCAATCTTCATACTTTCATGGATAGGCTTCAAACTACTCCAACCTACAACTCTTCAGCCATCCATTTCATTGTAAATCTGATGATGAAACGTTCAAAGAAAATAAATTTCTAAATTTTAATAAAGTTAAATTAAAATTTACATTTTAAAATACATCTATTATATTTGACAGCATTGGGTCGCAAATATATATTTACTGGAATTCCTCCGAATAAAAAATTATTTTTTTTTTTCAATTTTCCAATAGTGTCACAACTAATCGTGATAGCTTTTTTTAAGCTTAATTAATAGTTGCATTTATTAATGTCAGAATACAAAAAACATTGTTTTTTTTTTTTTGTAATATTTTTTTTTTAATTGGTTGCTTTAACAATTTTTTCAAAATTTAATGTAAATATGTTTTTTTATTAAATATTGCTAAATATGTCATTCATTTCAACTATATTAGAAGATTGACAGCTGTATAACTGAGCGCCTCAATACCAAATTCGGCATTTTTAGATGTTTCTACAGCTGACTGGAAAACGTTACCATGAAATATATATTATAGTTCTGTAGTTAAAAGCACTCATATTGATTTTTCCCCAACATTTTTTATTTAATAGTGGAATTACTTCTTTCCTATGATTGTGAATTTAACACATGACATCAGACAAACATTCACCAATCACACAACCGAGAAAATATGGATTTTATATATATTTATTGTGATATAGTGTAAATAATGTCCATTGGGTGGAGCTGCAGTAGAATGGTTGACAAAGATTATGTTGTGGAAATGGGATGGAGCAGAATAAGGGAAAACTTAGACTGGGGAATGGAAAATAAAGTGCTAACAGGTTTCTCTAGGCATAATTGCTGAGAGATTCTTGACTTCATTTAAGGAGAAGCTACAGTACATTACATCACATCACATGTGATTTTGTAAAAAAAAACCATCTTGATAAGATTCCAATATGAAATGAAAATTGAGTTGATGTATTAAATAATGTTTTTATTTATAGTGAGTTTTCTATTTCAATTTTCTTTTAAATTGATTATTTTATATTTTTATAATTATATAATTTATTTTATATCAAAAGAATTGTAGTATCAGATGTACGTACATACACATTCTCTGTTCTCACTAGGTTTTATATATAACTTATAAAAATTATTCTTCACGTATAAAGCGTGATAAACAGAATAACCAAAATTCAAAAAAAACATTAATCACAAAAAACAATTTGCCAAGCGCTTTAGGTACTGTATAGCAGAATCATGGTGTCATATTGGAACTGAACAGTTAATATTCCAGTGCATGCTCAGTGGAACACTAGTGGTACACTGATTGATAACATTTTTAGATTTCGCACTAAACCAAACCTCTTTCAACTTCCTTTTTCTATCATTTGATTTATTGCACACAGTGGTGATATTTGAGGATAAAACTCATGTCCATAACTACTTTCACGATTTGAAAAGCAGAATTAATCTGTAAACCACTTTTAGATTTTTTGTACTGATAAATGTGTTATTGTAGTCATGTTAAAAATTAGCCTTCATTTCACCAGACCAATTTCTTTGCAGGCAATGGAATAAACTACTTCATATCTATTCATTTCTTCCACACTGCCCTTTGAATTATTTATTAGTCTATTTAAACACAAAAGTAAATGGAATCCTATATTTACCAATTATATATTTTTTAATTTCCTACTTATAGATGGCACATAAAGAAAACCACTTTTGGACTGTTTTATTATTTACATCCACTTTATGTTTAAACTTCACATTATTATAAACCAATCTCAATGGCCTGTGTAATATAGTTTTTTGTATCCCACACCTATCAAGTCATCAATATATCTCTCAATATTCCTTTTTCTATCTGCTTCAAATTTACAAAAATGCAAAATTCGATACAAAAAACAATTGAACCCAGCAATTTTATAATTCAAAGGAACATTCGTGGTGGGTATATAAACCCCCCTTACATTTAATAGTTTAACAAGCATTTTATAACCAAACATATTATAGCATTTATATACATTTACATCTAAATACTTTAAGACACCATCATATTCAAATTCAATAGTCCACGACAAAGCAGAATTCTCATTTAATTCAGTGAACATATTCAACTATCACATCTTTTGAACCGTACCCAAAAACATCATCCACATATCTTCTATACACTAAATCATTACTCCTTATAAATGGTCAACAATATATTTTTCCATTTCTGAAACATACAAACTACACACAATACCACTCACTGCCAACCCCATCAGCCAACCATTCTTCATTTGATAATAATCCTTTTCATATCTTGCAGTATATCACCATTAATCCATTCCAACACTTCCATAATAAATCTGGCTTTACAAAAGTCTACATTATAGTATAACAAAATTACACTTATCAATTTATTATGGTCCACTGATCCATATAACTCACATGTAGCCAACGAGACCATATAACAATCGCCAAACACCTTGGCAGACTCCAAAATCTGAACAAATTCAAATGTAGATTTAGTTGTATATTTTCCAAAACCCACCAACTCTTGTAACCATTTTGCAACCAACTGCAATGCTTTCTGATAATAACACCCCCTCCCCATAATCCATCATCAATCTTAACGGAACATTCTCCTTATGAACTTTAATATTTGCAAATAAACATGGAGCGATCGCAACTGACAGATAAATCCTCAAATATTCATCTCTCCTAAATATTTTACCAACATACTGTTGCAAGACATTACAAACTTGTCCTTACACACTTTTAACTTATAATTCTCCACTTTTTCAAAAATCAACTTAACAATTTGCTGAGAAATTTTCCTTTCCATTAATTAATTAGGCGGGATTCGAACTCAGACTTTCACACAACCCACTACTCTCATTGCTGACCCACCTGATCACACACATGTTGAAAAGACAAACAACATGTGTGTGATCAGGTGGGTCAGCAATATGAGATGGCAATGAGAGTAGTGGGTTGTGTGAATAAACAACATGTGTGTGATCAGGTGGGTCAGTAATATGAGATGGCAATGAGAGTAGTGGGTCGTGTGAAAGTCTGAGTTCGAATCCCGCCTATATTACATATATAAATGCAGGTTTAAACCTGTACATTGTATTAATTAATTAATTAGTTAAATTTTCTTTGCTGACTTGAATCTCCCTCTCCCTTACTCTCACATAAAAACATTAAATTTCATAATAAAATTAAGTCTTTTTTACATTATTTTTATTTTTAAAAATGCCTTAGAATTATAATTTAATATAACAATATATACACGAAGCATATATATATACATGCATGTATATATATATATATTGTAATGGTCAAGATTATATAATCAGTCAACAAGACCGAAAGACCAACCAGGGACTCTCAACTAGCAGTCACAGGCTACCCCATGCCTCATAATTTAAACTTTTACCTAGGCTCCCTAGCCTCAACCTCCTAACATCCTTGATGTCACACAGCTTCCCTTCTTCATGCAGTATGACATCTCTCTCAGGGTTCTGCATAACTTATAACATTATACCACACTAGTACTTTAAGCCTTACACCAACTTATTTATTTTTACAAATGATGATATAATTAGGGAATTTAATCATTCTAATAATATTACAGAGCTAGATACAAAACCATAGATGCATTTGTTCTGCAATTAACTGACTTACTTAATGATACATATGATCAATAGATGGCATTTTACCAAAAACACCATCAAAGCATATGTTTGTTTATATAAATGTCAGAGTAAGCATTCACTACCTCTTTTGTTAGTTCCACCCTCAGATCATGATTTCAAACTGATTTTCTATCATCAGTGAAGGATAGGAATTACCCTCCAGATCATGATTTCAAACTGATTTGCTTCACTGATGATAGCAAATCAGCTTGAAATCATGATCTGAGGGTGGAACTAACAAAAGAGGTAGTGAATGCTTACTCTGACGTTTATGTAAACAAACATACGCTTTGACAGTGTTTTTGGTAAAACGCCATCTATTGATCATAAATACAAGCGTTAGCAAGTTTAACTTGTCTTTTGTTTTTCATATATATATATAATTGTTCTGATTTGCAATAGAGATGTACTCTTAGTTTACAAGAATATTATAAGTTTTATAATAAAATTAAAACACTAGAGAGAATAGCTTGCAAAATATTAGGTTGGAATGATCTATTGGCTTTTACAGAGTGTCACAGAAGGTGATGGTGACTTACAATAATGATAGGTGCTCTATTTAATTTGATTGCAAAATTATAATTTATCAGCCCATTCTAGGTTTGATCATACAGTTAACAACATATTTATTTATTTAATGGGACAACTTGTATATGCATTCGAGTTTAGGTCACCCAGGGTTGCTGATGAGTGCAGGCAAAGGTTAAAGGTAAACATTATTTAGAAAATTGTGTTACTACCTATGTGGGTGAGGTCAATGTCACATAATATGAAAATGATTGGATTAACAATTTGAGGGTATTGTTTACTGCAGAAGAGTGGATCTTCTCTGGCCACAGAGGTCTATCTGCTTTTAAACAAGGGCACATACTGGTGGAGAGAGTGAAGATGTGTTAAATCTAGGATTTGGGGTTGCAAGAATCCCCAGATCCCATGGAACCTAGGCTGGCACTAATATATGGATTAGGAATTCGGGCACACTCTGCCCTCATGCAGTTTGACCATATGATAACAATTGCCACACATATGTGGAGGTAGGAATGTAAATATATATATAAAGATGAACAAATTATTAAGTCTTCCTTCCACATAAATAAACATTATAAAACATTGATTCATTTTATAATTAAATCTGTTCACAGTAACTATTTAATAATCTACAATTTAAAAATTTAATAAAACAATTTTTAAATCTTGGGGGAATTACTTACTCTTAAAATAAGCTGATAGCTCAATCCATTATTCCTTATGTAGCTTATACATGGATTGCGGTTTTAATTTACATATTATATTGCATCGAGAATCAATGTAATGTACATTTAGACAGCTTAAGGAATGTTACTTTTTACATAATAAAATATTGAATTACAAATATTGCTATATTTATAGGGGTTTTCACAGGGGTTTTCAGTACAGACAACAATTTTATCAAAGAGACTTATTAATTTAAGCGGTGCTTGAAGTAACACATTAAACAGAATATATTATTTTATTACTGATATCTTTAATAAAATTAGTTTCTAATACATATATGCTTATATTTATAGAGGACCACATGATAAACAACTTATATAATTTATAAATTAATTAAATAGAAATTCGCTTGCCATCCTTCCTTAAATTTATACACAATTCTAAGAATTTTGATAGATAATCTTCCTGGACATGATGGGGGAAGTATAAGACAAAAACTAAGAAAACAATTTATATACATCTTATTATTTTAAAATTTAAGAGTTTTAAATTTGGCATCTTCTTGGATCACTTCATCCCTTGGGATTTTGAGAGCAGAGAAGTGTAAACACATATAATGAATTGAAATTTAACTTCCGCCATTATTCAAGGTAATATACATAAATAAAATGAAAATTTATAAATTTGTAATTTATTTAAATAATTAAGTCAGCAGATTAGACATTAATGAATATAATATAGATAATATGTGAGGTTAGGACTAGTTAATAAGTTGTTAAATAAAATTGTGTTACAGTTTGACTTACAGTTAAACTTGGGATAGCATGAAAGCATTTTTACTGGCAATAAGATGATGACTTTAGGACTTTTTTGGCACAGATGTGTAGATGGATTTATGGTCTTTGGACTTGCATTAAGATGGTAGGATCTTTTACATGTTGATGGAACTCTCAGGACACCAATTTCACTGATGACCATGGAGAAGCCAACGCCCGACTACTCACCTATGATGGTAGGTACGGTTAACGTAGTTTCTTCTTCTTCTTAAGCAGGGTGACAAATATGTCTTTTTAATTATATATTTTATTTAATAATAATTATTAGAAGAGTTAGAATAATTTTCAATTTAAAAATAAATAATCATCAGATTTTTTTTAATAATAAAAATCTCAGGGTGCTAAGATAGTACACCAAATCTCAGAATCTTCTAACAGTGGCCCTTTCCCTGCTTATTATATATATATATATATATATTGTTTTATGCCTGTGATTGTATCTTGTGAGTTTTCTTAATGGATTTTAAACTAATTTCTCTAATTGCTGTTTTATCAGCTCTTTGCTTTCTCATTCCTTATATGCAGCCAAATTGGTTTCCTTTCTTTTATCTTTTATTTTCTATTTAACACCTTAATGCATCTAAAGGAATTCAGCTGTAACTATTCCAGCTAATGTTTACCTACCTTTCTCCCATTGTATAAAATATTTTAACAGTTTTTTTAATTGATACTACTTTTAACAGGATATACTTCTCTTAAACTGAAATTGCATGATTTAAATAATCAGCTTTTAACTTTAAAGTGATGCAAGATTGTACATGCACACATGCACCTATTACTAATGTGTGCAGATATTAATAAATAAATTATTTTAAGTAAATATGAAGAAAGTATATGTGCATACAAATATGCACCGTTTCAATATGACCACTTCAATATATATTGAGGTAAAATTTAACTTTTAATGCAGATTTTAATCTTTGGAGTAAAATCTTTCCAATGGCGTGTGCCCATGATTGTTTTTGTGTCATAACTCTTATTTTATATAACCCTTAAACCATTGTGCAATTTTAGGCATCTAAATTCCTTTATTATAATTTTTCTGAAGGTAATAGTTTATATGACTCTTTGATTTTGGACCATAGTTTACCTTTTTTTTATAAATATATGGATTAAAGTCTCAAAGGGAAAATATTTTAATAATATTGATGAGATAATATTATCCAACAAGGAATAAAAACTTTTTTAAATTTCTGAATCTTCAAGTGGGACTCATAAAATATAACTTTATGGAAAACAATTTTTGATATTATTAATTTTTTATAAATATACAACAAGCATGCTAATAGCTTTAAACAAGCTTATTTTATTATTATTTTATTTTTACAATAAGTGCTGCAAGAGAACACATTCAAAATGTCTATCTAGAATTACCCCCAAACTGGTTTCTAGCTAATGGCTCTCATCAGTGAGGAGTTAGGACATACAGACACCAGATCCAAAATATACACTTAAGCCCAGCATTCATTGCAAAAAAATAAAAACATAAAAAATAAAATAAGCTTGTTTAGAGCTATTAACATAAGTCATGTGATGTATGACTTGGTTTTCATTAATACATATTGTAGGGTATTGAGTTCAAATCCTACATTACAAATCCCAAAAAACCTTTGAAGGAAAGTGGGAGAACCATTTTTTTTCTCTATTAAACTGATTTTATTAATCAAAGAAGACAATATATTTTTTTGACTAGTTTGGTAGTTATATTTAAGAATTAAAAATATTAAGCATATATAATTGTCTGTAGACATAAATTCAATACAGTATCATTTTTCTAAGTTTACTTACTCATTAACTATTTTATAGTTAATTTATATCTAATGAATTATAATATTCTTTCTTGATAATGCTTTGATTTTAATACTTTGTCATTACTAATTTATTCTATAACTTTGATACTAATAATATTAATAATTTGTAGCTTTCAAATTGTTTGGATTATTTTTGATAGGCAAGTTTACAGATATGAATAGAGATATGTATATGCATGTGTGTATGTATAAACATTAAAGCATAAACACTTACAGATATATTAAAAAAGTTTTTTAAAATAATTTTGTATTTTATGTGTAAAAAGTTCTTTTTCTTATATATTATTCAAGTCCAGTTTTTCTCATTTTATTTGAAAAGAGTTAAGAAGGGAATGTCTAGGTGGTGAGAGAGAGATGAGGTCACTTTTGACATAACTTCAATGTGAGAAATATGGGGGAATGAGAATAATAACACATTAATAAGTTATTACAATTACAAACTGCAGATTGTTTGGACCATACCAAATAATAAATTTTTGAAGAAATATAAAGATAAAAGAAAGATTGTATCACAGCGGCACTGATAAAGTATAATTTATAGATAACTGGGTGTTCCAATAGCAACATGTGTGTAATGTCATCAAAAGATGAGCATATATATATTGTCTGAAAAATAAGACAGCCAAGGCAGCAGAAAAGAATAAGTCTTATTGCCTCTTAGAAGCCACACATCATTATTTTTATATTTGAAGATTTCTCCAAATAATGGAGAGTAAAGAAAAAATATTTTGTTGGACGGTCCCAATGACCGATCCCAGGAACTATATATATGCACATCGGAAGAGTTAAAATCCAACATGGAAATAACAAATAACATCCTATGGCTGATTTCCAAAGTCCAAAGAAGACTTCGAATCCTGTTATTATTTCACCTATGCCATTGCTGAATTTAAATAAAAGCACAAAGCAAAGATGCTGATGATTATAATTATAAGAAGAAATATCCATTTGTCTGTAAAAAATAATCATACCTAGAGGAGAAGAAATGAAGAAACTACCCCAGTGCTAAAATGGTCCCTAAAGAAATACAATTTATGCCACACCATCATCATCATCATTGCAGTAAAGCAGAATTGCAAGCCCGAGCTGAAAACTGCTGCAATTAATAAATTTACGCATGTTGTGGCTGAGTTCAAATTCTTAACCTTAGACAAGCTGCCTTCAAAATGAAATTCATTGGACTCATTGAAACTATCTCTACATTGAAAATAAAAGCAGAACTTGGTAATATCAGTCTTGCGTTGTTAGCCGAGAGGTATCGCAGCCGCCTTGCAAGCAAATAGTTGGTTGCAGACAGTTGTGGGTTCGCGTCCCGGCCGATGCTATGACATATGAAAAAACTTGGTAATATCAATTTTGATTTTAATTTTGTTTTCTCAATGACTATTAACAATTCTCGTTTGAATAACTCCATTTATATATCTCCCTCTAAGTGTTAAAAATATGAATCAATTATTAGAAAAGGTTTTTCAATAATTATGAATATTGACTTTATTAATATAATGTGTATTGTTTGATTACCATTACATGCAACCATTTGTATATGTTTTTTTTTTGATAAAGGTCATTATTATGTATTAATTCATGTATCATAGGAAATGTATTATTCTTATCATAGATAAAGGTTGAATACGAGATTTACACACACACACACACAATCTAATACTATAAATATGCCTGCATGTGTGTTGAGTATAAATTGATAAGGGTAGAAATTTAGCATCATGAGAGATAAATTTTTAAAGTAGTTAATAACTTAGATTAATGGAAGTTGAGATAAATAATTTGAAACCGATTTCTTTAGATATTCTTATCTTTAGAATTCAACTAACATTTCTTTACTTATTTTTCGATTGTTATTTCTAAGATTACAGATATAAAAATGTATATTAAATGCAATATACTAGTATGTGCGTGTATTTGGTGTTTATTTTAAAATTAAAATCTTACTATAAGATTTCTATACACCCACTAGAGATATGAGCATACACATGTCATGCTATATGACATTAAGATTGAGTTTTAAGTTTCATTAAGGGAAAGGAGGGAAGACCTTTGGTTATTATTATTATTATAATTTAAATATAACTAACTTTTTTATTATTACATAGTAGAGATATCTACTCATCCTTTGTATATGTATTAAATGGATTATGTCCTGTACACGAGGGGTCAGACTGACTTTAGGTCAACATGGGTGTGATGAGAATCTCGGCCTCAGGGTGTCATTTGAGTATTCCATCATCAGATTTTCAATTGGATGGACGGTTGAAGAGTTGGAATGTGGAGTGGATTGAAGCCTGTCCATTAAAGTATGAAGATTGGCTATCTTAATATATATCTGAGCACTTATTGCATATATGTGTAGAGATGATAATCTGGAAAAACTGATGATTGCTGGTTTAGCATACGTATTTTGGTGATTATCTATCTTTTCGACATATATGTGTTCAAGTGTATCAGTGTTATGAGATAGAGAGGAGAGTCGTGTGAAAGTCTGTGCTCATATATCCAATGTATTACATATATTGATACAGGTATATAATAAGTCTGTATTTCAGTTACTATTAATTATGTAAATTTTCTGTTTGTATATTTATAATTAATCAATAAGAAAATTTAATTTGTTTTTTATTAAAAGAAGTTTATAGGTTTCTTGGAGTTAATCATTGTCTTGTAAGATTAGTTTGGTCATCATCATCATTGATGGATATCAATCATTAAAACATAGTTTAAATATAACAATATTTTGGTAAGTAATTATAGGTTGATAAAAGATTTGTGTTTGTGAGTTAGTAATAAAGCTGTGGCCGGAAGTATCATTGCCACCATTATCATTATCATGCCATTTTACGAATTAATAAAGGGTTTAAATAAATATATTAAATGGCCATATAAATCATGTTTCTTTGTTTATTATTTGTGAGCCATCATAAGAGATATGACTACCATCAAACATCTGATAATCTATAGTATTAAATGTCAACTAGTAACACTTATGATAATATTAAATATGAATTTATGATGTTAAACTCTTATATGATAATTAGTCTGATAATTTATTTACACAACTAGAGAATAATAAGGATGTTTTTCCTTTAATAAAAGTGCACATAATGTTGTTATAAAAGGGAAAATCCTACACACTGTTATAAATAATGTACAGCCAGATTCAAATCAGGTACGATTATAAGTGGGTATTTAATGTAACTTTATCTAAGTTTAGATAGCTTAGTGGCATCCAGATATATATATATGAGAAAACAATAAATAAAGAGTAAAATGGTTTGTTGCAGAGTGGTTTGTCCTATTCGGGTATAAGCTGTGTACCTTGGTTATTGGCAATAGATCTAAAACAATTGATCTGGTGCTAATGACTGCCCCAATGAGGAGTAGTAAGGAAGTGAATTTTGTCTAGGTTAATTTCATGTTCAGTTACAAATGCCAGCCAATTCTGCTGGTTATTGAGTAAGGGCATGGCAGTATATATATTCTTTGCATTCAGTTATAAATGATCTAGATATTTTCATTTCATTACAAATTCCTACATATATTACAATATTTTCATTCCTAGATGATTTTCATTCCATTACAATATATATTCTAACATATCCGTGTGTATATTCACTTCTGGGGCAATATAATATTTAGTAAAATGGGTTATCTCAGTTAACGATTATGTTTGGCTAAATGCAAATAATTGGTAAATAAAATATTCTGCATTATATTTAAACATTCTACTAGCAAAAATAATGAAAAGGTTCAGTTTATAAAATAAAGAAATAAATATTTATTATATTATGAGACTTGGAAGTGAAATACATATGACAAGAAAGATTACATTGAGCTAATATCCCACAGGATACTAACTCAATGGCATAAGAACACTATCTTCCCTATTACTATCTCAAATAAATAAACTTATAGTATTCTTACAACTTTAATACATCTTACTCATTAAGATTAAACTAATAATTAAATCTTAATCTTTTTATCTATAATAATTTAGCTCAATAAAATCTCAGGTTTATAAAACTATTGTAAGTTAATTAAAATCACTGTAGTAAAACATGACAAGGGATTTTTATGTCATTCTCTACTACTACTGCTGCCGCCGCCGCCGCCACCACCACCACCACCATCACCACCACTACTACTACTACTACTACTACTACTACTACTACTACTACTAATAATAATAATAATAATAATAATAATAATAATAATAATAATCTTCATTGGATAGATTAATTTTATACATCTTTTTCTTTTCACTATAATCTTTTATTACCATAATAAAATACTATAATATAATCTTTTATCTTCATATAATAACATACTAAATATGTGGTAGTATCTTATAATCTGAAAAATATATGTGTGGCAACAGATAGCATTTATAATTCAATGTACTATTATAATAATCAATTTATGACCATAAGATAAGGTAAAAATGTGATTACTTAAATAAATAAATTCCAAGAAAATATTCAAATTCTTAAAATAACACTTTATTTATTTCTGTGCAAAATGTTATGTTTCATTCAATTATTCTGTGTCTATCATGCATTTTAATGAAAAAGAAAATAGTCTGAACACACAATTTTGAAAAACAAATTTGTCAAAGTTTTTATTATAACAATAAAATAACATAACAATTTATTTACAATATTTACACTTGATATCCTAAATTTGCACCGTTGTACATTTCTTATTAATTATAGTTATTTAAAACAATAGAGAATCTATTTAAGTATTCACTCTGACTTAAAAATAATAATAATAAAACAATACAATTTTATTTATCTCTTTGTGATCAATCTTTATTTTGAAATTATATTTCTTTATACTTATTTTAACATATCATATCTTTGAATAGTATTAAACTATGCTTCTTTTAATACATTCATTGAAACATAGTATGGAAAACCCAAAAAATAATAATATCGAGTATGGATCTTTTACTAAAACAATTTTCGTTTTTCAATGTTGAAAAATACTATATAAAATATCTACTGTTAATTTATTACTAAACTATGTGGACATCGTTGTTTACTACACTATGATGATGAAATACAATACATCCTATTTAACATTATTATAATACTGAATAGCTGTAATCATTGATGTATTCCTTATTATTTAAATAAATACGAAATTGTGCCTATGCTTATTGTTTATATCGTTTTGCTTTATAACATTATATCTTAAAAATATGCAATACTCATAAAAAATGAAATAAAATATTTAAAAGTTATTTAACATTTCAAAAAGCAACTTTGCTTTATTTATTTTATTCCTAAAATTTATTTTATTTCCAAAAATAAATTTAAAACATATTTTATGATTCTTTTTCCTTTTGGGTCCATTGGATTTTCAATTCCAACTTGCACAAACTCTACTCCGTCTTACAAGTAAATGAACTTATCTTATTCATATAATGGCATATCTTAAACTCTAAATTATTTATTATTTCTTTACAAAATATTAAATACTGTGCAATGTAGTTACTTTGGAAATCGAGAAAGCGATAGATGTGTAGGCCTAGGGAAGAAAACTAGAATCTAACTCATAGAACCTATTGGATAAAAATACCATGACACAGTGTATCTATAAAAAATAGAGGCATGACCTATTCTGTCTAATGTCCTCCATTACTATCAATTATGTCAAAGCTATTACTTCAGCTTTATTGAAACATCAACACTTAAAGAAAATGGACACTGCCCATAAATAAATATACAACTACAGGGCATTGTTAACTGTACTGTATACTTAATAAGATTACAAAATACTACTCATATTCCCCTAATATATCCTACATTGATATCATCTCTTGGTTTCATGTTCTCCAGATTGCTCCCAAGTCACTAACCTATCAACATTTCCTAATAGATTTATCAAATCTTACACCGACAAATGACTAACTCACATATTCAAATAATAAATAAAATTCAATTGTAATTAAAATGATCTCACTAATCTACAAGAAAAATCTGCTTTATTTTCTTATTCCATATTCTTAAACACATACAAACTAGTCACATAAATACTTTGAATATCCAATAATATTAAAGTTTTTAAAAGAATCATATAACTATTCATCATTATGTTGTGTTATAATACTAGTATAAAAATTAAAGTATGCGTATTCCCAGAAATAAATCCTAATCTCATAATTTAAATGTGTTGTACAAATGCGTTTGCATACAATTCAACATTCATATTTCCATACATTATAATTCATCGGCAATCTGCAAAAAAAAAAACAAAACAAAAAAAATACATCACAAAATATATCAATATTCACAACTATTACCTAAGTGATATCGACTTGTCATCACTTATGATGTCTTCATGTCCATTAATCAAATAAAACATGGCATACATGAAATACATCCATACTTTTACACTTAAACTGTTAACTTATTTAAATTATCAAATTATTTTACTATAAGATTATAGTATTATTAGTACTAAATTAATGTTCATGTTCCTACTCTTCTTATAAAAATAATATTACACTTTAAAAATTAATAAATAAGTCAAAACCATAATTATATAAATCTTAAACTGATGAATATTCTTTATAAAGTTCAATGTTTTTATTTTCCTCGAGTTTTTTTTTTTAAAATGTTCTCTTAAGAGCAATTTTAAAAAACTCCCCCATTGCTAAGTTTTTCTTGCTTGACAATGAACAACCATGCCGATGCTTTGCACCTGCGTTGTAAATCCTTAAGGGTGCGATGAGCGAAGTTTAAAAATGAATAATAAAAAAATATATAAAACGTCTTAAAATCTTGGAAAACTAATAAAAATAATCATTAATCTGTTCTGGAAAAGTTCATAGAATCATAGTTTATAGTTTCTATTATCCAGAACAATAATTATTAAAATAATAATAAAATCATAAAATTGAAAAATAATAATTTGAAGCTTCCATTCTAGAGAATTCTATATCGGCTTGGTGATGCATCATGTCCTGATAATTTTAACTATGGGTAATCCGGATAAACGTTTTGCACAATATTTAAAATATTTCCATCTCCATAAGTTCAGTAATGGCTGGTTTATAATCCATTTTTTATAAGTTTACTCTTCAGGATAATTTTACTATTTATTATTCATTTATAACTATTTCATTATTGTTTAAAATTATCAGTTTTTTAAAATAATTTTATGAACGCGTATAACCTTATATAATTTAGGTTTCATTACATACGCTCTTAAAATATCCATTTAAATAGCATTTCTGATAGTTTTCTTTTAAATATTTCCAATGTTTTCCTTCAAAAAGGATAAAACATTTATTTCTATAGCATTGTTTTTCGATTAAATTATTATAAAAACTTATCATATTACTTGTCAGTTTTAAACACGACTATCTCACTATTATAAAAATGTGTGGTTCACTTTTAATTTGCAAGTAGCTTTTCTGTTAAGCTTTCTGTACAATGTCCAAAATAATAATCTGCTTAATGGAATAGTTCTCTTGGTCAATATTATTAATATTATATTTACAATTATTATACTTATTTTTAAAATTTTCATTAAACACGTTTTACTTATTGGCATATCTATATTTTTTACTGCGAAGTTATATTAAGCTTTGACAAATAATCCTTGGTAAAAGGGAACTTTAAATTAACAATGCATGTTTTTAATAAAGTTATTAAAATATATTTATATTATGCTCTCTTTGTAAATACTTAATATAAATATCCTATTAGTTTGCAAATATATTATACGAGAGCACTAAAAATTGACTAAATTAAAAATTTTGAAAATTACTATTACATTGATCACCACTGCAACAGTATTTATACCCTACAAAATACCTCATCCTATTGGTGGATTCTTACTTTTCAAAAATAAAATATGACGCATTATAATTTAAAAATATTATTTAAAAATATTAATCTTAAATCAATTATTATACTTTACTAAAATTAATTAAATATTTAAAATGACTTTTAAAAACAATATTTAATAAATTTATCCTACCTTTTATATTTAATTTATCTATTTTATTTTAAAACAAAATATTTAACTTTTATTGACTGTATTCGTCTTATAATACTATTTAAAACATTTTATATGACTGCTTTAATATTTTCTTTTATGATAGGCAAATAAATATATTCAGTTCTATAATGCAATTTTAAAAATATTTTGAACTTTGTTAATACAAATATTAGCAAGCATATGTGTATAACCATATATTATACAAGTCACATGATTAATAGCTGAGACAGATTGTATTCGATTTTCTGTCTGAAAATAACTAATAAATTGCAACACTTATTATATTAAATAAAATAATATAATAATACAAAATTTGGAAGAATAATTTGGAAAATATAGAATTAAATATAACTTTTCCTACCATAAAATTTACTAAACATCACATGATCACTATCTCATACTATATGGAGAGTGTTGTTTTGTTTTGAATTGTTTCATAAAATTTACTTTTAGAATATATGATATTAATTATAATTATTAAATATAATTTATGATTTTAAATATAGCATTTATTTAACTATAAGTTTAAACTATTAAAATTTAACTTTTTAAACATATTTTAAACATTTATTGCTGCGTTATTTATTAAGGCCAGCTTTTCCAACCATATGTAATTAATATGTTTAGCTTTATTTAACTGTTTTAAGGTTATTCATTATAATTTTATGCATTACGTAATTTTATTTAGCTTCAAATTGTACTTTTAAGATATTATCAATACAATATAACTATTACATAAAGAGAACACATTCTAAATTTTACATTTTTAGTAACTTACTGTAATGAGCTGATTCTGACCTATAGAAAAGGGCACAATATATAGGAATACTAAAAAAAATATCAAGTTGAATTACATAATAAATTCACCATCATACAGTCTTCTTTTACTTTATATGATTTTTAAAAAAATATTGTAACCATCTAAGTAATCGAATGAGTTTTACTATAAACAGCCACATTTTGTAAACATTGATAACTTCTTCAAGTTATCTATGTTCATATTTTCTATAAGTATCACACATTTCATGTACATATCTATAAAAAACAAATGAATTAATTACCTTTATTATTACTACCATCTCCTATTTACTACAAATATCATTATTAATATTACAACTATCATGAAATCAACTTAAATAACCTCATTTATGTTTCTAATTTCTTCCACATTTGTGGTAGGCATAAATATTTGCAAAGAAAATGACTCATACAATTATTTTTCAAGTGAAATTATTTTTCTAACTCCAATTTCCAAAACAACTCATTATTAATCACACTATCTCATAAAAGATCATCATCACCACATTAGATTTCTCATTTTGAAGCTCTTACTTGCAAATATATACCAGAAATAAAAAAGATTGGAAGCATAATTATTGTATAATTAAAGAATATAGTTCCACAAACATATAATAATTATCACATTTATTTTTGATAGATAGTGGCATGAGAAATTCATAATTACCAATCATCATACTAACCAAATTAGAGACAGACAATTAAAAATGGAAAGGGAACAAGAAAAAGAACAACGAAAACAGATACAAAAAATTGTTGATATACAAATAGCATTTAGTCTGAGTCAATAAAGTCTTCATAATGAATTATTCACTCAATTAATGGCCTTTTACGTTCTGTGATTGTCCAAAGCTTGAATTTAATCAGTACTATTTGGTTTTCTTATTTACTTATTTAGTATATGGATTTTTTTTTTTTTTGATAGCTTAACTATAACTAGAGACCAATGGCTTTATTAGGTCTTTCAATTCTGGTGCTCCTAGATATAGCATTCACTAACTTGGCTTAAAATGTTTGTCCACAAGGAGCTAACAAATTCCAATTCGGAAGCAGATAAGCAAAACGCCCATGGTTTGTTCTGCAATCTGTTGAGGAGACTCCAGTTGCGTTTGAAAATATCAAATCCAACTAGCTTTATTGTTGAATCTGTAATTATCAATGAATATGCACACATTAAAGTATTTATTTAAAATGTCAGCCAGTCTTTCTGTTGCTAATATATTTATATTAGTTTAATTTTTAATAAACTCATATAAATAAAAAAATAAATCTGTTATTTATTTTGACTGAACTTTACCACCTAGTTAAATCTTTATACATGGTTTTATTACTAAACATCACATGATCACTATCTCATACTAGCACAATAATTGTTATTAAACAATTCAAAACAAAACAACACTCTCCATATAGTAGTGCCATCTTGTGCTAACAAGAGCAATCAATGGAAGCCTTCTGGCATCCATTGATTGCTCTTGTTAGCACAAGATGGCACTACTATATGGAGAGTGTTGTTTTGTTTTGAATGGTTTTATTACAAATATATTCTCTTAATACATGCATTTAAAATCTATTTTACTTATAAGTGCTGTGTAGGCCGCGGGGGGGGGGAGGGTATATGCAAATCAGCAGGATCACAATTAAACAAATGATAACATAATATAAATGTGTTTATTTTACTCATAAATTTATATGTACCGATTAAAGAATTAAATATTAATCCTTGAAAAGTCATTCTCTAATGTAAACATCTTTTCTTCTGTATATACATTACTTGAGAAGAATAAAATCTATATATGATTTTCCCAACTTTTGCACTCATGCTTACCCCGTCTGCTGCTGCTTTTTAATGGATGTGTTCCGCATATATAGTTCATTTGCATAACAATGTAAATTCAGCACACGTTAATTTTTTGTAAACTTTCCTAGGGTGAATCATTAGGTAAATGTTGTGTAGCAATTATTTTCTATATTGATATAATAAACATCTCCATACTTCCCCATTCTTTTTAAATACATATAAATAAAGATACAATAAAAGACAAATGACCCCCATGATGCATTTCGTGCTGAACCAGCACTCATCAGTTGACCCAGGTCACAATCTCTCATATACATCTTTATTATATGCAAAGTATTTATCTAGAGTAAATTGTTACATTTTCATTTACCATTGTCAAACCTCATCCACTCACAACTTTGACGCCATCCATTTCAGATGAATACACTAATGATTATTTTCTGTAATGAAGCTTTATTTATTTAAATATCACACATACATATATATCCTCACACAATTTTTTTTTTATAACACTATATAATTGAATTCCTCCTCTCCCTCTAGAAAAAAAGATATGTCTTTCAGCTTTCTGCCACAGGTGAGCCTTGTTAGAGATAGATATCTTTCCTCTTGCTTCTCGGTAGTTTTCTTTTCTTCTAGCGAAAGCTGTGTTCAAAGCAATAAATCTATTTATACAAAATCCCCGATTCATTTAATAAATCATTTTTTTCAGACAAGTAATTTTCATTACTTATAGTTAAATGCAGAAGCTTTTGTACTGTATCAGGACTTCTTTCTTCTTTTCGTGAAATAGTATCATTTACCATTGAATTAGCACTAACACTTGGTTCTTCTATCAATTCCAGGTAGTGAACTTTCAAATGATTCCTGGGTATTCTGACCCTTCTATCATACGACATTTTCTTAATTGTCATGAAACAATGCTGATTATTATTCCCAGAAATGGTATCAATATTATAGCTTTCTTCTTCCAAGTTAATTTGCTTTGATGTGCTATTATTAGGCATTAATCTCTCTCATGGCTTATTTGTTTTAATCCAAGACTATAACTTCTTTGGGGGCATCATAATAGTAGACTGAGTCTTTATAACATTTGACAGCCTATGCAATCTGGCTATTCAATGTTCTTTTTACTGGCCCAAATTTCTCCTGCTATTTGAAATATGAACGTAATTCCTTTTTTTAAAAAAATTTTTCTCTTTCATGCAAGTAACACATTGTAAATGACCAGTTTTCCCACAGATGGAGTATTTTAACATTTTTAAATTTAGAGACTCTTTTTGATTGTCCTCTCTCACTGCAGCAGGAGCATGCAAAAGACTTTGTAGAGCTTTGGCAGCTTGTGGTCCGAATGTCAGTTTTATTTACTATCATTTTAGACATTGCTTCATCTTTATCATTTTGAAGTTTTGTGATGTCTTTAATGAGTAATTCTTGTGTTATATATCTATCCATTACCTCCTTATATGTCAAGGCTACTTCACTGAGGAGAATGATATAAATTATTGTCAGTTATCCACCATAGCCACCGACCAAGAAGCAGTCTCATCAAGTTCAACACTAAATTCATTGTATTTTGCTAAATTTTGCAGTTCTATATCATCGTGTTGATACTTCTCATTTGATGCGTATCTCCTATTTTTAAAATGTAGATGTGACACCCATTTAGACATCAGCAGTTCGAAGTATGTACCTAATTTTTCTTAAGTTTGAGGTGTGCTCATTCTTCTGGGGCTTTGGTTATTTTTGCTATTTGCAGAACTTTGCCTGTTAGCCACATGTGGTGCTACCGTTAGAATGTCATCTTCTTTCTTATTAATGAGCATATATTTCTTTATGTGCTCCATGTACAAACACCAATTTGTTACAACATTAATATCAAATTTCTTAGTATTATTGTAAAATGCCATTTTTCGAGTTAATTATTCTGTTTATATATAAATATTGTAGTTCTTTCAATTCAATATTGACATGCTAACAATCTGTGGTACTTTTGTCATTTGTATAGGTTCTATTATTGACTCTAACATAATAACATAAAATAATTGCTCATATACCCTATATATTATATATATAAACATAGCTATATAATAAGCCTGTGTTTCAGTTATTATATAGTAGAGATGTCTGCCCATTCTTTGTATATGTATTAAATGGATTATGTCCTGTACATGAGGGGTCAGACTGAACTTAGGGCAACATGGGTGTGTCAAAAATCTTGGCCTCAGAGTGGCCTTTGAGCATTCCATCATCAGATTTTCAGTTGGATGGACGTTTGAAGAGTTGGAGTGTGGAATAGATTGAAGCCAGTCCATTAAAGTATGAGGATTGGCTATCTTAATATATATCTGAGCACTTATAACATATATGTTTAGAGATGGTAATCTGGACCAACTGAAGATTGCTGGTTTAGCATAAAATACGTATATTGGTGATTATTTCTTTTTGATATATATGTGTTCAAGTGTATCAGAGTTATGAGATAGTGTGGAGAGTGGTGGATCGTGTGAAAGTCTGTGCTCATATACCCTATATAATAATATAAAATAAATAAACGTGTTTATTGTGTTCATAAAGTATATATACTAATAAATTAAATATTAAACTTTTAGGAGACAGCTTCAAAGATAAACGTCTTTTATGTGTATATTTTATTTACGTATTCATATTAGTTGAGAGTAAGAAAATCTACACCTGACTTGAAGTTTTGTACACACGCTTACACTGTCTTTCTGTTGGTTTTTGGCGTGTGAGTTCTGCATATATATATATAGTTAATTAAGTTGAGTGCATAATTTCTTGAAATTTTTGCTAGAGTGATTAATTATGTAAACGTTGCGGAGTAATTAGTTTCTATAATAAAACTTTATTTATTTACCAATATCATATACATATATCCGGATACAAATTTGTATAACACTATATACGTGCGGTAATTATTTTCTGTAATAAAACTTTATTTACGATATCAAATATATATATGCATACAAACTTGTATAGCATCTATACACATTTTAATAAGCAAGCGTTAATAACAGATGTTCCGTCAATCAGATAATTCTGGTACATACAAGTGTACAAATCACCCACTTTAACGTTCAACCTGTTTCACTTTGCTGATATTATCTTCCACTTCGGTCACGTGCTTCAAATCAGAACGCAGTATTTGAAGCTTTTAAAGTGTCAGCATTATTCCGACTTTAATTTTTCTAACACAATGGATATTTCTAATTGGTTAATTTATTTAGATTGGAAAACTTTCGGAATAGCTATCTTAATTTATTGGATCACCAGTTCTATACTGTAAGTTAATATGAAATTAAGAAATCATTGAATACCGTATTAGTTATTTACTACACTTTTTAAAATTTAAACTTAGGATGAACATTTAAAATGCTAATATTCATGTTCTTTATAAAATCACACACACACGTATACATAAGTATGCCAATAATTCTACCGTTTATTAGAAACAATCGCAAGCCATTTTCTGAACTTTGCTATGATATAATGGCAGTACCGCATTTAATAAATGTGAGTTATGTTAAAACTTTCAATATTTTAAAAAGCACTGACAATTTTATTTGTTGATAATAACAGTAATATCATCATTTAGCTTTCAAAATGATGCCGTGAACAGTTGAATGGAAATTTTAAGTTGTTGCTTGAAGACAGACTTCAATAATAAACCAGAAGGCTCGATATTATCTCGAAAAATTTATTGACAAACTTTCTTAGCAGTCAGTACAAAAAGTCACACTAAACGCTAAAATAAAATACTTAGCTTATTCTGACAATAACGTCATTTTTTTCTGCTAGCTAGTAAAGCGCCTAACACCCACATGGGGTAGGGAGGGGGGTGGAATTAAAAAAAAAAGAAGCGCCGCCTGCTAGCGAAATTCTTAATTTAAAGAATCTTGAGTGCGCTTTAATGCGTAAATTTAAATAAATAATTCGTCTCAAGAAGAGATTTAGCAATCATATATATATATTTAAGTAACTAAATAAAAATTTTCTATAATAGAAATTAATTTTCACCGATTCAATACTCTGAAAAAAAGTTGTAATCATAACTACGCTTTCTGTCAAATTATAAAATGTGGGTCATTTACTTTACAATAAATTACAACAAACTCTACAAATTAAATTTAATTAAACTAATTAATAACCTGCATTTAAATACTTAAAATTTACAACTCACGCTTAATTGCCTTTAAAAAAAAAAAAAAATAGAAAAGCACAAATTTATAAATTTAGGCAACTACGTACTATACATTGACCATTGCAATTTTTTACTTTAGTTAGCACCCCCCCCCCCTTTTTTTTTTTTTTTTAGAACTGCGTTGTCAGTAATGAAATAGGTGATACAACTTAAGATAGATTTGGGCCTTGTGATGCAAAAATAATAAATCTATCTGCCTTGCTTATGACTCGGGTTGAAATCTAGAACAGATTAAACTTAACACTTTTTATCAGCTTCTAATCATGCGTAGATTTTTTTTTAGTTGGCCATTGCTAGTTTAATTAATTATTTAATATTGGTCAATAAATGGGTATCTAGTTACTTTTAACCCGAAAATAAAATAAGGCTGGGAAACTGTCAATTAATAAGCCCTTGTGAGTAATGCCTTTGTGTTCTCTATTCTCATGTGGTGAACCATTGGAAAGTCTTTTATCCTGCAATGACCATTTAATTTTTTTTTAATCTTTACATACAATAGTAATTAATGTATTTCTGTGATACATGTGGCAATACTTGCAGATTGCAAATTTGATTCATATAATCATTACAAAACTTGTACTTTTTGTTTGCTTTTAATGTCTCTCTCATTTCTTTCTTTTGGAGTTTCGATAGCCGTAATTATTTAGAAGCAGTTATTAATGATAATGAGACTGATTTTGTACTGCCTGACTACCTATAGCACCGTGTGTGCATGCTCAGGTTTTGTAAATAATGTTCATATATTTGTTCCAACTATAATCGGACAGGAAACAAATAAATTTTACCCCAAAATATAAACACTAGAAAATATTCAACGTATGCTAAGCGTGTCATAAAAGCTTAAATCACACCCCAAGAAGAATCAGTCTGTACATAAAGATTGCTAAGAAGATTAATCAAAGTATTAAATTCCTTTTACAAATATCTATTTATTTCAAATTAAAACAGGCAAAACTCTCCATACAGTAGTGCCACTCAGTGCCAACCAGAGTGCTAGCATAAGAAATAGTGATCATGTGATGTTTAGTAGTTTATCTTAAATTATTAAACTCATGTTGTTTAAGCTTAAATTTTTATGTTGATTTTTATTACATTAATTTTTACCAATGCATTTTCAGCTGATAACAGAAATACCCCTGAATATATAGCAGATCGACACAGGTGACATTTCAAGAAATCTTGGGACAAAAGTGAAAAGGGAAGTTGTCTAGGCATAGCAGATTAGTTCATATCTACACTTCATGTACATTAATGGGACACTGTAGCAAGAATAATAGTAATGGCACTGCAAAAGAGCCCCATTAATGAATTTGATATTAACAATGCAATGGGTTGGAAAATTTACATGGATTATATAGAAAGATGCATGTTCATCCATAATATTGTGAATGACAAAATAAAATTAGCAATGTTAATATGGATGCCTGGGAAAGAGGTGTTGCAAGTGGCCAACTGACTTTGCAAACCAAAAGCTCCTTAAGAAGTACATTATCAGGAAGTAAAAGAGAAGTTAACTACATATTTTAAACCTATGACATTGAAACTGATGGCATGCATCAAATTTAGAAACAGAAGCCAGGCAACATGTGAGAAAATTCAAGATTAACAATGTGAGATTACGAACATTAGTTAAAGAGTGCACCTTTAATGCCAAGGTAGATAACATGTTGTTTGACCAATTAATATGGAGAATGCATGACCTTAAGATCAGACAAGTTCATCTGAATGAATCTGATTTAATGTATAAACATGAGTACAAAGCAATACTAGAAAATGCTGCAGAATTCCAAAATAGTAATAGATTTAAAGAAAGCCCCATTGACTGTAAATAAAACAAGTTGAAAGTTCAAATCCTAGTAGTATAGCAATGCCTGAATGTGTTATTATTTTTGGTGAGAAAGGCCATTTGAAGAAAAGCGAAGGAATGGTACCATGTTTGTAGGGAAATAGGTCATTTATCACAACTTTGTCTAAAAGCCTAAAAATGAGCTATGCCCAAATTCTAAATGGAGGAGAGGGATTGAAAAAAAATAAACTGAAATTAAAAAGATGAACAAAGTTAAGATGAAAATAAATAGTCAACAGAGCAGGGATGTCCCTAATGTTATAAAATGATTGGACAAATATTATAAAGAATAGTACTAGGAATATAATGCTAGAGAAAATTGATATCGTAATGAGTGGTATAAATGGAAACAGGATAGTAATGTGGGAACAACTACTATGGCTTGTCAGAATTAAACATAGTTTATTGACAAAGGATTAGTGAAAAATGCCCATCCAGTTGCATGTAGACCATGGGTTCTCTTTGTCCTAAAGCCCAAAGTGGAATAAACAATTCAAACTTTGGCTAAAAAAAGACATTCTTTCACCGGTTGAAGAATTATTATGGACAAAAACAATCTTGGGAATTCTAAAGTCAGATGGAACTGATCATCTATGTAGTGACTATCATGTAATTCTGAACAAACACATCAATAAAGGAGCTTATTTTGTACCTAATGTTCATGACATCTTAGCATCATCACAGAAAATGACATGATTTTCTAAAATCAATTTAATTTTTACATATCATTGTAACAGTCTGGGTTTTTTCACCAGAAGAGGGGGAATATATCTCACTATGGAAAGTCACTCATCAGTCACTAGAATTCCTCAGCTACACACTTGAAAAAAATATTGTTTCTATTTTCTGCAATTGCTTTCCTTTTTGATCCAATTAGACATCTAGTGAAGGACATTTTGTGTTTTGTTAGGCATCATATAGGCAAGTAGATTAACTCATTGTGCTTCTATGGCCAGACAGTATCACTCCAGGCCTATGGCAATGTTAATTTAGCCAAGATACATTGCACAGCAGTTTATAACAGATTTAATTTTTCTTGATTTGATATTTGGCATTTAATGGCTTATATAAGAAAAAAATCACTCCATTATTTTATATAAATGCTGGTGATAAATTATTTCTCTTTCTTTTTCTGTGTTCGAATAATAGTGCAGTTTTTTTATTTTAAATATCAATTTAAAATCAGTTCTTTTGTTAAACCATATGACATTATTGAACTTTTTTCTATTTAAACATTAGTTGTAATTCCTTATAGTTTTATGCTGCAAAAATTATATGGATAATATTGAATATTCAAATAAGTCATCCATATTCTTTTATATTCGAACATTCAGTCTTAACATGTTGGCTTCATACAGTTATTGTCTCATCTGAAAAATAACAAGATGACAGAAATGAACTGGGTTTGCTTTTATACCCCACTTAGTTTCAGGTGTTTGTCTATTGTTGCATGTATCGTATTGGTTGTAATTAAAAATAAAATTATGTAACAAAATTCTACTTTTATTTTCAACATTCGTTTGCCTAGAGATTGGCTTGACATTAAATCATCACTATGTTTACTAAGTTTAAGTCTTAATTCATGATGTAAAACACATAATTATAATTAACTCATTGTTGATACATATATATATATATACATGAAGGGTTTCTTTAACTGGTTTTTTATTTTTCACTAAATTAAAGAAATTATTTCATTGTGACATTTGTTTAATTTGGTATTTATTAAAGCAAACATTTGACATGTATGTAGATGTATATGTTTACAAAAAAATGATAGTGCATATTCTACCATCTATAAGTTAAACTTATGTTCTGAATGAGTTTGATTTGGTGAGGTGGATAAATAAAGACTGGTTTTGATAGAATTATAAGCTACTCTTATATTGTCAAATTCTCATAATGAACAATTACTGAACTTCTTGACCATCAACATGCTTGGGGTTATTTAAGTGCAACAAATTATTTTGTGGAATAACAATAGCACTAAAAATGTTTCAAATAAAAATGGATAATCTCTTGCAGGTGATGGAAGAAGTTATTCCTTACCTTGATATCTTAATAATTGCAGAAACAGAGTGCATTGTCAATATGCATGTGTACACTTTGTGCTAAACTAGGAAAAATTGGTGCAAGGTTAAATGCTTTAAGATGTGCAAGGTTAAATGCTTTAAAGTGATTTGGTCTACCATTGAAATCAAGTTTCTATAATCTATCATAAACAATAGAGGCAAATGTATAAACCCAGAAAAAGGAAATCTATCTAGAATGATGCTAAACCAAAAAAATGTTATAAGCATTTCTAGGATTATTTAATTTCTTCAAGAGTTTTCTTAAAGGCAAAGAAACAGTGATAGAAATGAAGAGTAGAGCATAACAAAGCATTCAAGAGGGTTAAGTAATTAAAACCTTGAGTTAACTCATTTACTTCTGCTTTGATTAAGGAATGATAGTTACAACAGATGCTTTTGAGTATGGCACATGGCTGTTATATCACATCATTGCTATGGAGGAGAATGTCCAATCACTCATTCATCCAGAATGTTAAGTGACAGAAAGTAATTACAGCCAGCTGGATAAGGAAGCAGTAGTGATCATCTTCACTATGAAACAGTCTCTCTGATATGTTTATGGGTGTGAGCTCAAGATCTATATGGATCACTAACTTCTTTTGGGAATTTTTGCAAAATTAGAAGAAGACTCCTGATGATGCTAGTCAATGTAAATCCACTGGATTAAGGTTTTAGCATCATATGACTTCAAACTTACTTATAAGATGGTAGAGAAATAGGTCACACAGTTGCACTATCAAGATGACTGGATACATGTAAGTTTAAACATAAGATCTTGGAGATAGACTATATGTAGCAGATAAGAATCAAATGCATTGAAGAACACCATAGTAGCGAAATGGATTAAAGATAATTCTGTATATCAAATATTAAAGAAATGGGTTAAAGACAGATGGCCTGGAAGTCAACCTAGTTATAATATAGAACCTATATGGAATGTACATGAAATTCGATCAATGTGCAACAGTTGTATCTTAATGACATATACATTGATTCTAACCGAAGAGAGGAAGTGAATGTTAGACTTGCTACATACAAAACATTTGGGAATTGTGAAGACATAAGCATGATCAAATATATGGTAACCCAGCATGAGCTGTGAGATTGAATAAACAGTTAAGGAGTGAAGAGAATATCAATCCACAGCCAATTTACCTTTGAAAAAAATGGAATCTTGGCTAGCCACCTATTCTTGGCAGAGTTATCATGCCATACCATTTAATGGATATAATTCTCTGATTGATACTAAATCTGATTCTAAATGGACTGCGGTGTACAGTTTACCATTAAAGTTTTAAATGAATTGTTTGCTTGCCTTGAATATCCTGAGACTATCATATCTGATAATTGAACCAGTTTTATACCATTGCAGTTGAAAGACCCTTTAGCTAATAAGGCATTTGGCAAGATATTAACATTGCAATATCATGATGGATCAAGCTTATCTGAAAAGACAGTACGATAGCTAAAGTCAACACTAAATAAAACCTATTATAAGGATATAAATAAAGCATTAATGGTGATTTCCAACATTTTAGACTGTTTGCCTACTAAAAAGGTGAAATGTTAACGAGTTGTATTGAAAGTTCTTTCAAAACAGTTAGACCTAATATAGCTGGACAATGGAAATGAATTTAGAAGAAATATAAATCATCTGAAAAACAGAATGAGCACTAGATCTCATTTAATAGAAGTTTCTACTTGAGTAAAAGAGAATAACTCTTCGGATACATCATCAGACGTGCAAAGTAAAGAAATGACAATATGCCAAAAAATGAGATTGATATATCTATGACAAACCAGTTTTTCAATCAATCAACAGTCCCAGCATTGGATTTTTAAATTTAGAGCAGTCTGAACAAGAATAGAGAGTAATAAGACAGGACAAAGACCACCAAGACATAAAAGAAATTGTAGAAATCATAGAGATTATCTGATTATATTTATGATTAAACAACAATCTATTTTCTAGAGTGGAGGGTGGAATGTACTTAAAACTAAAATTTGTATGGTACTTGGGTATTATTTCTGCAACCTAGGAAAGATAGGATGACTTTTTACATACGTGATAAAGCCATAATAACAACATTAAAAAGTTAGCAGTGTATTGATATGAATGTGAAAAGTCCTCCTATCTTTCCTTGGTTGCAGGAATAATATCCAAGTATCGTTCATATATTTGTCATAATTATAGTGAGACAAAAAACAAATTTCCCACAAAATGTAAACACTCTAGAAAATTTAGATATGCTGAGCATGCATTAAACTAATGTTTGCTAATTTAAGCAATTTGTTCACATTGTATAAAACTGTAGAAATCTGTCCATTCTATGTGTGGCTAGAAAATTAGAAAAATGAAAAACATTACATTAGAGAGAAAAAAAAATGTTTACTAGAATATTGCAAATATAATTTCTTTTAATTCTTCAGCTATTCTTAATGTTGAAAGAAAAGGAGCATTTATTCTGAAATGTTTAATGATTGTCTACATGTAAAAAAAAAAAACAATTGGATGCTCTAGTGGACAGAAAAGGAACTATTTCTCCAAAAGTATTTAAAAAACATTTTGAAATGTTCTTAAAACAAACAAACAAAAACAGTTTCTCACTTTCTATCAGTTTTGACAAAATAATAATACAACAGAAGAGAAGAAATTATCTGAAAGAGGTTGCTAAAATGAGTAATTATTGAGTGAACAAAAGTTAGTTCTAAAATATTGTTTGGTTAAGAGAATCTAGTAAATGATGATACATTAAATAATCTATTAAACTCTAAATTAAACAACGTATGAGAAAAGATTTAACTATAGCTGAAGGAGAAAGGTCACTAACTTTTCACTAAACTCATTAATGATAAAACATTTTTCAGAACAACTAAGGAGTTTAACTATGATGTTAATTAAAGGAAATCAATTGATTCTTCTGATAAAGAGGTATTATCTAATAGAATAAAGTACAACTGAATTCAAATGAAAAGAGCCAGGGAGTAAATTAAAAGTGAATACTGCCTAGAAATGATAATCAATAATATAATTTTGGATGAGGAAATCCCCCCCCCCCCATTAAATGTTAAAAGCTCAACTTTATGACTAAAACTGCATAAATTCAATAATATCTCTTGTAAACATCTACTTTTGTTAGATGACCCAGAAATACAAATTTCATTAGTATTACTAATCCCAATATTTTCCAAACACTGCTGTTTTATGGGAAATACATTTTTACTTTAAAAAAAGTGAGTGGCTAAAAAATATTAGCTCAAAAATTGATGCAGAATTCATTGTTATCCTGAATTTTTCCTCAGCTGACATATAACCACGGTTACTAGAACAAATTTATTAATTATCCGGGTCTGTGTTAAACATTCTAATAACAACAAACAATACAGTAAGATGTGATGTGATGAACTGTGACTTTTTATATGGAGTCAGGAATCTTTCAGCCATTATACCCAGAGAAACCTGTTAGTTACTTTACCTTCCTTTTCCATTCCCCACCCTAAGTTTTCCCCCCATTCTTCTCTATTCTGCTTTATTCCATTTCCACAACATAATCTTTGTCAACTCCATGACCTTTATATCTAAATCCCCCTTGTCTTTTTCCAAACCCAGCATAAAAACCAATAAGCCACTTTCTGTATAATCACTTTGTTTATATTTATTCTTCCATATCTTTATTATTTGTATCCTTTCTGCTTTCAGGCATTTACATTCAATTAACAGATGCCTAATATTTTCTATACCTTCCTTACATAATTTGCAGACTAAGTCATTCACATTTTTCATTTATGTATATATTTCCTTATTGCTGAAGATCCTGTTCGAGCCTTAAACAGTAAATTATTTTCCTTGCTATAATCGTAAATTAACTCACACCCAATATTCTGTTTATTTCTATATATATTTAAATTCCTTTTATTCTCCATATTAGTTCTACATTTCTCCAAATCTCTATTCTTCATTAATGCATCTATTCTTCCACCCCATCCCTTGCCACTATAACACTCAACAATTCTCCTAACACAATCATCCCACCTTTTGTATAAGTATACTGATATAAATTCTTTATCCAAATCTTCTGATGAGATGTGATGTGGTGTATTATGGCTTCTCCTTAAACGAAGTCAAGAATATCTCAGCAATTATGCTCAGATAAACCTGTTAGCCACTTTATTTTCCAATCCCCACTCTAAATTTCCCCATATTCTGCTCCATCCCATTTCCACAACATAATTCTTTGTCAACTCTATAACCTTTATATCTAAATCCCCATTATTTTTTCCCAAACCCAGCATAAAAACCAATAATTCACTTTCTGTATAATCACTTTTTTCATATTTATTCTTCCATAACTTCATTATATGTACCCTTTCTGTTTTCAAGCATTTACATTCAATTAACAAATGCCTAATATTTTCTATTCCTTCCTTACAATGATTATCAGATTCATATAAAATCCATATTTTTAATATTTAAATCTTCATCCTCAGATTGGTTTGGATTTTTGCAAACATGTATCCAGCAGTCATCTTCATTCCATTTTTGCTTGTTTAAACAGTTTAATTTGTGTTTACATTTCCAAACTTTATTAAACTTTAAACTTTCACCATAAAAAAAGAAGGTCCCCTTTCTCCTCTTTATTTTAATTCCCCCCCCCTCTTAAATAAAAAACACAAAAACCTGGTCTTTGTAAAAATAACATTCCTTTTTTTAAAAGAACATTAATTAATTAATTTTAACCTAAAGGCACTTCAATGAAGAGCTATATATTGTCTTTTCTACTATATACAATTATTTTAAATTGTGTAAAATTATAAAGTAAAGACCACACATTCTTTTTAATGGTTTTAGCTTTCCAACCATTACTGTGTTAAAAAGATTTTAACATTTAAGTGGAAACACTCTTTAAAAAATATATTTTTTCTTCCATTTCTTTTTGATCATATCATTTACTCACCACACTATCTAAAATCTATTATTTCAATTATATAATTAGAGGGGTGTTGAACACAGACAGTTCCCTTCAGTCATCCATTTCATCTAAATACAACTAACACATATATCCACATGCATGTGAAAAAATAAATGATCTCCAATATACATATGTGTGCTGAACCAGTACACATCAGTTGGTTCGGATCATCATGGTTTATATTAAGATAGATAATCTTCATACTTATACACAGACTTCAATCTATTCTATACTCCAACTCTTAAGTCATCCATATCATTAAAAAGGATATCAAATGATTCCTTCAGTATTAATCAAATGGGCTTTTATCCTAGATTATATCAATTTTAAACTTAAATATTATATCAAATAAATTGCAGCCTGGCATATTATCTTTTCGTAATTGGTGCTGCTGTCAAAATATCATGCTGAAGACTATGCACTCTAGTTTTGTTATCAGTATTGTACATGTATGTCCAAATAAGATATACTAGTATAGTTTCATTTCTTTTCTCTAAGGTGGGGTGGGCAAATAGTGGCCCAAGGGCCATATGTGGCCCACTAAGAGTTTTTATGTGGCCCACCAAGACAATCAGAAAAATCCACCTTGAACTGAGATTTCCTTCCCATGCATGTCTGAAGATTCATCATGTATTTTCTACTAGAATGGCCATGTCAATACACATGAACAGTGTAGTTATGATGAGCAGTGCTTTTCCAGTTGATCTGGTTAATTTCAATTTTGTGTTTGCATTAGCAAATATATACATTTTCCAACTTTAGTGAAACCATGAACCCTCTGAAAAAATGTAAAATTGATGATGAATATCGTGTGTTTAATGTAGAATGGATAAACAAATATTTCTTTGGTAATACAGGGGAATAAAGCAGTGTGTTTATTGTGCCATAAAAAAAGTTGCTTCCCTCCGCTAACCTTCGCTTCCATAAAGTGGCCCCCGATGCAGCCCTCTGTCAACCTTTTCAGCCCCTGGGCCAAAACAATTGCCCATCCCTGCTCTAAGGTGTTTATAAAATAAATTGTATTGAACATAACATCCGAGTTGGCATGAGCAATAAATTCAAAATCAATGCATTGAATAAACCCAGAATGCTTAAATGATATGATGCAGAAAGACATGCAGACCAAAAAGATAACATTTACTGAAAATTACAAATATTATATTCAAAACAAAATGTTCATAGAATATATGATGTCAGTGAACATTTAATTCTTTATCAAATGATAAACAGTCTAAAAATGATTTGTACATATGATTAATTAATCTGAAACCAGAATCTTCACAGTGGGTTAGGTTAATATAAATCAAGAAGAAATAATTTCAACTCTATATAAACTGCTGAATATCACATGCTTGTTCATAACTTATTAACAGGCAAAATTCCATACAGTAGTGCCACCCAGTGCAAGCTAGAATAATCAATGGATGCCAGAAGGCTTGTGCATAAAATCCCTATCTGGTGCCTACTCATCCAATATCCCCAGACTAGTTTTTGGTTTTTGGTCTTTGTCAGTGAGGCACCTTGGATCTGAGAGTACTGCACTAAAAACCAGAAATTAGTCTGGGGATATTGGATGAGCAGGCACTAGATAGGGATTTTATGCACAAGCCTTTTGGCATCTATTGATTACTCTGGCTTGCACTGGGTGGCACTACTGTATGGAGAGTTTTGCCTGTTTAATCTACGTAAACTGCTAAGATGTTTGAAAAGCACATATTATGACTAAGATTTCTATTTCTATCACAGTGTAATTTAACTTTGTGCCTTTTAATTAACTATTGACAAAGTAGAAAACTCTGGATGATCATCTATCTCGATTTTGAATAATGTTATTTCTAATCCACCATTACTATTGTCTTAAAATTGGATAACTTAATCGTGATACTATTCTAGCATATGAGAAAAATTAAGTTTTAAATGGTAAAACTTCAAATATTTATATTGCAGCTTGTAAAATATATATCTGCTTATCTAAATGTTTTCTATTAAAATTTGGAACACAGCACAATTGTGGAGAAAAAATACTAAAATCTTTGTAAATATAAAACATTGACTCCTGTGTCTATCATTCATGACTCTATAATAAATTGTACAGATTTTTATCTTAATGTCATCAAATAAAAAGTTTTTATTTGATTTGCTGGTATTTGTTAGTTAATAAAGTTACAGTCACTTTTAAAACAAATATAAATTAGAACATATCTATTAAAGGCTTTTTATATTATAAATTTAGTTATTTTATGGGGTAAACAGATGTATTGTGTAAATTATTTTTTAGTAAAGTGTAATAAATTTGTAGGAGCTTATACTTCAGATTTAGTTTTAATCTACTATAACATCATCTAATTACCATTTCTTATATTACATCGCTAACATAGTAGCAACTTTATGCAATATTGCCACCTAGTGGGAACCATAGGAATCAACAGATTCCAGAAGATCAGACATCAAAATCCTTGTCTAGTTCCTACCCATACAATAGCCCCAAACCAGTTTCTAGCTTATGGCTTTCATCAGTGAGGAGATTTGCATCTGAGAACCCTATCACTTAGATCATTGAATCTAATGCAACCTTCTAGCAAACACTACCTTTTTAGTTAACTATAAAGCTATGAGTTCAAATTGAAAATACAATGTTTGCAATTCAGGCTAATTTACTTGTATTGTTGTATAGATCTAAACCAACTTCACTATCTATATATTTTAGTGTCTTTGTTTTTTAATAATCATATTTACCAACATCCTTTGGCTAGGATTGGTCTTAAACCACTATAACGTTAAATGATCATTATTTCTTATGCTGACATAATCTATTAACAAAGTACTAACTTTCTCCATACAATATTGCCACCTAGTGGAAGCCATAATAATCAATGGATGCTAGCAGGTTACTGCATCAAAATTCCTATCTAGTGCCTTCTCATCCAAAATTCCCAGACTAGTTTCTTGTTTGTCTTTGTAATAAAGTAAATGAGATTAAATGTGTATAATAAATGACTTTATTGTTCACAATGGAATAGACCTTGTGAAAAGGAATATCCAGAAATTTTATAGGTAAGCTGGGAAATTCAGAGGTAAAAGATTTGTCAGGTAATAATTATCATTTATAGAGGATTCATTAAAAAATAAATATATGAGCCAATAGTTATGGAGAATTTCTTAATGATTGCTTATATCACAGGTAAATTTGAAATATTGGAAATATTTTTTGTTTCTTATTAATATAGAATATTTTTCTATGTAATTATTAATATAGCATATTTTTATATGTAATTAATAATGCTTATGCTATATTAAATCTTTACCCTGAAGTTTAAGGATTAGTTGAACAAAATATTTTGAGATTTACATTATCAAATGCAACTGGAAAGTCAATTGATTAGCAATCAGATCTGAACATTTATTTTAAAAAAATATGTATTGAATCATATATATGTGAAATATGAAGATATGCAAAGAAAGTAAAAGAGAAGAATAAGAGTATGTATTGAATCATTATATACAACATAAGTCTAACTCACTACAGTCATTAATTTGGCAATATGAAATAGTTGTAAATTTTGTTATCAAAGATTGGATGAATTTTTTGAAGGGCTATGCATGCAAATAATTTCATAGGAATATCTTGTATTGAGAAAGATTAACAGTTCAGAGAGATTTGGGTGCTGGTTGTCATTATGTGTTTTTATTGCAGAAATAATAAATTTATTAAAATTTAGCATATTGGAATATTGTAAGTCTGTTAGTCAATTAGATGGTTGTATGGTACGTGGTTTGTAAAATGATATAATTGTTAAATTAACTTGATTTCCAATTTATTTATTTGAATTATCTCTAATTTTAAAATAAATCTCTAGAATCTACTTGTCAGTTGGTTAGTTGCTTAACAACATTTGTTATTATTCGATCTACTTTGTCGAAGGATTTAAGTATAAGTTAACAAAAGGTAAAACATTCTGGAATCCAACATGTGTACACTTAGAGATACCAGCCAATCAGCTGTAGGAAGTAAACAATGGAAGAATACAGGGAAGTTGGAGGAGAAAAACGAGGAGCTCAACCGAGTAGATGGGCTAAAATTTGTGTGCTGGATGTCACCCTTTGCCCAGTAGCTTCTACTGCGGACAGCTTGCCTCCGGATGTGTATATATGTATATAAAATATAAAGTTATTGTAATAATTTAATTATTGTCAGCTAAGGTATTAAATTATTTAGAGTTAAATTTATTAAATGCATTGAATTTAATCGAAGTAGTGTTAGTTACTATTGGATAAACTATTGGAATTCAGTCAGAGAACAGTAAAGCTCGGCCGTAAGATTTAGTAAGGTGGGACATAGCATATAACATCTTGTATTAAAGAAATGAGTTATTATTTTACTATTACAATTAGTTTCCTAAACTATGCTTCTAATGAATTAGATGTTATGAGAAATTATCAACGCTCAATCTAAAATTAAAATTCTAGGTATTAAATAGGATGGTTAGCGTACATCATTTTTCTTTAATTTTAAATTATAAATAATGCAAACATGTTTTTCATTTGTAATGTAATCGGTTTTTACTATGTCGGCCTTATATTACAAATGGATTGACTTTTGACTAATTATATTACATTTCTAAGGGGAAAAAAAACTCTGTACATTATAAATAAAATTAATGTTTGTTTATTTTTAAAAAAAGTTTATTACATAATAAAATTGTATACATTAAAATTAACATTAAAAAAAAGCAGTAAAACCATATTGCATAGATGTTTTTATCATGTATATATAACTTGGTTTTCCACTATTATATTTATAAATTTTTAAATATACATATAAATTTATAATTAAAATAAGATAAATAAATAATATGTAATAATAGAGATACGAAGAACGTATGGAGAAAAGCTTTTATAAAATACATTTTAAATAGTAAGTCCTTAGCCGGCTTTCGAGTGCTTTAACCTGTTTTCGACTATTGCAAGTCATACGAAATAGTCGAAAGCCGCTAAGCACTTACTGTTTAAAACGTATTTTATGAAAGCTTTTTTTTTTCCATATGTCATAGCATCGGCCGGGAAGCGAACCCGCGACGACCGGATGCTGCGCCGATCTCTCGGCTACCAAATCTTTTCTCTATACATTCTTCGTATATCTATTAGTACATTTTAATCTAAGTTAATTAATTAAAGCTTATAATTTTATAGTTAAATAAATAATATTTAAGTACCCAAGTATTTGAAAACGATTTGCAACAATTTAAATTCATTGGAATAGTTTCTGAAGATTATGGATATCAACTGTGAATCTTGGTTTTTCTTAATAATTTTTGTCTCTAGTTTGACTTATCTTATATGCCACTAATCGATGATTACTTTCAGGGTTGAATTAGTTAAGAACACTACAATCCTGAAACCAATAGGTAATTAATCTTCTAGGATTCAGTGCCTATACCGTTGTCTTCTTTTGACTTCATAGCCAATATCAAGCATTCCAAAATCAACTCATCGTACAAAATTAGCCTCACTGGATGTCACAGAACTGTATGATTCTATCAACAGGACATCTATTAATATAATCAAAAGTGAACTAGTTAGACAACTATTCTCTGCCACTTACAAACTTTATTGTAGCATTCCTCTCCTGACTTAATAAAAACATAGCTACATTTAATGGCCAATATTATAAAACATCCAATGGTTGGACTATGAATCTCCCTCTTGATGGAGTCATTTCCAGCTTATATCTCAACCATTTTAAAAAAATAGTTATCCCACCATATATTGTATATAACACACACACCAAGCCTTACATGCTATGTGAATGACATCTTCATCACAGGACCAAGACATCAAGACAAATCTCCAAAGAAACAGTCAGCATTATGAACTCAAAGTGTAATGGGAAGTTTCACATCATCTTAAATATCTCAATCTACTAATACGCCATGACACACCCACCATAATTATTCTATGTACATTAAACCAATAGAAGTGTACGGTTTTATGCATCCAGAATTGACTACATTTTGTTCTTACAAATTAGCCAGCCTTTCATTTTTATTTTGAAACTACTCTCTATGTAAATATAAATCCACTCAAAAAGCTAAAATAGAATCATATATCAAAGATCTCACTTTTGTTGGATTTAAATATCATCTTCTAAATAAGAAAATAAAACAATTTTACAGTAAGCTTAATTTTAACCTCCCCTCTAATGACAGGCCATGGTTTCTTCTACCATATATCTCTACTTTAAACTATTTCCCCCCACTTACCAGCTTGCTTTTCACATTTCCCCTCTTACCAATGGATTCTTGAACAAATCAAAGGACAGACTTGAACCTGATTTCACTTCTTGCATGATATATGGAATTCAATGCCCAAGACATGATGCAAATGTATTTATTATGGGGAATCTTGGGCATCTTTGTCCACACAAGTGTTGCAGTACCAATATGCATTCAAAAAGCTGCAGTCAAGCCAGACTGTAGCTCGGTCTTTTTTGAGCATCAGAAATCCACAGGACAACTCTTTATCCTGTCCTCTGCAGCCATTCTATATATCTAGAGAGACAACTCCAGGCAAAAGATCAGAGAGGTATACTGTATAGCCAACCACACACACCCCATCAACCCTAAAAATGTATCCTTACCCCTCTTCAAAAATGAACTTGCTGATTCTAATAACATACTTCTATTTTAGATAAATTTAAATATTTTCTATTATATATATTGAAACTTAGATACTAAAGAGGAGAACAATACAGAGATTTCAGACCACTCAAACAAGTATGGAGAGATGCTTATTTGGAGTAATAAGAGATCGAAAATGCAATGTATGGGTAAGAGAACAAACAGGTATCTCTGACCTCATTGAAAAATTAAAAAAGACAAGTGGAGTTGGGCTGGATATATTGCTAGAAGAGATGATTGTAGATGGACAATTGAAATCTTAAACTGGATACCAAGAGATTGCAAAAGACCCAAAAAGAGACCACAATTGAAATGGATGGATAAAATAAAGTATGTAGGGGCAATGTGGAGAAGAGAAGATAAAGATCAGAGAAGATGGATTGAACTTGGAGAGACCTTCATCCTGCAGTGGATTGATAATAGTTGATAATGATGATGATATATAAACTCGCATATCTCTTCCATCAGCTTATAAAATTCTCCAATTAAGAATATGAGAATAGTAAAATAAGCTCTTGAAAGTTAGCCTTAGTTTTGTTTTTCAAATTCATAAACTTCTCTTCTGCTATGTCTTAGTGCACTACTTATGATTTATTAAATAAATATTTTCTGTTAGTCAAAATGTCAATTCTGCTGCACCTTCATTTGGATGCTTTCACGTACATTTCCATTTAATTCCACAAGTGTATGTTCTCTCTCATTTTTATTACCATAACCAAATTTACCTATAACACTTTCATTTTTTAATTTGTTAATTTTAGCATTAATGTCTACCATGACAATTTTATAATGTTGTCTGTCTGATCGAAAGCTTTTGTACATCCATATAAAAATGTACTTTTTTATCACAATGAAATCTTAGTTGGGGCATACACCTGAATTATCTGCATTCGATTTCTGCCATCAAGATGAATAGCTAATTCTTCTACTCTGTCTGATACACCACCAATCTCCACAATGTTGTACTTCCAATTTTTATATAGAATGAATCCTACCACCCTTGTACTTTCAATGCTTGTGATTTTGTAGTATAGTAGATGTCCACTAGATGTCCACTTTTTAAATAAGTAGTTTCTTCATCTTTTCCAAGTCCATTAATTTCCTGTTTAATATTAGACAGTTCTTTTTTCATTCTTGCAATTTTTCTTCATTTGAAAATGATCTGCAATTGAAAGTACTCAAATAAAAGGTCATCATCAAATGGCAGCCTCAGTCCACTATCAGGAGATTCTTATCATCTTCCATCTTCAGCCACAAAACACTGCTTTGGCTGGAAACTTTACAGCATCCTGAGAATGCTATGATTTTTGTCTGTCATGTTTGTAAATATCTATTAAAAAAAATTCATGCACATTCATTCTGCCTTCAAGAGATATCAAGCAACTGAGAAGAAAGACCACCTGGATCTTTATCTTGAACTCGGAGACAAAAATCCAATAAACTCACCACACTAACTAATGCATGTTAGTAAGTATCTCATCCATGTTTGTATACTATATGAATTATTACATAGTAACAACAGTTGCAATGATAAGAACATATGGAATGGACATTAGGAAATTGCGTGCTCAGATTCTTTAAGGCCTCCAAGAGGAATTAAAGTATTCACAGTAAATTCATTTCGGCTGCAAATAATTTTCATATATGTTAACAGATATTGAACACGATTGAGATTTGAATGAAATTAATAGGAAGATAATTGATATGCTTCAAATCTGCAATAAAAATAACATACAAAAAAAGCAGCAATTGACTAGTAAAATTTCTACTGAAACAAGTCAATTTATGAAGAAAAGAAGAAATATGAAACTATATAATGATGCATTAAGAAGGATTGAATATGGCAATATGTAAAATAGTGCAAAAACGAGTTGATATAGATATAAGAAAGTTTAATTACGAACTAGCAAGAAAAGTTATAGAAGACAATAAGTAAGGAAAGTTATAGAAGAGAATAAAAGTCCCAAGTGTATAAAGCATTTTACTATTAGTAGGAAACATTTCTATTATAAGGGAAAAAAGATGGAATGCTTATTAAAAAGAGAGATGATATTGTGAAGTATGTAGAAGCTTTCTGTCAATTATATAGCAATAAAGAACAAGGAAAAGTACCACCTACAACTACTACATCTTCTGAATTGCCCAGGATATTAAATGAAAAAGTAAGACATGCAATTAAATTTATGAAGAAGGGAAAAACTCCAGGTAATGTTGGAATTATAGTCTATTTGGCCGCCATTATATACCAAATGTCTAAAATCTAAATGATAAAGATTGTACCAAATAATTGGAAGATTACTATTTTAAAAAGATGATAATGAAGATATCAGAAATTACAGATCTATTAGTCTTTTATCAACCAAAAGTATAAGCTGGATTTAAAAATGGTTTTACTATAGTGGATTATATCTAACTATTGAGAGAAGTTATAGAAAGGACCAATGAATATGAATTGCCATTATGCTTTGGATTTGTAGATTATGTAAAGGCATTTGATTTTATAAGTATTTCTACAGTGATTAAAGTACTGGATTGTCGAGATATAGACCCAGTATTTTATCACATTCTGAAATGCAATAGCGACAAATAGATTACATAATGATACTAAAAAGATTAACATTGAGAAGGATGTATGACAGGGTGACTCCATATCTCCAAAACTTTTTAAAGCAGTTTTGCAAAACGTATTTTGTGGATTAAAATGGGAAGCTAAGAGAATAAAAATAAATGGAGATTATTTAAGTTATCTAGATTTTGCAGACGATGTAGTTGTTTTTGCAAATAATGCTTTAGAGTTTCAGGAAATGTTGCAAGAGTTATCAAATGAAATTAAGAAAGTATGATTAAAGGTAAATGATAAAAAGATTAAAATAGTACTCAATGGATTTTCTAAAAAAAAAAAAAAAGAAAATAAAGATTGATAATGATGAATTAGAAGTTAATAACTACAAATACCTTGATAAAATAATTATTACAGATGGAAACATAATGAATGAAATTAATCATAGAATTAAACTTGGTTGGAGTGCTTTTGGTAGAAATAACTTAATAATAAAAGGCAATATACCTATGTGTTTATAAAGGAAGGTGTTTAAGAAATTGTTTTATCAGTTCTTACTTATGTATCTGATGTTTGGACACTTAACAAAAGAGAAATATGGTCATCAGGCCACTCAAAGAAGTATGGGGAGGTGCATGTTAGTAATAAGAAGAAAAGATCAAAAACAAAATCCATGTGTGAGAGAACAATCAAGTATTGCTGACATAGACTAAAGTGGAGTTGGGCTGGGCATATTGCTAGAAGAGATGATAATAAATCAACAGTTGAACTTTTAAACAGGATTCCAAAAGATTTCAAAAGACCTAGAAAGAGACCATATGTGAAATGAATAGATGAAATAAAAAAATATGTTGGAGTGATATGGAAAAGAGTGGCTAGAAATCAGTCAAGGTGGTTTGAATTTGGAGGGACTTTCATTCTGAAGTGGGTCTATAATTGTTGAAAATGATAATGATTTAAGTACTATTGAAGAGATGCTCAATATATATCTTGATAAAAATTAAAAAAAAACATTACATATCATACATTGATAATAATTTTATTTTGTAGACATAAAAGACATAAACTCAAATCTCGACAAAATAGAATTGAAGTTCTTATATGACATGGAGTAAGCAAATCAACCACTAGCAATTGATAATAGAATTCATTTATTATACAACAGCTGTGACAAGTTCTTTATTATAGTGAAAAATAGAAAGTTTTATTTAATATGGGTTAATAACAATGACTCTATCACATGATCACCATCTCTTATGTTAGCACATAACTGTTATTAAACATGAAAAACTCTCCATACAGTAGTGCCACCCTGTGCCAACCATAGTAATCAATGGATTCCAGAAGGCTTGTGCATAAAATCCCCATCTAGTGCCTACTCATCTGTTATTTCCAAACTAGTTTCTGGCTGTCTGGCATCCATTGATTACTCTGGTTGGCTCAGGGTGGCACTACTCTATGGAGAGTTTTGCCTGTTAAATGATTTTATCATGTGGAAATGTATTATAGTAACAAATCAGTTGGTAGAAGATATTATGATATCTTCATATAGAAAGATGAAAATATATTTTATGAACTCAATGACCACATTAAAGAATACTATTTTTATTTTAGGCATGAAAGTTAAGAATATTGAAAGCAATCATAGTTTATTAAAATTTTAAGGGTATTTTATTTAATCATTTCAAATATTTTGGTGAAAGGTTGGACTATATATTTTAGGGTTATTTTCTTTTGCTAATTAATTATGAATGATATTAAATTAAAGAATTTTGCTTTATTCTTTAATATTTATGATGATTTTCATTTTAGGTAATAATTCTTTTTGATATTGGGAATTGAAAATTAGATACAAATTTTTCATTGTAAATGTTTTTTGTAATTTAAATATTAAATTAGTTAACACAGGCAAAACTCTCCATACAGTAGTGCCACTCAGTGCCAACCAGAGTAATCAACGGATGCCAGAATGATCATGTGATGTGATTAAATTAGTTTTGTTTATTGCAGCATTTACCTGGATGTATTCTTATGAAATATTATTTTTTTGTATTTGCAGGTGTTGTTTGTTTAACACTGATGTTAAATATCATTACTAGTTTTGAGAGCTTAAATGATAATAATTTTAAAATGGCTAATGCTTTTTTCTTATTGAATAATCATACCATGAATACTGTATTACTATATATGCAGTCATTCTTCATGTTTACTTGTTTTCAGAAAAAATATATCAAAATTGAATTATTGAACAACAGGAGAATTCCCATATCACTAATGTTAATATTTTATCAGTATTATGGCATAGTGAAAGTATGGTATTTAATTTTTATATAAAAATATTTTTTTAAAAATTTAAACAATATTTACATCCTAAGCACATGTACTGTCACATTGTTATAATAGCTTAACAATGGCTTGTAGAGTATTGAGAATACTCTCAAACCAAAGCATAAATTAGAGAGATCTTTTGAAAAGATAAGAGAAGCCATTTTATCTTTTTTACCTAAATTCAAATATATAGGCCAATCTAAAGCATCTTAGTTTGAGAGTGTGAAAATGTTTTTTTATTTACTTTACATTCATTAATTTCTTTCTATATATTAACACTCATGAAATTTTTTTAATTTACTAGCTTTTATTTTTTCAAAAGATTTTATCTTGTTCTTTGGTTTGAGAATATTCTCAGTATTCAAAAAGGTCGTTGAACTGTTATAATAATGTTACGGTGCTTGTGCTTAGAGTGTAAATCCCCTCTAATTAAATTACCTACGATCTCTGCATCAGTAAGTAAAATTGAATATTTAATATAAAACATATTCAATACATGAGCATTATTATTGTACAAAGCATTAATATAAGGAATAAGTCAAGTTTATGTGCAAAAGAAAGGAAGTATGCATTAACAAATATAAAGTTAATTATTACTTCATATTATTTCATTCACTAATATGAAAAAAACATTGTTTTTTTAAAAAAATTCAATTAAACATACTTTGATTTTTTTTTTACCTCTGTTATTTTTCAGGATTTTCATAGTTTTAAGATTTAAAAAAATACTAGAAGCCATTTTAAATTTATAAAAGGAAGAAGCTGTAAAATAACTGGAGAAAGAAAAAAAAAAGATTACACATATTTATTTAAACAGATGTTTAATATTCTTGTCTCTTTTAAGTTAATGGCCGTTCTTGTCTTTTAAAGTCGTTAATCTTGTGTTAAGATTTGTAGAGGACCCTACTGTCGCATCTAAGCGCATAGTCTTAAGGTTATAGCCTTAATATATTTTACTTACATAATGAGTGTGCGCTTAACAAATTATTAATTACAACTTTGAATGGAATGACTGAAGTAAATGATAACTCTGTATTTATTAATAAATGCCATTTTATTTCTTTTGTAAGTGTAAGTTCAATTTTCTGACTTTAATAAATATTTAAAATTTGTTCTCAGTTATTATTCTCAAAATATTTATTAAAACATTAAAAAGACATTAATCGTGAACAATAAATTGTGAATGTATATTGACTATTAGTTTGTAAAAGATGGATTAGACATAAGATTGATTAATTAATTAGGAAATAATGCATAGATACTAGATCAAAGATTTATAAAACTGAAAGATAGACGATGATTAGCAAATGAAACTATAAGACTAGTTAACAGTCACCATGCTTGTTAGCAACAATTCAGATAGACTATATTACATAAATTCAGTATTGATACAGAGGTGAGTAATCAGATGCATCAGCTTATCAGTCATTGACTCTGGTTGAAGTCTGATTCATGATAGTATTCAAAGAAGGAATCACTTTATTATAAGTATAATCCATTAGAGACAATGTGACAGTATCCAAATGATTTATTACAAAGTTACCCTGAATCGAACTGGACGAATAAGCAATCAGGATCAAAAAAAAAGTTTTTTATATGATATTTATCTAATCCCACATATCAACAAACCTGCCCTTTGAAGTAAGGAGCTGATTTAGAGTCTTAATTTTGGCCAACTTGTTCATGTTGTAACTTTCTTCTTGGAAGCATGATGGATGCCTTGTGGACTGTCCAATGTTCTCAGCTATTAACTTAAAAAATGTATTTAAGAAAAAACTAAAAACAAAATAAATGATGTTAAAAAATGTAAACTTTTATTACATTTGCAGTTGTTTTTATTTTAAATGTAATCTTTTGCATTTACATGATTACTAATTTTTACCATCAGGTCTACTGGTATCCCACTCGATATCGTAATGTTGCATTTTTTTGTGTGAACAGTCTTTTCTTTAGCTTATAGAATGTGAAAAGTTTATTTGATAAAACTTCTATCTATGAAACTTTCATTTCATGCAAGAAAGATTTTATTTTCTCCGATTGATCTATAATGAATATGAAAAACATGCAGAATGAACTGAAGTTTAAGTCCCCCTGCATAAAGTGGTTTTTCAACAAGGATATTGGAACATATTATGCTGCAACCATAAAGCTTTTTATGATGGAAAATTTAAAAAGTTGAAAGTAATATATCCTGAATTAAAAGACAAATGTCTTCATACGGCAAAGGAAGTTTTATTCAGGATGTTGCATTTTTTTTACTATTATTAATGTTTGTACATTGACGACTATTAAAATTAACAAAAGAGAGAGTTTAAAATCAGTCAAAGAAGAAACAAGAACATGTCTTGCTGATATTTTATCTAATATTTTTAAAAAATGTCTGAAAATACACAAATAATTAAAATTATAAATTATTTAATACCTTTGTAATCATGTTATTGAAATTTGTTTACACATTTTTAACGAATTAATTTTTAATATGTATTACAAATGATTTATATTTATGTAAAACAACAAATTATTCATGTACAAAGTTCATAAAAAGTAAGAGGGCCACATCAAAATAATTCTCAAATGAGGGCGCCATCTATTAGAAAAAAATTGAAAAACATTTATAATTTAGAGAAAAACATTTTCTTATCATTTTATAAAATAATATTTTTCAAATGTTTAATTAATATTTTTTTATTATTAGTCATTTTTTAATACAGTGGTATTACTATTAATTTATCATAGTTTTGGCAGCTTTTAAAAAATTACATTTTAATGGTATAACTTTTCAATAAAATGACTTGTGATCATATGACTTTTAAGGACTTTGTTGTTCTGCTTTCTAGCTTGATTATTAATATTTTAGGTGCTACTTTTCTTGGACCATAGTACTTGGAAGCATCATAATGTTTATTTCCAGATTATATTGTCATATCACTGAATGATCTTGCTTGATTTTAAAATCATGACATTGATATTAAATAAATAGAATTAAATTTCAAAACTGTGCCATTTGTTTTTACTCATTCAAAAACATATGAAACTTATATCACATAGAACTATATACATTTTTGTATATCAATCATTATTTATATTTGGCTGACCTTTTCTGATTACCATAGTCTCTTTAATTTTTCTTCTTATTAAATTAATATATCTTCATATTTTTGTATTCAAATGCGTGATTCACTTCTGTCGCATATATAACGATATACTTTTTACATAACTTACGTTGTTTTAGCTTTATTCATACTATAGAAAATGATTATACATTTGAAGATGAAAAAATATAAAGATGATATTTATGCTAATAATGAGAGAAAAAGAAAGTTTTAATCAAACGCTGCTTGGATGTTGAGTTGGTCCACAATGGAAGTACATCTTTTGCAGTCTTGGACTGAACTCATAACTTCTCTAAATATGGATGAGCCTTTTTTAGCAAACTAGTTACTTGAGATCAAGGAAAATATGGGTGGTTCTATTTGATCTTTAATTATCATTTTCAATATTTTTAATTCCTAGTGAGCCATAGAAATTAGCCAGAAATTGTTGAGATTGAAAATGTGGTCTGTGTTGAATCATACTATTGGCAATAAGATATAGACCTTTAATTTCATATATTTTTTGAGAAAAGTAATTAGCCAAATACTGAAGATATAGAGTGGTGAAGTGGCTTAGCAAAGATGAAGGTAGATAGGTATTCTATTGGCTCCAGGATGACAAGAGTTGTGAGTAGTGGTGAGCTTCGTTGCAAATTGTGCAGTCTAAAATGGACTGTCTGTTTCTGGTAGTCCGAAAAGGCATGATGGTGGTTTGAAGATATTGTCTGCTTGTAGCTTCTTTGAAATAAATATGAGGTGTATCAAGTTCAAGCCTGCACATGTGCCACCTTCAGTCTGTAATGCTATGGGTATTTTTATGGTGGAGGAAGTACTCTTTAATCTGATTGCAGGTGTGGTAGTAGACTTAGTAAGATTATATAGATGGTCATATGTGTGGTGAGTGGTTATGGAAATTCATGCATGCAACTTATCGGCCACTGGTAAAAGACAAGAAGATGGGGGAGATTCATGTGTTAAATGTTGAATGTTAAATAATAAAACATTAGTCAAGAGTTTTATGTTCTAGCCTGTGCAGCAAGATGTTTAGTGAAATAAAAGCTCAGTTGTGAATGAAGGGAAATGGACCTGGATGAATTTATGAAGGAAAAGGGTGTGTTGAGTAAGAGTTTGTGCAGAGTGATCAGGAATGGAATGGGATTCAGTTTGATCTCCATCATGTGATACAACATGAGGAATTATAACATATAACTAGTTACAAAATGTTATTGAATCAGATGTTAAAAGCCTTGAGTACTGATAAACAAGAAGACTATGAAGTGAAGCCATTTGGAAGTAAATGTAGGGTTGTCAATCCATTGGAAATTCCCCATTAAAATGGTTGGGTGGGGGAAAGTGATAAGAAAAGAGTTGATTGTCAGAATGATCTGCATGATAATGGTGGGACCAGGAGGGATATAGACAAAGGCAATGTTTACTATTGTGATGCAATGATGAAATGTGATGATTAAAAGGTGTTAATCAATGTATAAGATTTTAAATGCTAGAAACATGCATAGGGAGGTTTTAATAAGCCCTACCTGTTATTGGTAATGAAATATCTCTGGAGCAAGTGTAAAAGCCCTGTATATTGAGATAAGTAGCAGAGTGAATGTGAGATTATCCATATATTTCAGTTTCAAGCAGTCAGTGCATGTGAGATTGTATACTATAGCTTTGATGATGAGTTAAGCCCTCAGACATTAAGAACTGTTATTTTCAGTATCTTATTGGTTCGGTGACATTAGTCACAATAGTTAGATACTGATATGGTGAAGTGTTTTTGCTGAATTAGTAGAACTGTGTGAGGGACTTGCTAATTCCATGGGAGGATGGCAATTATCCATGAAATAAGCAGACACGGGCATGAGCTTCTCATCAATGATCTTTTATTTTGTGCTGTGGTGAGCTTTTTTTAGAAGTTCAGGTTTTCTTTTTGTTCATTGGAGGTGGGGGATGAGGGTGGAGTAGATATGGATGAAAGACATGGAGAGATTTTTTTATAATTTGCATAGATGTTTTATTTACTATAATATTGCACAGTAGTTGCAGAAGGGGGAGGATTTGGTTCAGATATTTCAAAGCTAATTGTGACTATTGAGTTAGAAATGAAGAAAAGTTGGTCATGCCCCAAGTCTGAGATTGGTAATTGGAGGATAAGTGAGGCTCTTGATGACATTGCATTGGGAGATTAATGGGTAATGAATCTACATGATCTCGAGATTAGGGGGATGAGTTGAGAGGTGAGGGTGTTGTTGGAGTTAATGTGACTACTGGAAGTAACTTTGGAGAGTTCTATAAGTGCTGATCTGGTGTGGTTGAGAATTTAGTTGAGCATCAGGTAGAAGTTGCTTTGCTGATGACAATGACAGAGGTGTGGTATTGTGTTACAAGGTGACCCCATTGCCTACAAGAATAACAGCTTTTAATCCTCAGATATATAGTGACAGCATGGCTTCTTGGTGTAGAATCTGTACAGGAATTGCATTAAGCACCAATGTCTGAGTGAAGATGCATAGCTATTGGTGGTAATGGGTATGGGGATATCTTTTAAGTAGGTGGATGATGTAACTTTTCCAAATGGCTGCATCATTTTTGGAAGTCTTGGGAGGTGAACCCAAAATGTGTTTATTAATACCTTATGATACAGTTTTGCTGGTTCTTATTACCTCTAATCAAGGCAAAATTACTAAGTGTTTTGAGTTTAAAACTGGTCTCTTTGAGCAGTCTGATAAAATTTGATCACTGCATACCTCGGATTAAGATGGTCTGTGGTACAATTAATCGTATCTCTCAGGCTATGAAGGGTTATTGCATCTTACAGTAGTTATCTAGGGCAGTGGTCTTCAACCATTTCACATCTGCAGACTGGCAAAAATAAGGATAACATTTTGTGGACCGGCCGAAGTCTACAGATACATTTTCTTAAAGATGTAAATTTCTTAGCCTTAGATGAACATAATTGTTATAACTGACCAAAACAAGACACTAGTTACTATGTATTATAATGGTGTTGCTTACCTTCACATGCAGAACACCCTTTCTCGAGTTGTACAGTCATACTGCTACAGAAAACAGTACAATAACGATCATTCTCATTAATGTGCATACATTGCTACATTTATTATTTCATTGTTAAAACATGCAAGAATAAAATGTTATTCATCCGAATGTTGGAAAATATCACAGCTAGTGTAATTACGTGACAATAATTATGATAAATGTAATATTTATATTTAATGTTAAATATACAAAATGAAGTTATATATATATGGAGTTTGTATAATAAAAAACTTTTTTTTTTAATTTTGAATTTTTTTAGAGAAATAATAAAAAATTATCCCTCTCCCCCCATAAACATCTGTGATAACTAGAAAAACAGATTAATTTATGTATGATTGATTAGATTTTGTTTTTGTTCTGTTTCTTTTTTTTTAATTAGGTAAAAATGAGATGAAAAAATAAATAAAAATTGTTTATGTTAATTAAAAGTTTAAAATCTTATTATTTTATTATTACAAACTTTCCTGCCAGTCTAGCATGGATCAGCAGAAAACCTCTGCAGCCCGGCACCAGTCTGTGGACTAAGGGTTGAAGACCACCAGTCTAGGGAATTTATAGAGACATTATAGTCTGTGATAATATCAGAGATGAGGGTGAAAAAATCTTTTAAATATATATATTTCTCTAGGTATGGTATTGTTAAAATCATCACTGATCATTGCTAGGGAATCATTGATGCAGATAGTATTGAGGGGAGGGGGTAAGATCTTATTAATTGTGCTGTTACTTATTGAAGTATTATGTTGAATAACTTATGTAAAGTTTGATTGATTTTTGGGCGTTGTATTTCTGTGTTGTAAATAGTAGATGTTGAAATCCTGTTGGTTGAGCTGTTGTTTATTGAATTGCTATTTTTAGTAGGTTACATAATCTTCATTGACCTTTGAACTTTGCAAATCTTTGTTGTAAATATTGTCTGCAAACATTTGATCATGTGATGGCTTTGTTATCATATTGACTTTGAAATAATCATTAAAAAATTTAATTTTAATAAAACTTTGGAAATTTTTTTTTACTAAATTGAAAAATTATTATCTATTAATTAAAAGTTTTTTTACTTTGTGTATTTAGATTTTAAGGAGTTTTAGTAATAAAAAGCAGGAGCTGGTTAACTTGGTTGTGATTACAATAAGTACTTGCTGTGGGACTATATTATAAAACTTCTCTCCATATTACATGTCGTGAATATTATAAAACTTCTTTCAATATTACATGTGAATAATTGCATTTTTTTAAAAAATTATTATTTTAAAATTTTGTTTTACCATAATATTAATATGTTCATGCATACTATACATATATATGTTTATGTTATATACATGTGTGTGTTGTAAAGTATTGTACACTTGCAGTTTAGTCAAAGTTTATCAATGAAATGTAAGCTATTATATGTGATGTATGTGAGGGAACTTGGAACAAAATATAGCAGATATTTGGGCTCTACTACATATATATCAGTGATGAATGAATCCTTCATAGAAACAGAAACAAATGATCATAAATCTATATGTATACATTTTGTGGGTATTCATATTTTTATATAATTATTATTGTTTGCTAGAGCTAGATATCAACTTTTCAACACATTTAAAAGATTAGGAATTGATGGACCTCTTCCCAGCATGCTCTACAGTAACATGAAGGATATTAGCTTTAATAATATAGTAAGTTAATTTTTTTTCTTTTTTCATCATTAAAAAATCTTTAAATATTTAATATAATGTTCATGATATCTAATATATGATTAATGTTTATATCATGAAATGTATATAATTACATATGCAACACATATAGAAATTAAACTAATAACCATGCTTAATTAATCAAACAATATTATCTCAAAGTATACTGACTTATTGCCAGATGCTAAATGATTATAATGTCATGAAACAGTTGTCTTGGGTTAGTAGATTGGTTGGTTGGTTATTTTAATGTGATGTCAATGATTTTAAGTGAATGTTAACCATGATTTGTTGGCTGGTTAGTTAAAGATTGTTAATATGTTGACTTCCAAGAGCAATTATTTTCAACTTACTCCAGAGCCATCTATTGTAAGCTTGAATAATCAATGAGCAAATGTTCCTCATCTACAGACCTTAACACACACATGCAACACATAGAAATTACACTAATAACCATGCTACACCCCAAACAATATTATCTCAAAGTATGCTGATTTATTTCCAGATGCTGAATGATTAGGATACCATGAAATAGTTGTCTTGGGTTAGTAAATTGGTGAGTTATTTTAATGTGATGTCAAAGATTTTAAGTGAATGTTAATCACAATTTGTTGGGTGGTTAGTTAAATATTGTTACTATGTTGACTTCCAAGAGCAATTATTTCCATCTTACTACAGAGTCATCTATTGTAAGCTTAAATAATCAATGAACAAAAGTTCCTCATTTACAGGTCAACCAGTTTCTAGCGTTTACCTTTATCAGTGAAAACTAAAATTTAAGCAGGAATTAGTACATTTTGATATCTAACAGCAATGCAATCTTCACTTATAATTAAAGCCAGAAACCTTATCACTCTGAAGGATGAAATTATAACACTATTTATACAGGCTTGCAGTAGATGAGTTTAAATTAGAGTGAAAATACTTTCCTTCGGAAGCATATTGTTAGTAATAAGTTAATTGATATTTTTATTAACAGTATAGCTTATTTGGATAACTTCCAAATTATAGTGGTATGGAATGAAAAGGCAAATAAAAAAAAATTATATAGCAATAAGTGTCATAGGATTTAAATGCATGCAATAGAAAAGCAGAAAATTATCACCAGAAGCAATAGCAAATGAACAAAGAGCCAAGACATATAAGCAAATACAAGTGATAAACAATCATCATCATCAACTACAATACAAAATCATCTTTTGTGACTAGATTTAGAAGAGGCTAGATATAAAGTATTAGGCTGGTCTTCATAAACTAATGACAATTATTAAAAATAATGCAAAAGATCATTTATCACTATTTCATATATACCAGACATGACCAAACTGCAGCTTGTGAGCCACCTCGTGGCTCTTTAGAAGATTAATTGTGGTCCCTTCTCGTATTTATAAAGTTCAAAAATAATAATTTATAAAAATTAAAAAATTACATTTTGTAAACATACTAAAATTGAGAAAATAGTTTTCTTTAGACTTCATATCGATGTGTATTCATATATATATAATCTTGAAGTATTTTATTTAAGGCATATACTAACCTCACTATCTTAATATAAAATAGCCAAGGTACAAACCACCTGAAAATTTTCTTACTTCAAAAGTTTAATTGATGACAATGATGTCTGATCGACACTATGAATTTGTAAACTTTTAATGAAACAATCAGTTTGCATTGTGCTCTGTACGAAACAGTTTGTATTTGGAAATTTTGGTAAGTTGATTGTAATTTCTTTCACAGTACATTTTTAGCAATATATGTGTTTTTTGTTGTATTGTTAAGAATAAAACCAAAATTTTGATTTACTTAAATGCTTCCATTATTTTCAACTTTTTTAAAAAAATATGGTGACAGAGAACAAAAACAACATAGAACAAAAACAAAAAAAGAAAAGACGAACATGAAAATAGAACTTTTAATAGTGAATAGGAGAAAAAGACAATAACAGAAAGGTATTATTATGTCTTATTTGTAAATCTACAATAGCAAGTTATAAAGTTGATAATTTACCTTGTCATTATGAATCTAATCATCTTCAATTTTCTGCTCACTATCCACAGAATTTGAAATTAAGACCAGAATAACTTATCTTTAAAATCAAGCTTAAAAAAACAAGTCCATTTTGTCAGCATTTAGCAATCAAGCTGACAATGTTGTTGAAGTTAGTTTCATAATTTCCTGGGACATTGCTCATGCAAAATGCCCATTTGGAAAAGGAGAGCTTATTAAAACAAATTTAGAAGAGGTAGTTAAAATTTTAGATCCAAATAATGCAGTATTGCACCAAGTTATTTTGCAAATTAGGATATCGAGACACACAATCAAATGACACATAACAGTAATTAATAAATCTCTTGAAGTTAATTTAAAAAATGATCTGAAGAACTGTATTATGTTCAGCTTAGCTCTTGACAAATCTACAGATATCACAGATCTCCCTCAATTGACCATTTTCATATGTTTTGTTTCTCTTGAATTAATTGTTAAAGAAGAATTATTAGATTTAGTGGCACTTGAAAAATCAATCCGTGGTATCAATATAAAAAATGCACTTGATTTAATCTTGAAGAATTTTGAAGTGCCCTCAATAAGCTTGTAAGTATTGCAACTGATGGAGCTCCAGTAATGCTGGGTAAAAAAGTCAGTCTTATTGGACTTTTAAAAGATGATTCTAAAATTCCAAGTTCATTCCTATTCACTGTATCATCCACTGTGAACATCTCTTCACTAAATATTTAAAATATCTTGATGTGATGGCAACTGTTTTACATATTGTAAATTATGTTCGTACAAATGCACCATCAATTTAAAAATTATTTTCAAGAATTAAATGATGAGGAACTTCCAAATGACATTAATTTCTACTGTACTGTTAGATGGCTATCTAGTTACAACATATTAGACTGATTTGTAGATTCGCTTGAACCACTTACGATATTTCTGAAAAATAAGGAAAAATCATATCCCCAATTGGATGATGATGAATGGTTTCAGGATTTGATGTATCTTAATGATACCATGCAACATTTACAAACACTCAAAATAAAACATTAGATCATTATCCTCATCTTAAAAAAATCTATGCAGATATTAAATTGGAAAAACTTAATGAGTATCAAAAAAAGCTAGAAGAAATATTAACGGAATTTAATAATAGATTTGAAGACTTGAAATATTTTAAATCAACTCTTGCTTTTTATGTAAATCCATTTGCTATTGATATCATTCACGATGAATTTCCCATATCCAATGTAATACTGGCCGAAAAAGCAGCCGGTGTATTAGAATTATTAGAAATGAAAGAAGATCAGACTCTGCTATTACAATATAAGTCGACATCAATCCATGAATTCTGAAAATTTGTGCTGCAATCAAAATATCCACAATTAAAAAAGGCTGCTTATCAAATTATTTCCATTTTTGGGACAACTTATTCCTGTGAATCTTTTTACTCCAGTTTGAAATTTGTAAAATCAAAATATCACACACAACTAATAAACCAGCATCTAAAAGAATTGCTGCGGATGGGCGTGACAAATTATACATCGAATTTTAAAAATTTGTCACAACAAATAAAATATGATAAATAAATATACTTTTTTTTTATTACATTCAATTTTTAATACATATATTATATAGTTTTATGTATTTATTTTAGTGTTCAATAAATATAGCCAAATACAATTAGTATTTGTTCATTTTTATAATATAATCTTATTTAATATTTAGTTACGGCTCTGGAATAATTTCAAATTTTCAAAAGTGGCTCAGACTAACCAAGAGTTTGCACCCCTACTATATACACATACATAAGTATTAAAATAACTATAAAAATCAGCATAAGCTAATCATTATTAATTCTTTGCACTATCAGATATAATGAGTGTACTGGCTATAATAAAGTACGTGGATTTTAGATGGGACCATCTACAAACATATATTTCAGAAGGATTGGTTTGGAATATCAATGATCCTGGTGACTGTGAATAAGAGAAAATAGCCAATACTTAATCTGTGCCAGTATTAAATAACTTCACTGGAATAACTTCAACTAATGGTTAATAAATTTATTGATCAATTAAAAATAATAATACTTTAATTAATTTAATTTATTAAAGCAAATTAATCTTGTGATAAAAAGAAAATATGGATAGAGCCTAACAAACAAATATTACAAATAAAAACTTTTTTTATTAAAATTAATTGCAAATCAATTCATAAATAATTGTTTCTCATAAATATATGATAATATTGTAGATATTTTTGATATCTAAGGTGGATTTAAAAAATATTAGTTCACTTAATAAACCATAATGTTTGAAAGTCATCTTTATTGGGTTTTTTTTTAAAAAAATAGTGACTCAAGATATTTCAAATAAATAACTGGTTGATTGTTAAAACTCGAACATTTACATAATTCAAATATTTTTAAGTCAAAACATTTAAACAAAACATGTAAAATTTTGAATATTTATAAAGATTTCAAGCAAAAATGCTGTAGCATGACTCCATAATGTTACTCAACATAGCCTGCTTAAATATTTCTGATTACACACTATTAACACAATAGATTTATGTTAAATATTTCCAGCTGTATAAACGAGAAAATTCAATTTTTCTCAAATTTTACTTAAACAATCTGTTTATGCCAACACAGATGTTTATCCAATACCAAACCAAGGTAAGGTACTGTTGTGTTTCTAATAATTTTTTGGCATGTGGATTGACCTAGATAAAGTATTTCAATTAAAATGTCTTTTACTAGTGTAATATATATTTATGTTTATTAATATTTAAAATTAATCTATTTTAATTCATCCATTATGCAATTTTTACAAATCCTCATTTGCAAGTTTCTCCATTAGACTATATGAAATTTCCGAAGTAACCATGGCAGTATCATCATCAAAACAAAAAAATGTTAGAATGAAGAGAAAGCTTAAGCAAATCATTAATATAAATAGTAACTAACTAATGTCCACAGACTAAACCCTGAGGAACTCCATATCTGATTATTTCAGAATTGTTCAAAATGTTGTTGATTTTAACAAATTGGTTTCTATTGCTTAAATAAGATTTAAATCATTTAAGCATAATGCTCATTACACCCAAATAATTTAATTTGATTAATAATAAATCATGAGGAATACAGATAAATTTGGTTGAATCAATTTGAGTAGAATAGAAAAACAGATAAATTTTGTTGAATCAATTTGAGTAGAATAGAAAAACATGTTAGCTTTAATTATATCGTTTTTTTAATTTTTTTTATCAAAAATTTTTAGTTGAGCTCTAAATTTGTCAGTATATTTTGTACAATTTATTTTTTCTAATCAATCACTTTTCAGATCAAATTCATTGGTAGTTCAATTATTTCTTTAAATCTTTCTTTTTTATATGTTTTGTAAAAGAAGCAACATTCAATAAATCTTTATTCATGTCAGCAAATAATGGAAAAATACAATTTACATTATTCATCCCAAAGATTAGATTCCATTCATGTGGAGTAAGTAAGAAATCCACATGTTTATAAGATAATACTCTAAGCTATTTTTTCTTTATAAAAAAAGTTCCTTATTAAAATTGACTACAATTCCTCACTCCAATAATGAAGCTTTTAGGAGGTCTAGCAAAGATATTAATAAACAAAGTTGGTGAAGATATAAAGAATGAAATAAATATTGAATAAATCCAAAAAATGAAAGGATATTTGAAAAGTGTTGAGCAGTAGAAGACATTTCCCCAGAAACAACTATATTTAAACCACCCCCCCTATAATAAAAATGAACTTACCATTTGACCTAATAAATAAATTATGACTTCATTATTAAAAATATCAACTGAATATTGGCATGACTTATACAATAGGGAAGATGAATTTTTCATAATCTAAAATAAAATTGAAAACAATATGCTTAAAAGAATCAATATATACATCAGTCATACTAAGATCTGATTTATAATAGACTAAAACTTTACCCTCTGTTATTGTTCTAAATTCAATAACTGATGTATATCCTAATTCATACAGTCCTTTTTCATATTCATTAATCCATATTTCAGATAAAATTATTGTATCAAATGAGTAATCAAGCGAATGTAAGGGACCTAATAACTTGTCAAAGTATTTTCTCATGCTACATATTTTTATATAAAAAATCTTAAAATTAAACTTTTCAATAGCTAATTTATTTTCTACTGTCAAGCAATTTTTGAAAGAAAATGTCATAAATTAGCCAAATAATATTCAGAATTAATCCTATTAGCAAAACTCTCCATACAGTAGCGCCACTCAGGGCAAGCCAGGGTAATCAATGGTTACAGGAAGGTTTGTGCACAAAATCCCTATCTAGTGCCTACTCATCCAATATCTCCAGACTAGTTTTACTCTGGGTAGCACTGAATGGTACTACTGTATGGAGAGTCTTGCCTCTGTGAAAAACAGCTTGTGTAAGCATAAAGAAGGGTAATCATGGGATATTTAATGGCTTAATCCTAATAGCCTTATCTCCTGTATTTTTTCTTAATCAAATATTGCTATTTTTAATCCAAACAAATCAATAGCTATTTTCTGTCACCACATATATTTTACAAAATAATTTTCTATTTTCAGGCAATAAATCTTCATTTAAATATATACATTTTTCAGATATAATATTAAGCAAAATATTGCATAAATATAATTTATTTCTTTTATTGCCTGATAAGAATAAATATTTATCATTTTATAAACAAAATTAATTTTTATTACAGGTTTAGATCTACTACGGCAGTTTAATCTATATGTGTATTCAATATTGTTTTATTAAAGCCTGGAAATACTAATTTTTTATCTATATTATGTACAATATTAAATACATTTTCACATTTAGCATATTAAATAATATATAAAATTAAAAGCGTATGAAGCGCTTGAAAAAGAAGTTATACAGAGAGCAAAAAAATATTAAATGCTAAGTGCTTTGAAAGCCGTTTGCCTCATATTCATAACAATAATGCTAAATGCAGAACAGAGTAATAAAGGTGATATGCAAAGTATATGCAAATGATTTAGATAGCCCAACATTTGGAAATGTCAAAGCAGGCATCACGTCTATTGATAGAGTTTTTGTTGCCATTAATGAAGTACGCTTCTCTATTTTTCCGTTTGATGTTGTTTTTTTCTATATAAACTATTTTGGGGCTGGCCTATCTTCTTGAAATGTTCTAAGAATGTTGAAGAATTGTCATTATTTTTCTTTTGCTCTATTGTAGGTGTATCTAAGCTGAGCGGTCCTGTTGGTTATGCCGGCTTTGGTTTCACCATAATAAATGGCATGGCATCTGGGTTGGGGGCATGAGATGCTATAAACAACATGGGGGGGTCTGAGAAAGGTCAATTTCGTCTTTAGAATTATTGATTAGATGATTGGTGCAGGGTGTGTGTGTGAAAACTGATTTTAAATTTGCTGGCCAAGATTTTAATTAGTTGGTTGGAGATTTTAGGTATATGTGGGAGGGTAATATATGGAAGTTTAATATCATTATTATTATTTGCGATTTTCTTATAAAATTGTTTAATTTTGTATTATTTTCTAATGTTTGCTGCTTTAAATAAAAGAATACTTTTTGTAAACTACAAAATAAAGAATCGTTTTTTTATATCATTTAATTCACTGATAATTTTTTGTTATATTGAACTAAATCAAGTATTAAAGGAATTTATCATTAACTAAAAAAAAAAAAAACTAAGTTTAATAAAAGTCTGAGATAAGAAATCAATATTATTTTGTAAAATAGACAGCATATCAAGTTTACTATTTATCTACTGAAGTAATTCAAAAATAGAATTCTTATCCAAGAAATCAGTATTAGATCTAACATTTAAACTCATGTTTCAAGTGTTTTCCTGAAAGTTTGCGATGATAGTATTTTAATTGTATTTATATATTGGTCTATTTCCATCATCTAATATTAAATATAGAATATCTTTAGAAAAATTTAACTTTATTTAAATATTCCAATTACATTCAACTCTAACCTGTGTAGTTTTACTAACAGTTGAGTACAATTGGAATATGTAAATAAACTTCAATTTTACTAAATACTTAATATTAGATGCTTGAAATTGTCCAATATATAAATATAACAAAATACAATAATGTTTACCATAGTTCCCATTCTACAATTTTTATATCTCCATAATGTTTTATTTATAGATGACACAATTGTAAAGGTCTTTTCACTTACATTTAAAATGAAAATTACCATTAAAATCCAGACAGTTTATAAAATTTACACCAGATGAAAGAATTAATTGGCAAAAAGTATAGAGAAAAGGATGGGACCATCCTTTTCTTATCAAAGACTGTCATGTGTTGAGGCTTGATCGCTCTTCGGACTGCTGTCTTAATATCTGATTGGCTGTCTGAGAAGCAACAGTAAGCACATGCAAGAGACTGGAAATCTCTCCATTTATTACTAATTTAACAACAATATGTGATTTATACAAAAATATTATTTGTCCATAACAAAAATAACAAAACTATAATTTTTAAAATAACAGTAAACTAGAGAAAAAGAAATAATAATAAAAAAAAATATCTAAAGAAAAGAATTAAAAATAAAATAAAATGGCTACCTTCAAAATAAATTAATAAAGAAATCAATAACAACAGCACCAAAAAAGAAATATAGAAAGATTACAAAATAAAATAAATTATAAACTCAATAAATCCAATCTCTACATTCTACTTAATAACATCATAACTCAAAAATTATAAAAAAAAATGCAGAAAGAGAAATAATACCTCAGCTCTTCAAAATCAGCAACAAATAGTAATAGTAATAACAAGAATAAATAATAAAACAGGAAAAACTTACTATATGTATTGCCACACACAGCAAGCTATATTAATCAGTGGATGCCAGAAGGCTTGTGCATAAAATCCCCATCTAGTGCCAACTCATCTAATATCCCCAGACTAGTTTTTGGTTTGTGGCCTTCATCAGTGAGGAGCCTTGGATCTGAGAGCACTGCACCTAGATCTTAGGATCCAATGCAACCTTCCAGCAACCACCTTTGATGTTTATTGGCTTAAGAATAAATAATAATAAAAAACTGAAAGATCAGATAAATACAATACAAATATATCCTGATTTTGACTATTTACAAGTATTTAATAAAATTTGCCATAGATTGGCAAACAAAACTATACATGCATATGTACACACATGTATCTGATAATGCAAAATATTCCAATGATTAATATTTTCATTAATTATATAGACTCACATTATTCTATTTTAATAATAATGTGCAAAAATAGTGAATGGATTTAGATATTTATGTAAGTGTATAGATATCAACACATACTATGCATGTTATCATATAAAAGTATTTCAATTCATAATACTACATTAAATTTTTAGACCATATTATTTTATTTTAACCATATATAACTAATAAGTACATAAAACATCATATGATCACCATTTCTTATACTTGCTCATAATTGGTATTAAAAGAGGCAAAAATCTCTATATGTATTACCACTCAGTGCAAGCCAGAGTAATCAATGGATCCCAGAAGTTGATTACTCTGGCTTGCACTGAGTGGCAATACATATAGAAATTTTTGCCTGTTTTAATAAGTTATGAGCAAGTATAAAAATAGTGATCATGGTGATGTTTATTGGCTTAAAACCAACCCTGCCTAATAGGATAGTGGTAGCTATGGTTATTAAAGAACCAAAGAGACCAAAATGTGTAGATACTAAACTGAGTTCAGATCTATATTGCTATATAAACTACTTAGCTTGGATTGAAAATATCACGGTGTTTTAAATTTAAGACTCATAGTTTTGTAGTTAAGTAGAGATAAAAGGTGGTTGCTGGAGGGTTGCATTAGATCCTAAGATTTAGGGCAGTGCTCTCAGATCCAAGGCTCCTCACTGATGAAGGCCACAAGCCAGAAACTAGTCGGGGGGTATTGGATGAGTAGGCACCAGATGGGGATTTTATGCACAAGCCTTCTGGCATCCATTAATTACTCTGGCTTGCACTGAGTGGCAGTACATAACTAGTAAGTACTTTTATATGTAATTATGTACATATAAAATAATATTTCAATTATTAATTCTTAATTTAATCTATAAACCGAATTATTTTCACAATCTAATTATAGAAAATCTCAGACATATTAATACTCGATATCAAAATATTGATAATATTTGATAATTTCCTTATATTTTTCTAATTCTAAAACAAATCTTTTACAACTTTCATTGGTCAGTCACTTTCTATTTTCTTGCCGAACACTTTTTTTGATAATTGAATCAGTTTATTCAAAAATTGTTTATTTTTAAAACAAATTAATACAAGTTAAATTGTTTTTATGTATTAATAGAAATAGTTTAATATTAATACATATTTTATTCACTAGCTAATTTCTTCTATTTGTGTTTTGTCTATATATCACATCAATAGCAGCATGAGAAATGGTAAATCTTATATACTAAGTTTTTGTCTTTACTTTGATATGTCTAAAACATATTCCACTGGAATTTCAAGATTAGGCAGGCTTCTTATATAAATTGTTTGGTTGATATGTTTTAGTTAAGAGGTAGATATGGTAATACTGGTTGTATTGAAATCAGTTTCCTTTCATCTGTGAATTTTAGATACAGTAAACAGTGTCTCCACATATGTTTTACATTTTGAAATATCACAAAGAAGTTGTCCTACTATTTTCCTCAGCAAGCTCAAACTTTAATATGGAAACATAACTTTTTAGATAAATGCTGGCTTTGGGTTGGCATTTTTAGATCTAGTGTCTGAAGCTACCCTAGTACCTCTCTAAGGAGTGCCAAAACACAAAACCATGGTCAGAGGTTGGGGGGGGTGTTCCTGATAGAGATATTTTAAATACTTTCTCTAGCTAAGCATTTATCACAAAGTTTGTTGAGCAATTGGCAATCCTCATTGTTTATATCTTACAAGCTTAAGAGAATTGGGTCATGTGATCTGACTCTCATTTTAACTAGTAATTGCTCTTCTTTGAAGCTTTCTATTTTTAATTCTCTTTTTACATTAATACCAATTATTAAACTTATTATTTATAGATGCTATGGAATTTATAAACCAGATTAAGCACTTTTAGAAAAAGACTTTAGTCTTTATTATATCCACCTTGAACATTTATAATAGTCAGACAATGCCTTTTTTTACTATAAAGGGACCTGTCAAACCTTAACACAAGATAGCAACTTTATAAATAACCACAGCTAAACAGGATTAGAGTAAATTTTGTTTTTTTTAATTAGCAGAAAGGCAAGATTATAACTATATAATAATGATTATATTTTTAATTTACATTTGTTAAAACCATAAATAGTTTAATTAAAAAATTAATTCTTAATCCTTTAATTAAAAATATATTAGAATTATATTTTATAATGATGAATATATCCACTAAATATCTTTATTTTATGCAAAATAGTTGTTTTTGCTTTGCTAAATTAAAAATTTTACACTTTTGACAAAATTGGAAATAAAGAGTCCTGTTCATATTTAAACAATTTTATAGCATTTCAATAATTTTATCAAGAAATATTATTTAATTAATAATATTTAAGCCATTTCTGATTTTAATTTAGATAATTGTATAGCTAGATTTTGTCTGTGGTCATTTTTCCTTTTTGGTTTTAAATATATTTACACACACATATTATGTTTGTTATGTTCCATAAGATCATTAATATTACCATTTTTAATTGGAGAACTATTTTTTGCTATTTTGAAAGCATTTTTCTGCTCAATGCTTTGAAGCTTAAAGTGTATAACAGCAATGGTGTGAAAATAGTAGAATGTTTCAATGCAATTACAGCAATTTTTGTTCAAAGTTTAAGAAGTTGAGCAGAATTAGAGAAATTTATCATTTTGTTAATTTTTAAAGGTATATATGAGTTTTCATATCTATATTTCTTCCCTCCACTCAAGATTTGATAGATCCTACCTACTCTTAAAAGTAATGAAAATGAAGAAAGCTCCCTAAATGTTTGGGTCTGAACTTTGAAGAAAGAGTGTTGAGATTCCATTAAAGTATTCACTTTTTTATTACTTTCATATTACTGATATTGTATACTTATATGAAAAGTCAACTTTAAAATAAATTGTGGATAATGTGGTAAACCAGAATCTTTTAAAATGATATGATAAGATTAAACATCTTTCCACTTTTTACATAGTGGTTGCCTTGACAACAGTTTGAAATTGTTGATTGTTATCTATATTGGGATTGTCTAAGTGTTGACTGGTTTCTAATGGTTATATATATATATATATCATAAAATGAAACTAAATACATAAGATTTTGTTTTTTATATATAAATAAATAATTTTATCATATATTTTACTTTGATGTGTGAGACAAAGAAAATGTCAGAAAATGCTGAAAAGTAAGAGATGTTAGGCTGCATATTGAAAAGGTTAAAAAGTAATATAATCAATGTAATAACTTGAAATTTGTATATTAATTTTGTAAATCACAATGTGATAATTTGTTTTATTATTGTATGTTAATCAGAATCAGAAGACTTAATTTATATGTATAGCCTTATTTTTAGAGACCTTAGTTTCATTAGTTTTTTTTTATTGTTAATAAAATTGTGTTCAAATATGAAAATTATTCCAGTGGTTCTAAATATTTTTAGAATATCTGTTTCCATCATCTCTTAATCATATAAAGTAATAGCGCTTATGTTCTCTGTGAGTTAGATTCATGCAATAATGGGCTGGGTATATAAATGGGGATGTATTGAGTGCTTTAGGAGCATCCAGTGATATTCAATCATCATGATCCTGGTTGGTGCATAAGATAATATTCTTTAAAACTCCTGCACTACATTTTATTTTAGTTTAGTCTTAGTTGGCCAGTGCAAGTGGCCAGAGCAGTGATGATGATCAGCATGTTTTAATGTCCCAGTATTATTGATTTTCTGATTTTTTTATTATTATATATTCTGATGGATTAGCACTTAAGTGATGCATCCAAATTAATATATTTAAATAATTGCCCAAGCTGGCAATGGCTCAATAGTTAGCTTGGTCTACAGAAGACCCATTTCCAATCCAGTCACCAGATTGACTGTTGATTTTAATCTGATTTATTGTGTTGATGTAGTTTGATTGATATATGATTAATTATGATTATAGTTGCTCTGAGGAGTAACTGGCTGACCTCTCAGATTTTTTGATCTCATTCTCTCTTGAATATATAATATCTTTAATAGATAACATGTTTTATATATTTTGTGATGTCAATAATTACTTTAATATTTAATTTTAAAATTTTGTTTATTTGGGGATAAATTCCCCCTCTTTTTCACCTGGATCATTCTTCCCATCTTGTTACTTTATATATATATGTCTATGTGAATTTCAACTTATGAACATAGTTATTTACCATTTGTCAATAATTATTAAAAACAATAAATTATTATAAATGGTGGTTCATATTACCTATCTAGCAAAATGTACTGTTACATCCAATAGGAATATTTATTACTTATGTTAGAATTGTTTGCAATCTATTGAAATCGATTGTTTGTACAACCGAGTCAAATGACCCAAAGTTTTTTGATATCTTAATGTTTTAGCTTAATCTATTTTCATTGCCAGTAATGTTTGATTGATCATTAGAAGCCTTATAAACATTCCACTTAGTAATTGAATATTAGATTACATTCAGTCCAATATAGGATCTTTACTAGCAATCTATCAATCATTCAAATCAAATTATTACTTGAATTGTTTATTGCTTAATAAACTTAGTGATAAAACTTAACAGTTTCCATCAAAATTTTGAATCATTAATGCATCCTAGGTAATCTGATAAACATTATGATAACTAAATTACATGCAGTACTAAAATTCATTAAATGACTATATAATTAGAGTTGATGATGTCAAGCATTGTTAGCCAAGAGGTCAGCACAGCCGCCTTGCTTGCAGATGGTTGTGGTGGGTTCGCCTCCCAGCTGATGCTATGACATATGGGGAAAAAAAATAAAAGAAAAAAAATAGAGTTGATGATGTTAATATAAAAGCATAAGAATTCAAATAAAAAATTAAATATACAGATCTCTCTTATTTATTTCATTTCTATTGTTATTATTATTTATTACAAACAAAAAATATAGATAATTTATCTTTTATTTACTATACTTGAAAAAAAAAAGGAAGAAAACTATGTAAATGTGATATGTTGAACTATTTCCATCATCTATCATTAAATGTTGAATGTCTAAAAAAATTAATTTAAACTTTTCAAATACAAATAACTGTCAGTAATAACACAGTAATAGACAACATATTACTCCATAATTTGAATGGCAGTATTCTCCATTCTTCAGGTGTTGCTGGCCTGACCAATGACAATATTAGCACATGAATCAAACTTCCACTTTTAGATTCTTGAATATGGAATATGAGAGCAATGTTCTAACCAACAGAGCTATATAAATGTCATTGTATATACCCATTTTAATCTTAGTACAGATGTTTTTTGTTTTGCAAACTCTGTATGCAGTATTTTTTTTCTATATGTTTATTGCTTCATCTCTGAACATATAATATTTTTTAGTTGAAGGTTATAGTTTTTAGGATCCTATGCATATACCAAAATTTCAATCCTATGGGGTATAGAATTTCTATTGTTTTCAAAAGAAATATAAGCTTTGCTTAATAAATATACAATTAAACAGCAAAAGAGTGTTTCCATGTCTAGAACCTCACTACGTGAATGTGGCTTACATAGATCTGATAACATATTTTAGGTGATGAATTTCTATTGAACTTTAATTTTGTTTTTCTTCTTAATTAAATAATATAATGTTTTTTTTTACTTTTCTATGATAAAATGATCAAATTACTGTTACAAAAGTACGTGGTGTGCAACCACAATGTTACAGGTGTGGATACTGGACTCATCTAATTAAGTCCTGTCCTGCAAGAATATGTCAAAGATGTGGTAAAAGTAATAATAGGTACCACAATTGCACATCATTAGGCACTATCTCATGGTCAGTGAATCAGCCAACAGGGATTGAATCTCAGGAACTGTTATTGGAAGGTACAGGTGATTTAAGATCTGAGAAGACACAATTGATGGGTCAACAGGCAAGTTCACAAAAGGGGACTGAAGAAGACCAGACAGAAGTATCCATGGAAGAAAGTAGTTTGAAAGCATATCTAGTGATACCATAGTGCAGCACTGTGGACATGTTAGTGGAGAGCTATCAGTTGGACAATGCAGAGAAGACCATCGATTCTGAATTGGCTTTTAATGAATCAATTCAAACAGAAAACAGGTTTCAAATCTTTAGAACCAAAAGAAAGAATCAGAAACAGTCTGGTTCACAGACTGATGAGAGCAGTGTTGTAAAGTTTAATATTGATTTCAGTGGCAAACAAGGAAAAAAGATTGGGTTTGATACTGCAAAGTTGATAAAAAACAAGGGTAGGAAGAAGACTAGATTGGCTGAATCAAAATTGGATAACAGGATGGGAGTTGAGTCAATGAATGCAAAAGATAATGCCTTGGCATCTTCTGACTGTGGTTGGGTGGAAAAGAGCTTGCCACTCTCATCGAAGCTTAAAATCATATGAATGTTATATAAAGTCGAAAGGAGAATGCTTTTGAAGCTTGGGGCATGACTGTACTCTAAGTATAAAAGTGGAGGAAATTTCGCATGAATTATGGAGCAATATTGAATTTAAAAGTAAGCCTGCCAGAGCTAGAAGGTGAGTCAAAGTTGATTATTGTCCAAAAATGACCCAGGAGCAGATTGAAAAAAAATCAAAGAATAAGGTATAGGAATGAAATGAAGGATTGGTTGAACATGGAAAACAGTGATGACGAAGGAAGTAGAAAATTCATGCAGATGATGTCATGGAAACAAAAAAGTATCAACCTAAAGAATATGGCAATTCAAACTCACAAACAACCAGTGCAACCTGATAGTGAAATTGTGGACGAGCTTGGACAATCCACAAAGGATGAAGTTATTAATCTACAGACAATGTTCTATAATGAAGCAGATGAAATGTTAGTCTAAGTGTCCTCTAAAAAGTTGTCCTGTAAAATAAAATTGAGATACTCAATCGAAACAAAAAGTGCAAAGTGAAAGAGTTTTCTAAGAATAATATTTGTAAAACTTTGTTGAAATCTATGATAACATGAACCAATGTATCTAATCTTGTAAATGCGGTACTCGGCAGTCATTTTCCGTCATAAAAAAAAAAAAAAAGCACAAAATTAAAATTAATTAAAAATATTAAAATATTTTGTTTTTCCTGCAAATTTATATATATTTACATTCATATTTTTTTCAAATCCTTGAAGAATGTAGATTGATTTGAGAGCTGAAGATTTCTGAATCAAACATCTACCAGTCACTTTACAATTTGAATGTCACATGTTCCCAAGGCAACAAACGTTCAATTATTAGTTTTATTTTTTCTAAAAACTTTTCTATACTGCCTATTATATCATTGTTAAAGATTATATAGGAAAGTTATTAGCTGAATTGCTTACATCACCTAGTTGACTTATTAAATGCTTTCAGAAAAATTCGAACTATCCAATAATTAATTATAGCATAGAAGTTAGTAAAAGCAAATTGTGTTCTATACGAACTTTGAAAGAATAATATAATTAATTAAAACATTACCTTAAATTCTGTTTTCATAAATATAAAGATTGCAAGTTTTATTCACGTTAATGCTATCATTGGTTAGTTAACAACAGTCAAAGAAGAGAATGGCATTATTTACTTAAATAAATACTACATAAAGAGATGACTCATTTTGTAAAAAAAGAAAAGAAAAAGGACTTGATAAACAAGATCTCTAAATAATTTTTTTCTATAAGTTTGTTGTTTGACGCATGTTTTTTAATTACGATATTGTGTTTATGCAATATTATTTAGTGGTCAGCATTAGTGATTGCTTATATCCCTGCCAAAAACTTAATTTGGAATTGTTTTCTATTTCTTTTAGTCTAAAGTTTAGTATATAAATTGTATGAAAAAACTGTGGATAAAGTGTAGCAACTTGTTCATTTACTTTAATTTAATTATTACAAAAATAAATAATTGATATAAAAGGTTTTTTTTTTTATCATTTTATGAAATGTTCGTTCTGATTTAGAATATTAAAATACAATATGTTCCATTACAGAAGCAAAAATCAGAAATCTATTAATATTTTTTTTTCCATGTACCATAGTATCGGCCGGGAAGCGAACCTGCTAACCTGGGACAACTGCATGTAAGGCGGCTGTGCTGACATCTCGACCACCAACGCTTGACATCTATTAATATTTAATTATTAAAATTTAAAAAAATATATTTTATCAACACTCATAGCAAAATATAATAAAAATAATGTTACCCAAGAAGAAAATATATTAAATAATTATTTTTATTCAATAAACATATATATATATATATTACCGAATGTGGTTTTAATATATATATAAAACATGTTCATCAAGGATTTTAACCATTCACTTGCCTGAAGAGTCATTTTACTTGAACTATTAAATTAGTTTTAATAACATATATGTATAGTATGTTGATCAGTTGTTCTAAACCTTTGCAAATCTGAAGAGTATATTTTCATTCTCAATATTAAATGTGGGTTTAATAATATATGTCACATGATCAACATTTATTATGCTTGCTCATAACTGTTTTTAAAACAGGCAAAACTCTCCATACAGTAGTGCCACTCAGTGCAAGCATAAGAAATGATGATAATGAGATGTTTAGTGGTTTAATACCAATAATACCAATCCTGTCTAATAGGATAGTATTGTCTATGGTTATTAAAGAACCAAAGACACCAAAATATATGGGTACTGAACTGAGTTCAGACCTATATGACTATATAAGCTAATGAGTTTGGATAGAAAATATTGTGTTTTCGATTTTAGGCTCATGGTTTTGTAGTTAAATAGAGATAAAAGGTGGCTGCTGGAGAGTGGATTATATTGTAAGATCTAGGTGCAGTGCTCTCAGATCCAAAACTCCTCATTGATGAAAACCACAAGCTAGAAACTAGAATGGGGATATTGGATGAGTAGGCACTAGATAGGGATTTTATGCACAAGACTTTTTGGCATTTATTGATTACTCTGGCTTGCACTATTGTATGGAGAGTTTTGCCTGTTTTAATATATATATATATAGCATATTGATCAGATATTTTAAACTTTTGAACACCTGAAGACAGCCAATTTATATGGAATATTAAATTGCTTTAAATAACACAAACATATAAATAGTATATTAATCAATATTTTAAACTATCACACATGTGAGGAGGATCAAGTATTTTAAGTTGTTACACATCTTCACTTGAAATAGTAAATTGGTTTTATTAACACACACACACACACATAAATATAGTATATTGATAAGATATTTTAAATTTTTGCACACCCAAAGATAATATTTTCACACTAAATATTAAATACAGTTTTAATAATGCATATGTAAGGCATATTAGTCAGGTATTTTCAACTTTGTGCATTTGAAAAAAGTTGTTTTACTTGTAATATATGTATAATAAAAATGAATGATCTGATGTTTGACTGCATGTTGGTTGTGCAATATTACAAATTTATATTTATGCAGGAGTTGTCTACAAATTAGCTTTTGTGATTACTTACATCCTGTTGTAACAACACTGCATGCAGTTTGAGTAAAACATTTTATAACACATTAAAATTTTATTACACTATGCAGAGTTTATGCCAAATAATCATTCTCATAGCTAATGTGTTTGATGATCATATTTGATTGTCTTATATTTAGAAAGATGATTTTTAATACATTGTACAGGCTTAACACCTGCATTTATATATGTAATATATGCAGTATTTGAACTCAGACTTTCACATGATCCACAACTCTCAGTGCCATCTTATATTGCTGAACCACCTGATCACACAGATGTTGAAAAGATAAATAATCACCAATATACGTAAGATGATTTTTGTAAAATTAAAAAATAATCAAATTTTATTGTAAAATAGAAAATAAATTAGATCCCAAAATACATAATCACATGACAAATAGCCTTTAAATATCAAACTGAAAGACAATGTCCTATCTATCAGAGTCTCAAAAATCCAGTGAAGAAAGCAGTATTCATCAGTCTCACCACCTGTTGGAAATGGAGTTTGAATGGTTTTACACCCTTGTTTACATTATATTTTAAAATAATTAATATTCATTTTACTAATTAAATGATTGATTAAATTAGTTGCTGGTTGCATAACTAAAAGAATTGTAAGCCTTTTGGAAAAAAAAAAATTTACTCTACCTGAATCTGAACACATGGTTTAGGTGTAGCAAGTATAATTAATGTTCCCTTTATAACAAATGTTATATCTGCTAAAAAATTTATCTCTCAATGTAAGATTTGTCTGTAGATGTTAAGGTTTTAGGGAGCATATATATATATATTGTAACCGGACCAACAACACACAACCTTTTTATTACTTCAGTTGTATTTATTTCCTGATGAGCATGTTGCAGGAAGGAACTATCAATTGGCATTACCCAATGCAGATACAACAATATTTTCTGCTCATCAGAGGATGTAGCACCATAGAGGCTGGAAGCATCTAGACATTTATATGTTTGGTTTTCCAAATGGTGCCACTAGAGTTCCATCTCACTACAACCTTACTTACCTAGGTCTAGTTATGCCAGATGTAGCTCAGGAGACATAAGATTCTTGTGAATCAGTGCAATGAATAACGAGTGATGCAATAAAAACAAAATAGAATTGAACAACTGGAACCAAAATTAATTTTAAGTAACAATTTTATTTAATAACAATTAATATGTAAGTCCCTCTAATATATTTCCTATGATGAGGAGAAGAGTAAAAGAATATTAAGGACATTATCCAAGCAAAAATTCATTTCTCAGATCATATGCTGAGAAGAAGATTACAGATACATTTCCAATAGATTGTCCAAGCAAAAATTCTTGAACATTTATTCCGGGGCTTTTAGAAGTATTTTACGCAGTACACATGTATAATTTATATGCACATACTTATTGATTAGTAATTTTAAGTCCATAGAATCATTGAAAATAGATATACGTATGATATTAATAAGAAAATTTTTTAACCATTCCGGGGTTTTTGGAAGTATTTTACGCAGTACACATATATAATTTATACACACATACTTATTGATTAGTAATTTTAAGTCCATAGAATCATTGAAGATAGATATATGTATGATATTAATAAGAAAATGTTTTAACCATTTATTCCAGGGTTTTTGGAAGTATTTTAAGCAGTACACATATACATAATTTATAAAATAATTAGCATTTAACTAATGAAATATACGTGAGTGTTTTTAATTAAATAACACGATTTTCATTTCTTGTGTGTTTTCAATTAAGGGAAAGCAAAAAAAAAAAAAATACATCGTCAACTTTTGACTAAGTTAATATCTTTTGCAAAGAAAATTTTTTTCTTTCTTATAAATACATATACGTATCGAATATTTATGAAATTGTTACCTTATCTTATCCATTTCTTCCTTCACTTCAAGTAGCATGCTAATGACTTCACAAAACAAAAAGGGTGTTGTATTTAAGCTGAACGGCATTGGTATTTTTCATGATGTTGAAATAGGCAAGAATGGAGGTTCATGGTGCAGAGAAAGAGAGAAAGCCAAGGGATTATCCTTCCATAGTTATGATTTCCATATTAATTCTTTCCTTTTTCATCATTAATGGTGACTGTAAATATTATCTTCTAAGATTATGATGATCAGCTGTTAGTTAAATAGTGAAGTAACCGATAAAAACTGAATTTTTCACTATTCACTTTTCTCACAATGAATGACTGAAAAAGAACGAACGCTCTTAGCTTCCTCTCCACTATTTATGCACTGATCTCTGGATTGACTAAGCAGCTCAGCCCAGTATATTTTATTTGTTGCAGCTTTCATTTAAGCCTGTGCACCTGTTTTTTCTTCATGATTGGATAATATTTTTCACGGGGCAGATAAGAAACCATATGAATTAAGTCATGTTTTCAAATTAGTTAGCTTGGCCCCAAGCTATTCTCACACTTTCTTCGACAACATCATTCCAAAATTTAAAAATATATTTTTAACAAAATGCCATTAGATCATAATTTGAAATGAAGGAAGGTTTATCATTTTCTTTTCTTTTTTTTTAATTCTAGAAAATAGTGATTTTCTTGTACAGTCATAAATGAAACTTTTGCTGTATTTTTCTAAAAAATATATGATCAACTTTTTTTATATACATTCACTGTTTTTTAAGGTGGGAGGGTAAAGTAGTTTTTAGAATACATGCACAAATGAAACAAACATGCTTCTTTCATTACCCCCCACCAAGTTTTGGGATTAAATCGCCCAGAAGTACAATTTCATTCCACATAATATATGCATCATTTCTCATTACTGCATTGGTTTTAGATGTGCTGATGAAATAGGTAAGATGAGCTGGAAAAGTGAATACATGAACTGTAGCCTCCAATGCCAGAATAAGTAGATGGCCAAGCACAAACTACTAGTACACACTGCCCCATGATGTCATGAGAAAATACCTCATTTGTAAGCACTACCTCTCTTGTACCTAGAAGGATCATCCACAAAGAGTAGGAGCCAGAAAAAAACAATTTGGCACTTAGCCAACCCTGCTCAACTTCTGTGAGTCTTAAGGGTTTATTCATTTGGTCTATTCATGAGACCAAGGCCTATACCTGAGGCCTATATATACACACTGCTGGACTACTCTCAGAGCACAACATCCAGGTCTGGATAGTGCCAAGCATATACTTCAGAGCATCATAACACAATGCATCCAAGCAGCTCTGCTCAATCATCCACCCACCTCAACATGAAAAACACAAATCCATGCATCACTACATCACACTCGCAAACTTCTTCCATCAGCTATTTTTATTTTATTGTTCTGTATCATAACTACAATTTGGTTTAGGAGACTGAGGATCATGATCAGTTCTCCTATAATACTCTTCTGTATTATGAGGTGACACACTTCTGGATCATCTTTTTGTTGGGAGTTTCTCATGCTCAACATCACTGTGGTGGCTTGCTTCTTCACTTTCATATTTTCTTTGGAGATCCTTATTACTGTTTGATCTTCTAATTACATGGGTCCGATATGGACCATGAACACCATCTGTGGATTTTCTTCTGTTCCTCTTCCATGGTGGTACTTCATTTTTAGAAATTCATAAAATTTTATTTTTAAATGGTTCTTCTGCCATAGTAATTATTATTTTTGTATTTATAAAAGTTTCTTGTTGCTTAATTTTTTTCGCACTTATAAATCCTGAGTTTTCAGATTCCTTTTTGGTGTCTTTTCCTGCATCAGCCAGTATTTTTTTAATAACTGTCTTTATATTTTTTTTTTCTGTACTCAATTTCTGATTTGAGTTTATTGGGCTTTTGTTTATGTTTTCTATATATGGCTGAAAACTAACACACTTTTCTTTCAGATTTATGGTTTCTTTTTTTATCTCTGTTACTATTTCAGAGCACATATTGGACCATTTTTCTGAATTATTTTCTTCTATATTGGACAGTTCCTTTGTTATATGAGAATTAAGTTTTTGATTATGTTCATTTTCATGTTTTTCATCTTCTTGTAGATCAGAAGATTTTAATTTTGCTTTATTAGATTCATTTTCATCCATTTGAAACCATTTTATTGTGTTTGATACTATTTCAGTCTCAGATTCCGTATATATTGTTTCTTTCTTTTCAATTTTAGAGATATATTTCACAATCAGAAGTTTTCCTGAAGGTGGACTGACAATTTCGAGATCACCCTTTGTAATTCAATTTCTTCCTTTTTAACAATCTCAAATTTTGCTTCATCAGTAATAGGATATTCAATTTGTGATTCTTTTAAAATATCTTTGGTTGGAAATTCCAAAGTTTCTTCCTCATCCGATTTTTTATACTGAGTTATTTCTTTTATTAACTGGTTGAACTTTTCATTTTGGGTTTCAATTATTTCTATGATTTGTTTTTATATTCTTTGGTTTGCTTCTATTGCTTGCTTCTTATCTTCTTCTCATTGTTTATCTCTTTGTCTACATTCTACTTCTCTTTGTTTATGGTTTTCTTCTCTTTCTTATTTCTTTGTCTACAATCCTCTTTTCTTTGTCTACGCTCTTTTTCTATTCATTCTTTCACCATATTGAATAGCTGCCTTAACATGGTTTTCTTTTCTGTTTCCTGTGTTTCTATGTTCACCATTTTTCCTTTGTTTTCTGGATTAGTAAGCTTCTTTCTCCATCCACACCATGATTTAACTCCATCTTCTTTGAAATGCCTGTTTTATTCTCTATGCCATTCATTTTTGTGTTATTTTTCTTTTAAACTTTTATTTTACCATCCTTCTTGAATAAATCATATCACTGCATCATATGCACTGTTCATATCACAGAATTGTGATCTGCTTATGCCTATGGGTGGGCTAGCTAGATAAGGCCCCATGTTGGGTGCCAAATGTAACCAGACCAACAACACACAACCTTTTTATTACTTCAGTTGTATTTATTTCCTGATGAGCATGTTGCAGGAAGGAACTATCAATTGGCATTACCCAATGCAGATGTTAATCCCACCCCCTACAACAATATTTCCTGCTCATCAGAGGATGTAGCACCATAGAGGCTGGAAGCATCTAGACATTTATATGTTTGGTTTTCCAAATGGTGCCACTAGAGTTCCATCTCACTACAACCTTACTTACCTAGGTCTAGTTATGCCAGATGTAGCTCAGGAGACATAAGATTCTTGTGAATCAGTGCAATGAATAATGAGTGATGCAATAAAAACAAAATAGAATTGAACTGGAACCAAAATTAATTTTAAGTAACAATTTTATTTAATAACAATTAATATGTAAGTCCCTCTAATATATTTCCTATGATGAGGAGAAGAGGAAAAGAATACATTTCAAGTACATTATCCAAGCAAAAATTCATTTCTCAGATCATATGCTGAGAAGAAGATTACAGATACATTTCCAATAGATTGTCCACGCAAAAATTCTTGAACATTTATTCCGGGGCTTTTAGAAGTATTTTATTCAGTACACATGTATAATTTATATGCACATACTTATTGATTAGTAATTTTAAGTCCATAGAATCATTGAAAATAGATATATGTATGATATTAATAAGCGGATGTTTTAACCATTCCGGGGTTTTTGGAAGCATTTTAAGCAGTACACATATATAATTTATAAGCACATACTTATTGATTAGTAATTTTAAGTCCATAGAATCATTGAAAATAGATATACATATGATATTAATAAGCAAATGTTTTAACCATTTATTCCAGGGTTTTTGGAAGTATTTTAAGCAGTACACATATATTATTTATATGCACATACTTATTGACTAGTAATTTTAAGTCCATAGAATCATTGACAATAGATATACGTATGATATTAACAAGCAAATGTTTTAACCATTTATTCTGGGGTTTTTGGAAGTATTTTAAGCAGTACGCATATACATAATTTATAAAATAATTAGCATTTAACTAATGAAATATATGTGAGTGTTTTTTATTAAATAACACGATTTTCGTTTCTTGTGTGTTTTCAATTAAGGGAAAGCAAAAAAAAAAAATACATTGTCAACTTTTGACTAAGTTAATATCTTTTGCAAAGAAAATTTTTTTCTTTCTTATAAATACATATACGTATTGTATATTTATGAAATTGTTACCTTATCTTATCCATTTCTTCCTTCACTTCAAGTAGCATGCTAATGCCTTCACAAAACAAAAAGGATGTTGTATTTAAGCTGAACAGCATTGGTATTTTTCATGATGTTGAAACAGGCAAGAATGGAGGTTCACGGTGCGAAGAAAGAGAGAAAGCCAAGGGATTATCCTTCCATAGTTATGATTTCCATATTAATTCTTTCCTTTTTCATCATTAATGGTGACTGTAAATATTATCTTCTAAGATTATGATGATCAGCTGTTAGTTAAATAGTGAAGTAACCGATAAAAACTGAATTTTTCACTATTCACTTTTCTCACAATGAATGACTGAACGAAAGAACGAACTCTCTTAGCTTCCACTCCACTATTTATGCACTGATCTCTGGATTGACTAAACAGCTCAGCCCACTATATTTTATTTGTTGCAGCTTTCATTTAAGCCCATGCACCTGTTTTTTTCTTCATGATTGGATAATATTTTTCACGGGGCAGATAAGAAACCATATGAATTAAGTCATGTTTTCAAATTAGTTAGCTTGGCCCCAAGCTATTCTCACACTTTCTTCGACAACATCATTCCAAAATTTAAAAATATATTTTTAACAAAATGCCATTAGATCATAATTTGAAATGAAGGAAGGTTTATCATTTTCTTTTTTTTTTTAATTCTAGAAAATAGTGATTTTCTTGTACAGTCATAAATGAAACTTTTGCTGTATTTTTCTAAAAAATATACGATCAACTTTTTTTTTATACATTCGCTGTTTTTTAAGGTGGGAGGGTAAAGTAGTTTTTAGAATACATGCACAAATGAAACAAGCATGCTTGTTTCAATATATATATATATATCATTCTGACTGAATGTACATAATTATTGTACTCTGATTTTATTGTGCTTGAATATTTTTTGCCTTTCCAAAAATATAATTATATAAACATATTAATATAATTACATGTATAAGAATATGCTTTCATAATGACTTTTTGCATATTATTATTATTTAGAATTGTTTATCCACAATTCAAAGTTGGATTGAACAATATGGACCAGTTTTTGGGTGAGTAAAACTTTTTTATATAATTTTTAATAGTATTTTATCAAATTCTTACTCTTGAATTCAAATCAAGAATTACTTTTTTGTTTTTCCATTTATATCATTACATATAGTTTTTTATCATCATCATCATTATTATTACTATTATGATGTAATAAACTATGAAAACTCCACCATTAAAATTTAATGAACATGTGCAGTTTTATCAGTATTTGTTTATAGAGAAAATATCAATAACATTTAATGTAATTTTAATGCATTTTAAACGTATTAAAACAGGCATCATTGTTCATTAATAACAGACTTATTAATGAGCAGGAAATCTAATAGGATTCAGTTGAGTGCATTTTAAAGCCATACAATTAAATGTAGATGTTCCGAGTTTTCCTTTTTGAGCATAATATTTGCTTTTAGGACTCAGCATTAAAAAAGCATTAGGATTGTATTAAATGTTCTTAATACTTTATCCAAGTAAAAAAAAAAACCATAAATAAAATTGCAAATACTTTGTTACTATTATAAAAGAAGTTATAAATATTTTTAATTAAACCACTAAACATCTGTTAGCACATTACTGTTATTAAATCCTAAGATGTAGGTGCAGTGCTCTCAGATCCAAAGCTCCTCACTGACGAAGGCCACAGGACAGAAACTAGTCTGGGGATATTGAATGAGTAGGCATTAGATTGGGATTTTATGCACAAGCCTTCTGGAATCCATTGATTACTCTGTTTGGCACTGAGTGGCACTACTGTATGGAGAATTTTGCCTATTTTAATATTTGTAATTATGTGGCACATTCAGCCTATTTACAGTTATGAAGCTAACACATCAATATGTGAAATGGATATAATTTTTCGCAAGTAAAAATTTTTATATTTATAAATTTTAATAACCTTCTTCCTTCAGCCCACATCATTGTGTAGTAGAGCATTATGTATTTTAGAAAGGCAAAGATGCATATCTCTTTTCTTGATGAACATATAAGTCTATGAATTTCAACTTTATTCAAAATCTTATTATTCCTTTGCCAGATTACTAATTTAAAACAAATGTATTACTAATGACGATGATAATAATAACCCATGAGAAATTCAATGAGTTGTGTTTTAATCTTACACATGCACAGATATTTTGTTTTGTTTATATACATCTGGAATTAGATGTGGTATTTGTATTATTTTAATTATTAATATTTTAGGGACTCCTGAGATTATGAGTTTAATTTTAGAATGCATAATATTATTTTATTTTTAGATATGCAAAGTTTAACTGTGACAAAGCATATTTTAGTTGAAGCTTAACATTTAATATTTTTAATTACTTTTATTAATGCCTAATTTCCACTTCTGTTATATAATGAAATTTATAATAAATAAAAAAATCATATGCAACAGCTATATAAATATATAAAATACACTAGAGTAACTCTGCAAAATTAAAATGTCTATATAAAATTTAAAAAATAATTTTTTTGCTTTAGCCAGCTTACAACTTCTTCTGCCATCTTGAGTAGCAATACTATGTTAATATTTAAATCTTGTTAAAGTCAACTAGATTTAAATATTAATGCTGTATTGCTACTCAAGATGGCAGAAGAAGCCATAAGCTGGCTATAGCAAATAAATTATTTTTTTAATTTTATATAGACATTTTAATTTTGTAGAGTTATTCCAGTGTATATTGTTTATTATATTTATATCACTTGATATTATATATATAATAATAATAATAATTATACATAAAATCCTTTTTCAGCACATTGTTTTGTGCCCTTGCTTAACATTTGAAAAGGGCACAAAACCATGTGTCAAAAAGGATTTTTATATGTAATTATTATTAATATTTATATTTTTATATTAGACTATTTCCATCATCTAATATGTGTGTTGATTGTCTTTAGAAAAGTTTAATTTTATTTAAATATTCCAAATACATTCAACTCTTAGTAATATCGCAGAAAACAGGTTAATGTATGCACAATGTTTTGAGAGGTATTCTTCTCCTCTCTCCTTCAGGTGTAGCTTGCCTGACCAGTGACAGTACTAGCATGGGATTTGAATCTGGGTCCTTAGATTCTTGATTATTGAATTTTAAGGTACCGCTCTAATCAACTGAGTCATCCTGCCAAAGGCAACAATCAGTACAAATTTCATATACTTATCTATGAGGTTCCTCCTGATTTCTCCACTTTTTCCTAAGAGCAAAGTTGATTAGTGGTTTCCATACATTATGTAGAGTAACACTAGGTTGGCTTAAGGGATTTTTTGCCATTGTCATGTGAGCAGCTTCTTTAAATTTTCTTCTTTGTACCTTTTCTTCTCTATCCAGTATTTTTGTATTTTCCCAATCAAACGTATGTTCATTGGTACATACATAGTCTGCTACTTTAGACACAACTGTTGTATATGTATTTTTTTTATTATTTATTATAATTCATATAAAAGAACAGCATAATAGACTTCATTAATTTCCATTTTTTATGAGAATGAAATTTATATTTATTTGACATTTGTGATAATATATGCCATTACTCATGTAAAGTGATGTAAAATAAAATTTGTCAAGCATTGTTAGCCAAGAGGTCAGCGCAGGTGCCTTGCAAGCAAGCAGTTGGTTGCAGATGGTTGTTGTGGGTTCGCCTCCCAGACGATGCTATGACATATGGGAAAAAAGGAAAGAAAAGTGATGTGAAATAAAATTTAAAAAAATATCTAAGCTGTTCATCATCATCATCATTGTTAAACATTATCAATCCATTGCAGGATGAAGATCTCTTTAAGTTCAATTCATTTTTTCCTATCTCCAGCCTCTCTTTTCCACATCAACCCTGCACACTTTCTTATTTCATCCATCCATCTCACATGTGATCTCTTTCTGGGTCTTTTACAATGTCTTGGAATCTGTTTAAGATTTAAATTGTCCATCTATTATCATCTCTTCTAGACATATGTCTAGCCCAACTTCATTTCAGTTTTTTAATTCTTTCAATGATGTTAGTAACACTTATTTGTTCTTTTACCCATATATTGCATTTTCTATCTCTTTTTGTTACTTCTAGCATGCATCTCTCTATACTTCTTTGAGTGGTTTGAAGTCTCTGCATTGCTCTTCTATTAAATATTCAAATCTCGGATCTATAAGTAAGAATTGGTAAAACACATTTATTAAACACTTTCCAGTTCAAAAACATGGGCATATTTCCTTTTAATATTATTTCTACCAAAAGCATTTCAATCAAGTTTAATTCTAAGCAAAGGCAAAACTCTCCATACAGTAGTGCCACCCTGTGCCAAACAGGGTAATCAATGGATTTCAGAAGGCTTGTACATAAAATCCCTATCTAGTGCCTACTCATCCAATATCCCCAGAGTAGTTTCTGGCTTGTGGCCATCATCAGTTAGATAGGGATTTTATGCACAAGCCTTCTGGCATCCATTTGTTACTCTGTTTGGCACAGGGTGGCACTACTGTAATGAGAGTTTTGCCTTTGTTTACAACAATTATGTTCTAGTATAGAGATGGTGATCATGTGATGTTTAGTGGTTAATTCTAAGCTGTTATTAAGCACTATTTTTGTCTTTCTTGATTTTAATTTTAATAAAAGTCCTTTACACAAATTTTAGCTCTAATTCTAGAACAGCTTTGTATGACAGATGTATGTGCAAGTATCAGTTTTCTTTAAATAGAATGTTTCCAATAACAAAAGCATCCATTGATGGCATACTCTGGAGATTGGACATACTTTTGTTTGGAAAATTGAAGGAGTGATTTTGCTTCCCTACTTGCAAACTTCTGTGGCTTTCAGTCAGAAAATGATTTTCTTTGAAGAAATACATAATTTTGAACATGATAAGACAAGAAATTTATTAAAGCCATTATATAATTTTGCTTATAGGACAATATGTAATTTTTTATACTGAATATTTCGTATATATGTGAGTAGAGGCATTTAAACTTAGGATTTTTCAATGTACCGCCATTCTCCACTCCATCTCAAATAACCAATACACATGACCACATACATGTGAAAAAGATAGATAATCCTCAATATATGTATTTGTGCTGAATCAGCACTCATCAGTTGAACCATATCACAATCTTCCACATTAAGATAATAATTCCTTAAACTTTACTGGACAGGCTTCAAAACTATGTGAGAATCCTGTAGTTGGTTTTTCAGTAAAAAGGATGATTGAATAGTTAAAAGAGTGAGAAAATTGATGTCTGTCCAGTAAAGTTTAAGGAGTTATTATCTTAATATAAACCAAGCACTGATTGTATATATGTGTGGGAGATTATGATTGGCTCAACTGTTGAGTGCTGGTTTTGCATGAAATATGTATATTGGGATTATCTATCTTTTTTGAATGTATGTAATCATGTGTATATCAGTTGCCTGAGATGGAGTGGAGGACAAATATAGACTGAAAAATTCTAACTTCAAAGTTCTCTACTTACATATATAAAACCATTATGTTATATTAATTCCATTTCTTAAAATCCTAATACTCAACAAACAGACAAGGATTGAATTATATCATACAGAAAAGACATCTAATTTAGCCAATAATCATTCTCTGGTTAATTATTCTACACTATTTTTTCATTTTTTAAAAAAAGTATTTAATGACGTTATCGTTTTGAAAATAGATCTTTATTTCTTAAAAACCATTATCGTCTCTTTATTATTTCTTGCTTTCTAAAAAGTCAATTTCAACACTGCATTGAATATTCAATCTTAAAATAATACATTGTACAGGTTTAAATCTGCATTTATATATGTAATATATGCGGGATTCGAACTCAGACTTTTACACGACCCACTACTCTCAGTTCCATCTCATATTGCTGATCCACCTGATCACACACATATTGATAAGATAAATCATCACCAATATTCGTATTTCATGCTAAACCAGCAATCATCAGTTGGTCTAGATTACTATCTCCACACATATATACAATCAGTGCTCAGCTTTATATTAAGATAGCCATTCTTCATATTTTAATGGACAGGCTTCAGACTACTCCAATCCACAATTCATCAGCCTTCCATTTCATTGAAAATCTGATGATAAAACGTTCAAAATCTACGTTAGTGCCAAGATTGTCATCCTACCCATGTTGATGTATTAGTCAGTCTGTCACCTCATGCGCAGGAGAATAATCCATTTCTACATACATATGCGAGGGATGGGCAGACCTTTTACACACTATATAAATTAATACATTATACAGGCTTAAACCTGCATTTATATGTGTAATATATGTGGGATTCGAACTCAGACTTTGTGAAAAAGGTTCTGCCCATCCCTCACATATGTGTGTATAAATGGATTATTTTCCTGTACATGAGAAGTCAGAATGACTAATATGTCAACATGGGTAGGATGACAACCTTGGTACTAACATGGGCTTTGAACGTTCCATCATCAGATTTTCAATGAAATGGAAGACTGAAGAGTTGTGGGTTGGAGTAGTTCGAAGCCTGTCCATTAAAGTATGAAGATTGGATATCTTAATATAAAGGTGAGCACTGATTGTATATATGTGTGGAGATAGTAATCTGGTCCAACTGATGACTGCTGGTTTAGCACGAAATACTTATATTGGTGATTATTTATCTTTTCAACATGTGTGTGATCAGATGGATCAGCAATATGAGATGGCACTGAGAGTAGTGGGTCGTTTAAAATAAAATAGTAAGTATTTTATTTGACCCTGAAATATTATTTTATTGGTAATTAACTTCTCATTCAATTTTAAAATTAGAATTTTATTTTTATTTAAACTATCAGAAGAATTGAATAATTTTAAGTAAATTTTTAATTGTTATCGTTTTTTTATATATGTGTGTCAAATGCGTTGACCGGGAAGTGAGCCCGGGCCAGCTGCTTGGAAGGCAATTACGCTAACCAATAGGACAACACTTGACTAATTGTTATAGTTTTAATTACAAATTTAATAGGGAAACTAAAATAATTTCAATGTTCATTTCTGAAATCATACATGCATGCTAGCACACATCTTTACAGCAAACGGTTTTGAAATAAATTCAATATGTGAATATATTATCAAATTATTAAAGTTTGCTATATTATCCACATACTAAATTGTTCTGTTTGGATTCAAACAAATTTTATTTACATCTTTAAATGCTTAACTGGATCCTATTTACAGTTATAAGTGTCAATATTACTTTAAATACCTAGATCTTTCATCCTATTCAACCAGACATATCCATCTTATTCTGTTTCTTTAATTTTAACTGATTATTTTCTACCCTTGTATTCAATCTAGGCTAGTACTATTAAATCATTTTGATATATATATATATATCTAGATTAAACAGTAGCTCACTGCAGGGCAAGTCTTTTTACCAGGTCTTCTTAATTAAAATAAGAGTAAAAAAGAAGGTAGTAATCACTAAGCATGTTGATTGCCAGGTAGTAAGAGTTTAAATGAGCTTAGTTAAGCTAACCGGATACCCATTAATCAACCAATATTAGATGGATAGTTGTTTTGATTACACATTGTTTACATGATAGAAAAAGTTTGAATATCTGGAAAGGACTTTTATTTGGTACAAATTATTTTTTTAACCATAAGCCTTATATATATATATATATTTGAAATTTTCAAAGTATTAATTAACTATTTTCATAAAACTATCATTGACTTCGAGTTCTGATATAATAAACTTAAACTAATTAAGTGCCCTGGGTCAGCTTTCGGAAAAACATTGCCAGAATCATAATTCTGAGTATAGTTATGCAGTACAGGTGTGCTTATATAATTGGCGTGATGTAATATGTAAAATATGTAAATGAGGTACAATATGATGAAAATTTATTTTATTTAAACTGCAAATGTTTTAGAATGTATATACACAGATTAATGAAGCTTTTTCCATTTTATTTAAACATAAATATTATGAGATCACTCTTTGATATTCTATACAAAGACACCATTATTGAATAGTCATCAGATAAATATATATATATAAAATATAACAATTAAATAAATATTTTTTTTTATAAATTTTAATTGCAGTTTCTTCCGTGGTCACAAGCCAACCCTCGTGGTAGCAGATCTTGATATCATAAAAAGTGTGCTTATTAGGGATTTTAATAAATTTACAGACAGACCTGTAAGTTAAAACTTTTTAATTAGCTTATTGTATGCACATGTAATTTATAGTGTTTTCCATTTAATTTTTGCGCAAAACATTTATGTTTTCTTAAGCTTAAAAAATTAAACGCTTCTAATTAGCTGATGTTTTCTAGAAAACTTTACTATTAATAAACTTTGCTAATATTCATTATTTATTTATTACCAAAGAGAAGTAAAAATGTCTTCTATTATGCTATAATCAGTAAACTTTAAATGTTAGAATTAAAGTGAAGTTGACTTTTGCTTCGAAAAAATAGTGTAAAACATTAGCTGAAAGTAAGAATATATTACATATATGTAATAAAGATTTAAATAAATTTTTGATAACAAAATTGTAAATATCTTTTAAAAAGCAAAAATTATAATACATCTTTACAAGCATCTAATAAGAAATACTATGCTGATTTAATGAAAACCAACACCTTCATTGGGTTTCGTAGCAGCATATCACTCAAGCTAACATATTGTTCCATCATTTAAGTATGGAGTCATTGAGAAAAAAACTATTGATCTCTTAAATTGCATGACAGTTTAGTGCAAAAAATCTAACTTGGCTTGAATAGATTTTTTATATTGAATTAATATATGCAGGATTTGAATTCAGACTTTCACACGTCCCACTACTCTCAGTGCCATCTTATATTGCTGACCTACCTGATCACGCACATGTTAAAAAGATAAATAATCACCAATAAACGTATTTCGTGCTAAACCAGCACTCATCAGTTGGTCCAGATTACCATCTTCACACGTATATACAATCAGTACTCAGTTTTATATTAAGATAGCCAATCTTCATACTTTAATGGACAGGCTTCAAACTATTCCAACCCACAACTCTTCAGCCTTCCATTTCATTGAACATCTGATGTTAGAATGTTCAAAATCCACGTTAGGGCCAAGGTCATTCTACCCATGTTGACATTTAGTCATTCTGACCCCTCATGTCCAGGAGAATAATCCATTTATACATACATATGCAAGGGATGGGCAGACCTTTTTACACACTATTTATATAAATTAATACACTGTAAGGCTTACACCTGCATTTATATATGTAATATATGTGGGATTCGAACTCAGACTTTCACACAATCTACAACTCCCAGTGCCATCTTATATTGCTAACCTACTTGATCACATACATGTTGAAAAGATAAATAATCACCAATAAATGTATTTCATGCTAAACAATTACCAATATATGTATTTCATGCTAAACCAGCACAAAATACGTATATTGGTGGTTATTTATCTTTTCAACATGTGTGTGATCAGGTAGGTCAGCAATATATGATGGCACTGAGAGTTGTGGGTCATGTTAAAGTCTGAGTTCAAATCCTGCATATATTACATGTAAGCCTGTATAATGTATTAATTTATATTGAATTAAGTAAAACTACAAAATTAATTTCATTATTATTTATCCACAAATTTATTGAAACTTTTTAAAAATATATATATATAACTGAATTAGAAATGCCTATTCCACAATCTATCTTTTTAAATTTCTGAAATTATATTTCTTTTGTGCTTGTTAATAAAATGAACATATTATTTTAATTGTTACACCAATCTTTTTAAGAGAAAAAGCTTCACTAGTATTAGAAAACCATACTGCAACAATACTATGATACTAATGAAAAAATAAATAATTTGTCTGGTTTTTTTAGTTATTTTTTTGACCCTGTAATGGATTTTTTATCTTATTTTAATATATTAAAAATTGGGACTGACATAAAGACAAAGTATGGACAAAACAACTTCAAGTTAATTAAACAAATTTATAAGTATTTTTTTATAATTATTTGTTAATTATAGGGAATTTGAGCACAGACTTTCAACTCCCTTCAGATATTCACTCTATCTCATACAACCGGTACACATGCCTACATACATGTGAAAAAGATAAATGATCTCCAATATATGTATTTTGTGCTAAACCAGCATTCATGAGTTGATCCAGATCATCATCTCCCACACACACACATATATAATCAGTGCTCGATTTATATTAAGATGGCAAATTTTTAAATTTTATTAGACATGCTTCAATGTACTCTACCCTCCAACTCTTCATCCACCCATACCATTAAAATCTGATGATGGAACACCTAAATTCCAGGTTGATGCCAATATTATTGTCATGCTCATGTTGAATTTAAATCACTCCTCATGTATAGGTCTTGTTCATTTAAATACACAGAAGAGGAATGGGAAAGATACTGTCTGAATCTGTAATATTTGAATACAAGAAAAATGTATATACTTGGAGTTTAGATGAAGATCAGACCTTAACTTGTACTAGGATACTAGAAATAGAGCTTCTAAGTCACATAAGTCAAAAATAAAAGTCTAATATTATGAAAGATGTAAAAGTTCTCCAAATTTGTGGTTGAAACTTAGGACTGGTTCTTCAAGCACTCATAAAATAATCAGCCAACTTAAACAGCCTAAGGGAAATCATATAGAAAATGGGCGTAATCATGAAAATAAACTAAGATGAATTAAAAACTTAAAATTATTAATAAAAAATTGAAAGAAATAAAAAGATGACAATATTAACAGAAACTATGAAGAAGTCAAACACTATGATTATTTCAAAGATAAAATGAATAAATTGATGTACTTCAAGAACTGTTAATATATCGTACTTTCAATCAATTTCATGCAGTAAGGTTACTTTTTGTTATAAAAAGTAGATTCTATTATGCTATCTAGAAGATAGTTCTGTTGTTTATATTAACTGTTCTTGAATGCATCATTTCATTTTATATATATATTATTATTATTTTTGGGATATTCCATGTGGTAAACTAGTTGTACCGAAACATCAGCTATTTAGCTATTTTACCACATTGAATATCCCAAAAATAATAATAATATGAAATCATCATTTATCCATGAAAATATTAGAATTAACAATATATATATAAAATCAAAATTATTCCAAATTCACAACTCAACCAAACTAGCCAAAAAAATATAAACTCTAAATCACTACCAATGCTTTCACTGCTACAAGCAGACTTCTCATGTGTAAAGAACTACAAAATAAACAACATATTCAAACTACATATTACCCACAATTCCACTTACTTCCCATTCACCCTTAATATTAGAAGAACTTTTAAATAAGTTAATTGCCACGCTATTAATTTTGATGAAGCTAAGGTTGTCTTCTTTGATAGAAATTAAATAAAAAAAATTAAAGAATCTTTATTATTAAAAGTTTATAATTCTGAAGCAAATAACTTATAACTTCTTTTAATATTAAGGATGGATGGGAAGTAAGTGGAATTGTGGGTAATGTGTAGTTTTAAATATATCGTTATTTTGTAGTTCTTTATACTTGAGAAGTCTGCTTGTAGCAGTGAAACCATTAGTAGTAATTTAGAGTTTATATATTTTGCTAATCTGGTTGAGTTGTGTATTCAGGGTAATTTTGATTATTCATTGACTAGTTTAGCTTTATGCAAAATTAAAAAGGAAAAGATCTGTAAATAAAATTGATATATAAAAAAATTCAAATTTAAATAATACTTACATAATAGCACAGATGGAAAACTATTAAATAATTACTTAAAAGTAAGTTAAAGTAAAAAAAAATCTAAAGATAAAAGATTACTATTTTTTAAAGTAATGTAAAAGAAAATAATAATGTTAATTAGTTTCTATTCAAAAATTATGTTTAAATCTTCGTAGAATGGAAATGATTGTTCTATTAAAATATAATAAAGGTAAAGCAAATAGGCCCTTGGGGCACTTAAGTGATCAAAAGTCAGATAAGAGATAAAAATTAAAAGATTATGGTGTTTACCACTTTGGAGTAAACTGGCCAATGCAGTTACCAACAAACCACACTGTCCAGAAAGGAAAACTGCCATGGCCAATACGATTGGAGCAACATCAGAAGTGATCAATCTGAAAATTTGATGATAAGGGAAGCATAATACTATAAAAAGAAAAATAAGTGAATAGAAGAGGATTGGTAATTTGATTAACTATTGATTGAATATTGATTGAATAATGATAACCAGTTAAAAATATCTTGCAGCTGTATTGCGGACTCCATGATGTAGGGTCTCCCAATAGATTTTGTTATTTGCACCAGCCAAGGCAACCTCCCAAATGATGGTTCCTGAATGAATGGCAAGCAGTGGTTTTGTCTCCAAGTAAAATAATATACAAAGTGTGATAACTAGGTTGGACTTCCATTACATGTCACAATATGAAGGATTTATCAAGACTTACTGGGAAGTATAAACTTTTATATGCAATATGAACTTTTAAATAAATATCTTAAACAAACTTTCAATTCACAACTTAAGTGTAACTTCTAAATAAGCTCTAAATTAATTATTAATGTAACTATTAAACTATTAAATGTGTGTGGTATATATATGTAATGTTCTGATATTTTGCGATAATATCTCCACACTTAATTCTAATGCTTCAACAATTCAATTTATTTCCTTTACTGTAGTTAGTGCTTTCAAAGGAATGGGGCCTACATTAATTATTAATATTTATTTCTCATGCATAATGTTTGCTATCAATCATTTCCATTTTTTGTTAACAAAATTACTAAATTAAAGTTAAGTGTAGATGGCTGCATAGATTCGTTATGTGTACATTAGATTACATGAAATTAATTTTGGACTATTTGTTTCATAGTTGAATCAATGTTGGTGGAGGGATGTATGACATTTTATGTCAATGTGATATGAAGAGGTACATTAGATTCTCATTATCTTGTGCTGCATTAGCCTAGAGGGTGGAGTACACAAATAAATGCATGGCCCCAAAAAGATAGCCATCATGTTGTTGTTGGTGATAGAGGTATTCCCTGTACCTGTTGATTCCTTATGCTCTATGGATAGGGACTATAAGTTGATAAGGACTATTCTCCCTCCATTTGGAGCATTTCGTGTTCTCAATATTTTTTTTATGTTTCCTTCACCAGACAGATGAACATTCCTGTACTGAACAAGGATCACTTCTTTAATAATATTATGCCACAGACACACATTGCTGTCAGCATGGTTTTATGCTAACATCTTCATGTTGCATTGGTTATGTCTGTATATCAGGAAGCTAACATTATTTTAACTGTGAACTTTTAGCCTGAGATTAAATAATTTGAAAGTCACTTAAGTGCATATTCTATGTAGTCTATCTGTGCTTAACATTATAAAATATTAAATGGTCTAAAAAATTTCTATCTGTGCATATTAAGATAAATGTGATTTAAATTTATCTAATAATGTTAATGTAATCCTCAAATTTGTTATATATATATGTGTGTGTGTGTATGTGTGTGTGCATAATTAATGTTTGTCTTATTAATACTAGCAGTTCCTTATTATTTTATCTTGATTAATAATAATTTTAATTAAAAATAAGTTTGAAATTTATATTATAAAATTGAGCTACTCCATGAGCTAGTGGTTAGGGCTATCAGTCAATAAAAGTTGCATCTTACCCACATGTATCTGCCTGCTGTATAAATTTTCTAGGTTCTAATAGCCTGGTGGTACTCTGGGATGCCAGATAGGGAAAGAGATATCGCCTAACATCTATAATGTATATATATATTATATTTAATGTTTTCGTGATTGTATGATGTAGATAAATTATAACTTTTTGGGCTGCACCATGTATTATTTTCCATTAAACAACGATATTTTGATGGACTAGCATCCGCCATTATCAAGGTTAACTTTTGATAATGGCAGATGCTAGTCCATTGAAATATTGGTGTTTAATGGAAAATAATACATGGTACAGCCCAAAAAGTTATGATTTATATATATATAATTGGCATTATGATTATCTACTATTATTTTTACACACAATACATGCCCATAGCTTATTGGTTATCATATATAAATCATTTTCATTTTTTAGTTGACACTTATTTTGACAGCAGATTGCTGTGTAAGTTAATTTTAAATATTTGCTGTCATAATGTGATCTATATATATATATATGGTACCTACTGAAATTAATTTTCGCATGTGATGGAATGTAAGTCTAAAAATTTTTTTTCACTTCTTGTTTGATTTTAATGGTGAATATATTAACCTGGACTGCATTAGACTATGTTGCTATGACAACATATAATATTGGAGCAAGAAATGTTTATTATTAATTGTAGTTTGTAAAAAAATGTGAATTGACTTTATTCATTTTGAAAATGAATGTGTAAATAATAAAGCTTACAATACTGAACAAATTATTATTATTATTTTTTATTATATTTATTTTCATTACTGCATTTTTAATAGTAGATTACAAATAATACATCTAAATGTTTAATGTCTCAAGTATGTTTGTTATTATATTTGTATAATATTATATATGAAAAATATTTATAAAGGGTGTATTATCCATTGTAGTATGAATTAATTTAATGCTGTTTGTTTAATTTGTGTTAGAATGAAAAAATGGTATTTATATTATGAATCACCAATGTTTGTCATATTTAATAACTCTAAAATATTTGTTTTGTTTGCTGTTATTCTTATATAGTAAAATTTTTATTTGAGAGACATTGGTTAAAACTGACCAAATAATTAATAAAGAGAGTTGCCATGGTTACTTTGACATTAATTGGAAAAGTTGTAAATAGAGCTGAATAGAAGAAACTCTCGCTTATCTTGGCTTCAATAGAAGTAAATCTAAGTTTCTTTGTGTAATTTTTTTTGCTTATTTTCAAAAGTATATGATTATAAAAAATAAATAGAATGATGGGGTGAAAGCAATAATGTTCATATGTTGGCTTGACAGGATCGTCAAATTTGTTATATGAACATTAATTCTTAGCGTTATCCTGGGTTTGTGGTTTCGCTTCCCGGCTGATGCTTTGAGACATGAAAAAAAGGATATTACTTACTTTTCAATGATGAAGTCTAATTGCTAACAGAAAAAATGTACACACAGATTATTTTAATCTGCTGATATAATTTTAGGAACTTGATGAATTATTTAGACACAAGATATAAATGTGTTCTATTTCCATAGCATCATCATGGATGCAACTAACATCTGTTCATTAAATTATTATACTACATAATTCATTAGAAGCAGTTATAAAAATAATTCAGAAATCAAAACACAGGATGGGTAAGAGAGTATAATTACGTATCATTTTCTTTGTATTGAATTTAATGTTTATTATCTAACCAGGTATAGATTTTATACAGCAATAAATTTACTGATTTGACATTCTTAAATATTTAATAAGTAATTAAAAGTTTATTGTAATTATTTTTTTAATAACAAATAATAGATTTATTAAGATAAAAACTATATATGAATTGATTTGATGATTGGTAAAGATACTAATATGATAATCATTGAAAATGAGTAAAGGTAATTGCAATTCAATGTTCACATATTTTATTTTAAATCATTATTGATTAAAGTAAATATTATATTAAGTCAATATACAACTATAAAGATCATAGTCTTATTCAGTTATATAGATGGTAATAGTAATATATTCTGTTATAAATTAGAGTGATTTGCTATAAAAGTTTATTGATGCAAATCATAAATTCAGGCTAAATATTACATTTTAATATTAATATTTGATTATAACAAACAGTAATAATCTTTCAATGCTTTGACAATTGTAATCTCAAGTTTTAACAACCTAGCTTTATTAAATTGAAGAGTAATCGGATGTGATTTGTCAATTGTGTTGGAATAAGCATCAAATAGGTTTCTATCATTTACTTTATATCTTGTTATGATTGGATACTGAAAATCTTAAGTTTCTTTAATAGCATGCTTTTATTTTATAATATTTTAAGTTGGTGCTAGTGGAAAGATATGTTAAATGTAATTGATTTTGTATTATTATTAAGTATTTAATCTTATTATAAATGACTAAGACAATAAGAGTATATTGATATTAGTAGAGTAGTATATCTGAGTTAGTAATACATTTAATTTTATTTGGTTGCAATTAGAAATCAATTATTGAGTTATATATATTTATTTTGATATCATTGATATTTCAAATTTGAAAGGCATATTAAAATTATTAACTCATCCATCCATGAATTATTTCATTTAAATAAATAGGAATAACATTTAACTTTTAGTATAAGTTTGTGTTATTGTAAACAGTGTGTTCATTCATGAGAAATATTAAAGTGTATCTGTGTATTTCTTTGTCACTATTTTCATTCTATTATAGATAGTTTATGGAATAAGCATAGATTGTTGTTAATAAGACAATATTTGATTTTATTGCTTTATCTTTAGCTTATTGCAAATAACATTCATATTTAAGGTAGTTTTGAATAATGATTTTGCTTGTTTTCTATTCATTCTAAATGCTATCTGAATTCATGAGTTTACAACAAAGATTATTATCACTGTTTTATTGAAGTAAGTATTAGATCATTCACCAATTGATTGATATTCCTAAACTCTAGCTTAGTTTATTATTTTCATTCTATTACAAATGATGCTACACTTTACAGGCATTATTAAATTAAAAGTGATCTTCCTTGGTTCATGTTTGTATTCTGTTAGTAGTGGTGATCAATAATTAGGCTATAACCCAGGATACAGTATGACCCATAATTTTGTTCTGTTATAAGTGGCATTCAACTTCAGAATATATTTTTATTCAGTTGTAAATGGTGGCCAGTGGTTGAGCTATATTTCCATTCAGATTATATTACAGTTTTCATTCTCATGGGCATTATAGTTATTCAGTTACAAATAACTTCCAAATCTGTGAGGCATTAAAAGTGTATAACCTCATTTTTATTCTGTTACACCAGGACCATTCTTTCATGGTTTACATATTTATTCTGTTACAATATATATAATATTCAAATTTATATATATTAAATACAGTAATATATAAATTTAAGTTATTTTATTAGAAGTATTTTTGACTATATTCCTTGTAGTCTTTGTCAACTATATAACGTTGAATAATTAAAACAAGATATCATTTCATAATTCCCATAATTCAATTCATTTCCCCCACAATTCTGTTTTTTTAATTTTAACATTAAAATAACAGAATTGTGGGAGAACTGAAATGAATTATGGGAGTTATGAAACGATGTCTTGTTTTAATTATTCAATGTTATATAGTTGACAAAGACTATAAGGAATATAGTTAAAAGTACTTCTAATAAAATAACTTAAATTTATATGAATATTACTGTATTTAATATATATAAATTTGAATATATATATCATAAATTGATTTGAAAGTGCCAAACTTTCTGCACTTATAAATTTGGCCTCATCCACTTAAGATAAATTCATTAATGATTATTATTAATTAATTATTAGGTTAGAAATTCATTTTTAGCCAGAGATAAACTTTAATCCTCAGTTAAAGGTTAATGTATTTTTTAATTAAACATAAAAGCATGTAATATCTCAACTTCATTAATCTTTTGCATATATATATATATCGAAATACCAAATCATCCCACATAGTTAATAAATCCAGCACTACTCTCTGAGAAATAATATATTAGAATCAATATTTTTTTGAGACTGTCTGTATTGAAATACTGATTCTAATGTATTAGTATATTATTTCACAGTGGGCGGTGTTGGTTTTTTAACCATGTGGGATGATTTAATATTTAGATTTTTATTTTAGTTTAGCATTAGCACTGGGATTATTTTCATATGTGTATATGGTTTACCAAAAGTTCATAAGCCAGATATTCCATTGAGACCGATTGTAAGTGCAGTTGGTTCACCTACACAGACACTAGCTCGTTTTTTGACTTCTTTTTACAGCCGCATTTAACAACGATGTCATCATATGTTAAAAATGCTAATCATTTTCTTGAGCTTATACGGGATATTAAATTGACTAAGAATGATATTTTGGTAAGTTTTGACATTGTTTCACTTTTTACTAGTGTACCTGTAAATGAAGCGATTGAAGTTTTAAAAAAATATTCAGTTGCCTAATTTTGCTTATCCAATACATTTTTTGTTTTTGATGGGTAGATGTATAAACAAACATCAGGTCTAGCTATGGGTTCACCAATTTCTCCAGCATTAGCTTCTATTTTTATGGAGGATTTGGAAAATAAAATTTTGACTTCAGCAGTTAATAAACCATCTATATGGCTGAGGTATGTTGATGATACTTTTGTTATTTGGCCTCATAGTAAGCATGTTCTTGATGACTTTTTTAATTTTTTAAACTCTTTTCACAACAATATTAAATTTACTATTTTAACGGTCACTGAATGAGTCTGAAGATTTCTTAACATATCCGCACTACAAGGGCGCCATCTAGGCATTTGAACCTAGAAAAATTTATATAGTAGGCAGATACGTAAGTTAAGATTCAAAAATTTTTTTATATATATTATTCTGACCGTTTGCCCAATGTCAGTAGCTCATAGAGTAGCAGAGATTTTAAACATTTTTATAAGTTTTAATAGATTTAGATTCTCAAAATATATTGATATTTAAAACAATAAAATAAAAGAAGCCACAAATAGATTTTATTAACGCACATTTAAAATTGAGGAATAAATTTATTCTTAGATTTTAACATTAATTTTTTTTTAAAATTTAAATTATTATTTTAAATAGATCGCACAGATGGATATTTAAATTATATTTTACTTTAGCATGTCGAGCATAGATAGTCTACATAGATTTTTTTCCACTTAAAAACTTATCAAAACATTCATTCAATCTCAGACTAAAAGTTCGTAGCCAACCTAATGTCAGCTTCCAGATATATATTTGCAACCAATGTAATATGAAGATGCTAGCATAAAACCACGCCGACAGGAATGTGCAGCTGACAGCGTGATATTATTTGAAGGAAATGATCCATGCCCAGAGCAGAAAAGTGCATCTGCCTGACTAAGGAATCATGTATATAATTTTTTTAAAGAGTGCTACGTATGGGGGAGAGTGGTCTTTCTGCCGTCTTATAAATCCCTGTCCATAGAGCTAGAAGGACCAATGGCGCAGGAAATACATCTGCGACCATTTCAGTGATATGACTGCCTCTTTGGGGTCATGCATTCAGTTGGGCACATTGCCCTGTATGCTAAACACACTCCACATTACTTTAATATAAATGTCTATATATCTCTCCACCAGCACTGACACAACTATGAAACAAATAGCCTGAAATTAAAATCCCTTAAATTAAACATAAATGAATTTAAACATAGTTATTAATCTTTATCCATGCAGCTATCTACACCCAACTTTAAATTTAATACATTTTAGTTAAAACATAATACACGCACAAAAAAATGAAATGGAAATGATTGCTTAAATATCTGCATAAAAAATATTAACAATTGAATTTGCATTTTTAAGTCAGATAAGAGTTCTTATTTTCAGCTATTAATTAATTGCAATTTTAGAAAAGTTCTTATTAGGTAGACACAAGAGTTCATACTTTATGGATTGAGAAGATTTAGAAGTCCATCTTAGTGATCACTTTCGTAGATTTTGTCCTTCTTTGAAATGAAACCGCTACTTGCCATTTGTTTGGTCAGGAACTGTCATCCAGAGGCCTCAGCTGGTTGTCCGGAAAATTAAATCTATTGCAGACTTCTACATCGTGAAAATCTGCAATATAGCTAGTTATAACGACATATTCATAGTCAACCCTCTGATAACAATTATAATAATAATTTGGCTTTTATATTTTTATTAGTCTCTTATCATCCAATCTTTGGATTCAACCAGCAAGACATCACTAATTCTCTGGTGTTTCAATTACGGTCTGTGCTGACATTTCTGGTGTTTGCATTGGTCATTTAATTTCTTTGTACTCTCTTATCTGACCCTTTAATTTATTTTAAATGCCTCAAGGGCCAGTTTGCTTTTGAACAATCATTTAATTAATAAGACAATCATTTCCATTTTCTAAGATTATAGAAATCAACATTATTTCTATTTCCAAAAATATCAAATCTTTATATCTTTACTTTTTTACAAAAAAAAAATTACTTTCAAATACTTTTTCTTAAAATAGTTTAAGTTTTCCAACTGCGCGACAATATATATATTAAACAACTTTTAATTTTCAGTTTTTAAGTTTTTTTCTTTTTAATAAATCAATTTTTATTTACGATCTTTTTATTTTTATTTTAAAATAATGTAATGGAATATTATATTCCGTTACACTATGGAAATATAAAATAATAATCAATTACCTTTTTTAGATGTTTTGACTAAAAGAAAGAAAGATGGTTCTTTATCCCATGGTATATATAAAAAATCAACACACACTGGGAGATATCTGAATTTTTCTTCTCATCACCATCCTGCACAACTGTTTTCAGTGGCAAAGACATTATTGGATAGAACAAAGAGACTTACTGATGATAGCCATTTTCACCGGAACCTTTTTGCTACTAATAAAATGCTTCCTTATAATGGTTTTAATTACAACAATATTAATAGGGATTATACATATAAAAAGAAAAAAGATTTTGATACATCAAAAATTAAGATAATTTTGCCATATATAAAAGGAGTAACTGATAGAATTGGTAACATTTTAAAAATTAATAATATTCACACAATTTACGCTACTTATAAAAAAATTAATGAAATATTTCCACTTCCTAAAGATAAGATTGCTTTGGAGTGTCATGGTGTATATGAAATTCCATGTAGGGTCTTTCCACATACATATATTGGACAGACTAATCATAGAATAAATATTAGAAAGGAAGCACACATTCTGGCAGTCAGAGAAAAATCCAATTCATCAGCTATTTATTCTCATATAAAATTAACAAATCATGATATCAATTTTGAAAAAACAAATATTTTAGCAAAAATTGAACAATATGACCAGAGATTGCTAAGAAAAGCTATAGAGATTTTTAAAAGACCCAAGAGCATAAATGAAAGGTGTGAATTAAAGAAGATTAACAACATTTGGAAGAAGCTATTGGAAGAGAAAATAAATTTTAAAACTTCTCAACCAATAGAATTTAAATATGAGGAGAAAGAAAACGATAAAAACGATTTTAAATCTCACACATTCCTATGATTTGAGAAAGAGGACGATCTGAGGAAGGTACTTGATATTGTACTGAAATGTCAGCATTTAGCTTTTTCACTACATGGAATATCCCACAAACAGTATTAATAATATGACATCTTTTATCCGTGAAAATATTAGAATTAACATATATATATATTGTACCCTCACTTTCAGGAAATATATAATAATATGAAATTGGTCTAGCTCAAATAAATAATTATGTTCACTTAAAATGTATCCAATCAATAATAATATAGTCTTTAATACTGTAAGTTATTAAACTAACCTTAATTAATAAATAATAATATGGTTCAATTTTATAAATTAAATAAATAAATATCTAATAAAAATCATGAGACTATGAAGTGAGTTTACAAGTGGCAAGATGAATTCATTGAGCCAATATCCCATAAGATACTGCCTCAATGGCATAAGAATACTATTCCTCCTATTATCTCAAACAATAAATCTATAGCATTCCTATGTCTTCACTAATTATTTACTTAATTAAAATTATCTCAATAAAATAATCCTCACATATTTATCTAAATAATCTAGCTCAAATAATCTCAGGTTCTTTTAAAATAATTCTAAGCAATTATAATCTCTGTAATCAAGCATGATAAGAGATTTAATATCACTCCTAACTATATCTGACTAATATTAATAATAATAATAATAATAAACTTCAATGTATACTTTAATTTCATCTCTTTTCTCATTGTAATATTAATCATGTATAATAATAAATAATAATATAATGCAATCTTTATTATCCATAGGGCATCTCAAATAATATATGTTATGATCTTACAATCTGAGAATATGTGGCAATCATTAGTAACATAATTCTGTGTAAATATCTTATAGTTACTTTATGATCATAATAATGATATAATAAATGAAGTTTCTTAAAGAAAGTCATTATAACTCTTAAATAATAATTTTAATTATGTTGTGCAAATATTATATCTTAATTCTAGTTATCTGTGATTATGTAACTGTGATGTGGAGAAATTGAGTCAACACCAAGATTTATAAAAACAAGTTTAACAAATTTTATTAATAAACTTCAACAATAAAATATGTACATTATTTACAACATTCATGAACTTTGCTTACTCCCATTTATGTACTTTTAAAAAAAATAATAGATTAAATAAAATAAAATATGGAATACAGAACATTGTTTTATAAAAAAAAAAATATCTATTACTAAAAATATTATCATAGTATCTCTATTACATTTCCATTAAGTTTTATTAAGTCAGTAAGTTTAAAAGAAAATATATAAGATAAGTTAATTAATTCAATATGCATTTATTATTGTTATTTAGTTCTTTTCAAAATAATTTTACTATTCCATATAGTCATTCCTAACTTATTAATAATGTGAATAACTTTAATTAATAGCATAACAATTAACCTAGACTGCTTACTAATCATTAATTTTAATGTCAAATAAAATGTATGTACTGATGTATTGTTATTATAGAATAACTTGTACAAAACTTATGATTACTTATATTCTTCAAAAACACGATTTAGTTTTATCCTTTACTTGTAAAAATATGCATCATAATTAAGTCTTTTTAAAACTTAATAATTAAACAACATCTTTATAAACCCACTTTAATTATTATTTATTCATTTGTAACAAATACCAATTAATTCCAAATGTGAAAAGTTTTATGATTCTTTACTGACAAACTATATTCTTGTACTCTTTGCATTTATTTCTATCTTTACTTAAAAATAATATAACCTATCTTATCTTCTTCAATAACAATTCCGCACTTCAAACTTATGCATGATTTCTTATTTTAAATACCGTCCTTCACGATGCAATCCGAAAAATTTTGATAGTATTTAAACAGATAAGTATATGGAATAAACTAGAGTTTTAATTCAATAGTACCACTATCAAATAACCATCATGGTAACAGTGTATAATAAATTAGGTATGACTTCTTTATCTAATAACCTCTACTACTAAATATAATGTCCAGACTATTGATTCAGCTCTATGGAACATTTAACTTCAACACACATAAACACTGCTATGAACATATACAAGCTATAGGGATAAGTTATCTATACTTGCATAATCATTATTATTAACTACCCTTATTCCAATAAAAATAAATCCTACATAAAATATTACCTCGGTTTCATTTAACTTACTACCAAGCTATTATCATTAGAGATCTATCACTCTACATTGCTAAATTCCTTCCCACATTTCTATAACAATAAATAAATTCATGTATAAATAACAATCTAACTGATCAATAAGAAAAGATTACTTCATTCTTTAATAACTCTTAAACCCAAAAATATAAACAATCAGTATTGATATACCATTTTACTACCTTACTTAAAATAAACACTAAGTTCAGTTATAATAGAATCATATACTTATATTTCCCTTATATTAAAATATACTTATAATATAAACAAAAGTATGCATATTTTTAAAATGAATAAATAAATTACAAGCTGTGTGTATGCATCGTGTTTTTCATATATGTTCTCTTACATCCATACCAAAAAAAAATTTAATAAAATACATTATAAAATTTTCAATATTCTTACAATTGTTACCATAAATAATATGTCTCCCCTGGCAATTACTTGATTGGTGTTTCTGGATCACAAACTAAATAAAACATTACATATTTACGATAGAATGACAGCCTGTTAAGCTAATTGCGCAGATGCTGTGAGAATGTTATTAATAAATGAGTTCCTTTTTACTCTTACACAAATACTATATCATGTGGTTGTTCGAAGGTATTCATTTATTAATAACATTCTCACAGCGTCTGCGCAATTAGCTTAACAGGCTGTCATTCTATCGTAATTATAATCGCACGCAAGACGTTATAAAATAAATGCTTAAACATTACATATTATAACGTTTATTCCACATTATCACACTTTAAAAATATTAAGCTTTTTTTAAAAAAATTATTAAAGATTTAATAAGATTTTAATCATTAGGTTAGTAAATAGTTTAATGTTTTTATGTTCCTTCCCTATTTCTATACTGTGAATAAGCATTGATATTAATTTTTTTAGTAAAAAAAATAATTTAAAAAACATATTTACAAAGTCCATCAACTAAGTTTTTTAAGGAAAAATGTTCTTTTTTTCTCCTTCAACTTCCATTTCACGACACTATTGATCACACTCTTATGGCACCAAAACCATGTATGCTCTGATGATTTCATGTTACAGCACAAAAATGAATGATAATGTTCCAAATTAAAATACGGTAAGTCAACTTCACAATATCCGGATTGATTTAAATAACCATTGCTTTGTCTCTAAAAATTTTAAATAATTCATAAATTCCATTGCTCTGTAAATATAGTATTAAAAGCACTTTTGATATTTTACACTAAAATAATTTTCAAAGTTTTGTAACTTTTATCCACATTTCCCGATGTTCAAGTTCTCTGATACACCGATAAGATTCAGCATTCCCCGATAGTTACGATGTATTTTTTTTTATACTTCCATAAATAATTTTCAAAATTTCTGTATGTCCAGCATACATTAATTAATTTATTTTAAAGATTTCCTTTCAATATGATATAAAGCATTTTCTAACCATCTTAATTTTTATATATTTTTTAAAAAAAAATCATTTTAAAAATAAGTGCTAAATATATCTTCAGAAAGAAATATTTCTAAATAATTCTTTGGTCACGTTAAAGTTTCTTTTTAAAATTCATTATCTTATTTAAAGTAAGCTCTCTGAATAAAAATATTTTCAGACTTTTTATATTTTCCATCTCTGGCGAACTTTTTTAAAAAATCTCCACGATGTCCAACTTGGTACTCTCCATAAATAAAAATCATTAATTACAATAGGCAAAATTACGTGCCTAATGGAAAAATCATCATTCCGATATTTTCCACATAACTTAAAATTTAGTAATGGTTTATTTATGTTTAGTGTGATATTAATTTGACTTAAATAAATTGGTCGGTAAGGAATTACTTAGTTTTTAGCCATGAATCTCTGTATTATATGATCTTATAATAATAAATGACTACACTTTCTTTACAAACTTTAAAATAAATAAAATTGACTATTACTCCTAATTTTTAAAACTATAAATTACTAGAGATTAAGTTGTTAAATATAGCTTACTCCTCTGATAGAATTTGGAGTCGTAGTAATCACAATAGTAGTAGTAGTAGTAGTAGTAGTCTGCAAAACTTGTGCACCTCTTTTATACCTAGACAAACTACACATTTGATTGGTCAAATTAAACAATGCTCTGCTTATTACTACCCTGGCCAACAATGCTGGATTAAAGTTAAAATAAATAATAATTTACTAAATATTTATTATTTATTATATTATTTAATTCTTAGTTAATTTTCATATTTTATTTACATTTATCAAACATCTCAAAATAACTTTTACAATTATATCGTAATATTTATTATTACTTTTAGATTTCTTTTAATACGTAGTTATTTCAAAATAAAATAAAAATTTAGGTACTTATTACATTCATTTCTAAAAACCCAACTTAATATTTATAACAGCTAATGTTATTTTTATCTGGGATAGACAAATATACTATTTTTAAATCTTATATTAGAATTTTAAAACAGTTTCAACTTTATTAGAAAAACACCGCAAGCACACGTGTGAATCTCTACACATCATGTGATTTACAAAAATACATGAAACGCTTCTAATTTAACCAAAATAAAATAAATTATTTAATTTACAAAATATTACATAAAAATAATATTATAGCAAAATTTAAAATAATTCTTTTAATATTATAAAATCGAATATGCACTTTTCTCCCACATTATCACCTTGAATATTATCGAGGTTATAGCCTCAGTAAATATTACTTACATAATCAATGTGCGTTTAATAAATTTATAATTACACCTTGAATTAAGTGATTTTTTAAGTACAATTATTAAATATAATTATTATTATTAACTAGTCTATTTATTTAACTTTAAATTATTACTTTTAAAATTTACTTTAATCATTTACTTAAAGACTTATTAATGCAGTATTTATTATGGCCAGTTTTTCCAACCATACAATATTACAATTTATCTTTAGTTAGCTATTTCTTTTAAAATATTAACACAATATTATACAGTAAATCCTCTTATTTACTTTAACTAGACTTTTTAAAAGATCGTCAACACATTGTATACATCATACCTAATAAAATAACCTTAATTTAAATTTTTTTAATAAATTGATGTAAACAATTCATCCTAACCTAAACAAAAGGGTACAATATATATATATATATATATATATTAATAATAGTATGTAAAATATACATATAAAGAAAGGTCTTAACAATTGAAATGGCCCCAGTTATTGGGAAAGCCAAATATAATAGTACTTATTATGACATGCCATATATGTATAAAGAGAAAAGAAATTGCCTCAAAAATGAATATAATAAAATATATTAATTCCAGCCATTGAATATGAATTACAATAAATCAGGTTATGATATTTAACTTTATTTGAACAAATTACTAATTTATAAAGTTATGGATGATAAATTATCTACACTATACAAAATATATTAGACATGAATGAATGTATTTTAATCTCTACTTATATTGCTACTTTGGCTAGCTATACCAAAATCAACCTAAATACTGCAGAGCATTAACTAAGGCATGTTAACTGGTTAATTCTCAGGGTTAACTTAACTAACAATTTGATTAGTTACTAAATGTAAATTGGTACAAAGGGAATTTTATTGAATCTAATATATATGTTCACAAATAAGATTATCTGTGATTTAATATTTCAATTACTAATGGCTTATAAAAATAATCTACTAATACACAATATTATCATTTAGTGGAATGGGTGAATTTGTCAAACAACTAATAACTGATGTACTAAAAAGAGAAAAGACAGATCTTAATAAATTTGAAAGGAAAACTTTTATATAAAAACAAATGATATAAGCTTTATTCCAAAATTGTGATTTTATACTTTTATAATAATACAAATATATATGTGGAAAACATAAAAACTGTTTTGTTTTTCAAATGTTCATTTTTTAAAATATAAATCAAATAAAAGATTTACTGATAATAAACATAACTTACAGTTTATATTTTACATAGAAATTGTATAAAACTGTTGTAAAATTAAATCAATCAATCAATAAATAAATAAATTGATAATGTCTAGTTAAATTAATAATTTAGTTTATAGATGTATTTCTTTAAAGTTGGATCAACAAACAGGATTGTATAGAAGGCAATATCAAGAGCTTCTTCCTACTATGCTATAAGGATTTATTCACTTTATTTTCTTTTAAACTACGTCTTTTATTAGGAACATCAAGGACTTGGTCTTCTTATTAATATAAGACTTAAATCTTAGCCTGAAAAGTTCAATATTTATTCCATAACTTTATTAACCTAGGGTGTATTAAACCTAGCACAATATATAAAAAAATATATCATCTAAGTCCTTATGTATAAGCAAAACATAAATGTGGGGATATTAATATATAACTTCAATATTTAACACTATAAATTGACCCAATCCTTTCAAAATATATCTAATAATACAATTAAAATAATTGAAGAGTTACGATAATTATTAAATAATGATATAATTTGTAAATACAGTTCTATAAAAATTTATATATTTATATACAACTCCTATGCAATTAAGTGTAATTTATTGTTTTCCAATCTAAATTGATACATTACATTTATTATTCAATATATATGTATGTAAAACATGAATCAAATATTATATTAATATATATATATATTATTACAATCGTTATTTTTCCTTGGCATTTAACAATATATTCACGCAATTTAAGATATAAATTTAAAAAAAACCAAAACAAATAGATGTATTAAAAAAATTGACTTTTATTATCATTAATAAGTTAAAACACTCAAAAAGAAATTTATTGGTTAGTTTTAAATATCACAAATGTATATACTTTTATAAAGATATATTTTAAAATATTATAAAAAATAATAATAATAGAGGTATAAAACAAAAAATATATATATGATAAATTTCAATTACCATTTAATTTCTTTTAATGTCTTTTCATTTCCCAGTCCATTAATTGTTTCAGACATTTTTCTTTAGTTTTATCCATCCTAGAGTTGATCGAAATAACTTTAAAATATGTATACATATTATTAATGAATTTATAGATTTTTCTGTTATTAGAGCGATTGATTCCTGGCATTTTCTTTATATTTAATTATAGAAATAATTCGATTTGACTATTACTTAGGATCATTAGAAAAAAACAACTTAAAGTTAAAAAAATATATATAGCTATTTTCTGAAATCTATTTACAAACACGGGTTTAGTTTCAGGCTGCATATTTTACTGGACTTCAATAATGAAATAAGACAGGCAAAAGAGGCAGGAATTGCCCTGGATAATAAAGTGTACTTAGCCAGACATTTTTGATGTTATTTTTGATCAGGAATTATTATATTAATATCCAGAAGAATAATTTGTGGAATAAACAAATAAAATTATGACTTCTTTATTTTTCTGTTTTATTAATTAATCCTCGTAATTACGTTCTGGGTTTCCATAGTAATCTTTGTCCTATTGTTATAACTCACACGCTAATCTAAAAACTTAAACACTGTTGATTTTAAAATATTTTTTTAAATAACAAAACAAAAAAATAATGTCAATAAAAAAATATGTATATATTACATTGAAAAAATTATTTTATAATCTCAAAATAAATAAATAAATAAATAAACGACCAGAATAATATCATTACATCTTTTATAATTTTTAAAAAAAAAATAAAAGTACAATCTAATTATAATTAGCAATTTAAATGCTACTGTTGATAATTATTTATATACATACACTCGTGAATTTATATATATTCGTTGCTATTAAAATCTCATCATCATAAAATAAAGCACATATAACAATAAATAAATAAAAATGAACTAAATAACAATAAAAACAATTAATAATATAATATAATATGAAAGGGTGTTGAGGTTTAATATCACTCTATATTTGTCTACATATATTGTTTTTTGACTTATTAAGGCCATAGTGTCAATCGGCATTTTCCATAAATCAAAAAGGTCATAATTTCATGGAATTAAAATTTGGATCATTGAATAATCAATAGATGTACAATTAATGTCTTGAAGTGGAAGAGAGTAGAAAACCTAGCAAGAGAATATATATGAACACAGAGGCAAAACTGTCCATATGGTAGCACCATTCAGTGCAAGCCAGAGTAATCAATGGATGGAAAAAGTACAGATGGTGAACTGAGTTCACATCTATATGACTATACAAGCTGATGAGCTTGAATTGAAAACATTATTGGTTTTTCATTTTGGATCCAAAATTTATAGTTAGCTAGTAAGGTAAAAGATGGTTTCTGGAGGGTTGCATTAGATTCTAAGATCTAGATGCAGTGTTCTCAGATCCAAAGATTCTCACTGATGAAAGCCACAAGATAGAAACTAGTATGGGAATATTGGATGAGTAGGCACTAGATAGGGATTTTATGCACAGACCTTTCTGCATCCATTGATTACTCTGATTTAAATTGAGTGTTGCTACTGTATGGAAAATTTTTGCCTGTGTATTATCATTTCTGCATTTAAATATTTGGTTAATTTGTATATATGCTATTAATAATGTAATCAATTCTTATAGATTGTTATTAAATATTAAAATTTAAATATAGTAGTTTGTAGCTTTTACCAGGGGAGAAATTCAAACTTCATGCTATATGATGAGCAAGAATTTTGCTTTGAGACATTGCAGTAGCTATACTGTTTAATGCCATATCTATTCTATATAAAACAAGAGCAATCTTTTTAAGATCTCATGAGATATTATTCATCCTATATCAGGCTACAAACTTATTAAGGGTATAAATTAATAATACTTCCACCTCTTTTTTTTTTTACCCACATCCACACTATTTTATATACTATGATATGTGGGTAAATATATATTCAGATCAATCATTATTTATAAAGTTGTACATTAATATATAGGGTATATGAGCACAGACTTTCACACAACCCACCACTCTCCACTCTATCTCATAACACTGATACACTTGAACACATATATATTGAAAAGATAAATAATCACCAATATACGTATTTCATGCTAAACCAGCAATCATCAGTTGGTCCAGATTACCATCTCTACACATATATGCTATAAGTGCTCAGATATATATTACGATAATCAATCTTCATACCCTAATGGACAGGCTTCAATGCACTCTACACTCCAACTCTTCAACCGTCCATCCAATTGAAAATCTGATGATGGAATGCTCAAAGGCCACCCTGAGGCCGAGTGGAGAATGGTGGGTTGTGTGAAAGTATGTGGTCATATATCCTATATATTACATATATAGACACAGGTATATAACAAGCCTGTGTTTCAGTTATTTCAAAGTTGTATATTAATAACATTCTAAGTCTCACAATATCTCACTTCGAAGTAAGGATTGATTATATAATGTGAATACAGTAATTTTATTTTAATAAATTGTGTTTTCAATATTTATACAATTTAGACACTCAGACAATTTAAATTTTTCATGCAAAATGCAAACAGTTTAAGCTTTTAAGACAAAAATCATACTATCAAAAAAAAAAAAAACATACAAGCAAACAATGGTACTGAATGTAGATGGAATATTATAAATATTATACACATCCTTACAGATATATACATATTTATGAATGTCACTTATATTTGTTACGAAGTATGCAAATATATGAATTCTTAATTGTATTTATTATAAATATCTTATACAAATAAATTTGTTTTAATTTTTAGCATATAGAAAGTACATATATTATTTTTAACATTAAGCATGTTGTATAGTATGTTATAAAGGACTACACTCCTTTACAGATTATGGTTTGACTGTTTTTATTAATAACCTCACAATTTATTGTTAATATGTTATAAATTAATGCTAAACTACAAGTCTTATATGTTTGTGAAGTAATTATTATGTATAAACTTATTTTTATGTATATGTTACCTCAAAAATATTCTTTATCATTAATAAACTGTGTATAATTATAAGAATTCTTATTATGTAGAGAAAATATTAAAAATAACCTTAATGCAATTTTGGTATTATGCACTTTTACAAAGGTAAAAAATGAAAAAGGTATATCGGTACTGAACATGTATCAGGGTTATATTTAACATTCTTAACATTTTCATCTTATCAGAAGCATTATTATAATTCTATATAGTTTATTATATTTCAGTGACTTCAGTTTTTATAAATAATTACAAATTACTTCTTATCACTATGTAAAAATTGTATTTTCTTTTAGTATGTTAAAATTCCTTCACCTGGACCTTTGAAAAATATGCTCGTTAATCTGAAAGGAGAACGGTGGAAACATGTTAGAACAGTAATGACACCCACATTTAGTTCAAAAAAGATGAGAGAGGTAAAAAAAGGTTTGATTGTAATTTTATAAATATTTATACTTGCAATAGGATATATATTATATTGTTGCTTTATTGTTATATTTTGTTGTTTCCAATAGATCATTAAAAAAACTATTTGGCTTTTAAAAAAGGGACTCGTTTATCATTAATTATAAATTCCGTGGAAGAGGGGGAGGAAGGCATAATAGAATATTAAAACCTTCAAGCCCAATTATCTTTAATCTACTCCAGAGCCATCTACTGTAAGTTTGAGTAATCAATGAATATCATATAACACACTGCTTTAAAATTCCCATCTTCAATAATAATATGAATTTTATAGCATTATATCATCTGATGTCTATTGATTATTCAAATAATGGATGTCTCTAGAATAAGATGAAAGTACACCTGGGTCTCATTTTATGCGGTAGATGGGTTCCTCAGAAAATGTGCACAAGAGAAATCACACAAAAATAAACGTAACTTACCTTGAAAAATGGGGGATATGTTCCAATAATTTTCAGAATTCGCATAAAAGCAAAGCAACAAGAAAAAATTACTTTAAAATTCACATTAAAAAAATAAGGAAATAAAGTATGACTAATAAAAAAATTTCAAATATTTGAAAACATTAATACAAGACAAACATTTTTTCCTTTTTTTATTACTACAGTATTCAATTTTACATTTTTCATACATATTTTAATCATTACTCCTAGCGTTCATTTGTAAACTGGTATGAAATCAGATTCAATGTGATGTGATGTATTGTGGCTTCTCCTTAAATGAAGTCAAGAATCTCTTAGAAATTATGCCCAAGAGAAACTTGTTAGCCATTTTATTTTTATTCATGATGTGATGTACAACTAGCGCCACTTTCAGTCTTTTGTTGTGTTAATGGTTTTCTGTTTCTATATTAAAAAAATGAGATTGCAATCAAAACAAAAAGATTATACATTATCATTAGAAAGATTATTTTCAGTTTATAAAATCAATAAAATCTTCATTATTATTGTAACGGTAAGAATTGTCTCTCCACATAACAAAATGTAGAACCTTAGGCAAAATACCCTAAAGCTGATCGAATATGGGTGCTGGGATCCAGAATCTGACCAACATTCAATCTTTCACCTCTGCTCAATGATCTAATACCCTATGGATGACATTTCTCAACTTACACAAACATTCAATTTAACCTCAGTCCAGCAGTCACTCAGGGTGGAACAAAAAGACTCGTAAATTAGCTAACTTAACACTGATTTAGTCAGATATATATATATGACTAAATGATCAATTAGTATATCAATGATTGATTATGAAATCTAATAGAATGATCTACATATAGATATACTAATGTATGTGCAAATAAATCTAGAGTTGGATAAAATGAATTCATAGATAATAAAAATATGAATGAGTTATAATTTTAAATATTATTAATTTAATAAAACAATAACAAATAGTGAAATTAAAATATACAAAATTATGTACAGAGAATGTGAGAGATTACGCATACAGGTGTGGCACAACTGAGGAGATTAATGTCACATATTGTCTTATTTTAAGTGTTCAATAAAGTATAGTGCGGTATTGAAGTTTATGCCTATATTAATATGCCAAATTTATAGCTCTTTTGTAGTCTGCTGAATCATATGGAACTTTATAGCCAAAGTTATATAGCTAACTTAATAGCGCTCCTGTGGCATCTATCTATACAAAGTTAAGTTGAGCACATAATAAAGCTCAGAGATATGCAGGTTAGCATGTTAACCTAGATTAGGATGTACACTGATGCTAGATAAGCATTTAATATAAAGGGAGAGAAAACGGATTTATGATAGGTTTACCTATATACTCTATGGTACATATTAAAATATTAATAGGGACATTAGTAGTTCAGGGAGTTGGATAAGCATTAATTATGAATAATCTAGGTCCTTGTGCCCTAGTTCTAAAAGTGTGTGCTTTACCTGAACTAAGTAGATAAGTGTGACTTCGACCAGCAACTCATCAAGAATCATGCAGCAAGCAGATAATTGTACATTGTGTACTTAGTAAGGACACATTCACAACTTATACATATATAATGCAAATACATAAAATTATATTATCATGCCTTAAAAATAGATAGCGTCTATCTGCATATCTATACAACCCAGTTCTCAAATTTAGTATTTCAAATATACTATTTAGGGACTAAATTAATTAGTAACCTAGTTTAAGATTATCACCTGCGTTTCTAATGTATATAAATATAAGGAGGACAAAGCATATGTGTGGGGTAATTAAGAATAAAACATTAAAATATGCTTTAAGAATATCTCTGTGGCTAGTTCCTATGATGTACTGAGTCACATATATAAATAGTTATAATTCATAACTAGAGTTAAGCAAACCACAATTTTAACTAGAGAATGACTGATTATTGTAATATTAATACCCAAAATTAATCAGTAAAATAATAATATTTCAAAACAGCGAGTGAGAAAAATAATAATTCAAGTATTTAATATTTATTATAGTGAAGATTTGAAATTATCTTCGCAGATTGATAAGCTAAAATTATACTTATAAATTACTCGTGGTTTCGAGTTATTTGGCATATTAAATACATATAATATTAAAATGATAAAATTATAGAATAAATTGAATAGATTAGAAATAGGCATAAAAGACTGCAGAATATTAAACATTTAGTTTAAAATAGATTATTAGAGTTTTACATTTTAACAGAAAATTCAATATCACAAGTTTTACATTCAGACAAGATTTAAATATTAGCATTTAGCAGTTTTCCTTGCAGATTTTAGGAAAGGTTTTTGGGAAAGGCAGATTTAATAAATAGCTAGCTTTTAAAAGAATTGAAAGTCACAGTTTATAAACACAGAGCTCTGAGTGAAAATTTATCAATTTACCAGTCCGTTGTCTTCATTGCAATTTGGAGTGCTTGGGATGATAACAAGTTGACACTTTTGGTGATGATTTAAAGTTAATGGAGGTTTTTCCATGGGCTGCTTTGCTGGTGTACGACATTATATTTTATTGGACCAAAGTTCTTTTCCATTCTCCGCAAAGGGCAGGGAAGGCGAGCGGTCGCCTATTTTACTCTGACATTTTGAAGGTGAAATGAACATGGGTTCTGTTTATAATTCACTTATTATATATATCATCCATGGTGACAAAACTTTAAGTATTTATATTTTTCTTAACTCTGGCCACCTGTTTATTTTTACAAGCTTGTCCGCATTTATTTATTTTAGAAAAATATATTTAATTGCTAAAACCATTAGAAAAACTCATTACTTTACTTTAGAAAAACATATTTAATGATGACAACTAATTTAGGTTTTGTTTTTCTACTTTTTTATCCCTTCAGTTTATTGTGATAATGCTATAAAATTCTGTGAATCTTGTTATTAACATTTTAGATTAACAAAATCAAGTTCACACTATTTTAGGACTATTGCATGATCTACTTTAAAAGATGTTTACCAGTAATAACTAAAAGTTTCCTTGATAATTAGTAGAAAACAAATTTTATTGCCATTCAGGCAGAATAACAATGGAAATGGCTTATATACATATGCGATTTCAATAATATAACAATAAAATTGGCTAAATAATTTAAACTAAAATATTTCTTAAACTAGAAAATTTTATAAAATGAATACATATCTGTAATATATACATATACTATTAAATTACAGACTTACTATTCACATATATATATATATATATGTGTGTGTGTGTGATTTTGCATATATAGTAATTTAAGATTGTTTAAATGGGTACTCTGAGAGGGTTTAAACCTGGCATATGGATAGGTGTGTGGGTAAAATACATGAAACAGGCAGGTGGATAAAACTGACTGTTTCATTATTTATTTTAAAAATCTAAAAAAATATTTATTTGTGTTAATATGTAACAAAATACATTTTAAAAGTTTAAAATTTTTGAATATTTATTGTGATATTTTTATACATACATATAAATCTATTATAATTATTTACTCATTAGTATAAATAGGTTATTTACATAGAAGCTAACATTCTAAACACAGCTTCAGGCCATATTCACGTTAGCTGCTAATATAACATATTTTTGAAAAAAAAAAAGTATTTCAAATCAAAATAAGTTATTAATAATTTAAATTTTTTGATATCTAATAAATATAGTGAAATATGAAAGATATTAAGAAGAAACATGAATCGCATAACTTCAAAATTGCATTAAAATAATCCGCATAAAATGAGACCCAGGTGTAATTGCTTTTGAAAGCATATTATTTCTTACTGATTTGCTATTCTGTGGAAAATTTATTTTGACAAATCTTATATTAGTTATATTGGTAATTGTTTTGATAGTATTGTCTCATATTAAAAAAAGTCTAAATTTTGAAATGTTTTGTAGAATTGAAAGGTAAGTTCTATTTACAGTCAAATTTCATAGAAATATCTATTGTTACCAACCATTAATTATTATCAATCCATTGCAGGATGAAGGTCTCTCCAAGTTCAATCCGTCTTCTCAGATCTCTAGCCACTTTTCTCCATATCACCCTTGCACAGATTCTTATTTCATTCATTCATTTCACGTGTGGTCTCTTTTTGGGTCTTTTACAATCTCTTAGAATCCATTTTAATATTTTAATTATTCATCTATTATCATCTTTTCTCAAAATATGTGGAGTGCAACTCTACTTCAGTATTTTAATTCTTTCACCGATATCAGTAACACCTGTTTGTTCTCTTATCCATATATTAAGTTTTCAATCTTTTCTTGTTAGTCCTATCATACATCTCTCCATACATTTTTTGAGTGATATGAAGTTTCTGTAAGTGTCCAAATCACAGATTCATAAGTAAGAACTGGTAAGCACATTTAGTAAAAATCTTCCTTTTCATAACATAGGCATATTTCCTTTTAATATTGTTTCTACCAAAAACATTCCAACCAAATTTAATTCTATGATTAATTTTATTCATTATGTTTCTATATGTAGTAATAATCTAACCAAAATATTTGTAGTTGTTAACTTCTTATAACCCATCATAATCAATTTTTATTTTCATCTTTTGAGAAAATCCATTGAACATTATTTTAGTCTTTTTAACATTTAACTTTAATTCTACTTTCTTACTTTCATCCGATAACTCTTGCAACATTTCCTAAAGCTTTAAAGCATTATTTTCAAAAACAACTACATCATTTGAAGAATCTAATTGACTTAAATATTCTTTGTTTACTTTTACTGCTTTAGCTTCCCATTTTAATCCATAAAATAATTCTTGTAGCACTGCTGTAAAAAGTTTTGGAGATATGGAGTCACACTGTCTTACACCCTTCTCAATGCTAATCTAATTGTTGCTGTTGCATTTTTATAAATAATCTTCAGAATATGACAATATCCTGGATCTATATCTTGATGATCCAATGCTTTAATCATGGAAGAAATGCTTATAGAATCAAATGCCTTTTCATAATATATATATATGTAACAGGATGGGGATCAACATGGTGAGAACATAATTTAAAATAACGAAATTTAAAGATATTAATGTTTAATATCACAAAATATATGACATTTTATACATTACAGAAGAGCATGAGATCATCAGTTAACTTCTTAGAGTCACATGACTAACAATTACATCAACCAGCATTATCAATAAATAATAATCATTCAAAGTAAAGGTAAGTAATACTCCAAATAACCATTCATCATCATGAATGATGAAACAAAATACATTAACAGTCAATCTTGTGACTGGATTTGAACAAAAAATTATATAAATCAACAGTCAATCTAATGACTGGATTGGAAATGGGTCTTCTATAGACCAGGCTAATATTGAGCCATTGCCACCTTGGACAAATATTTAAATATAATTTGGATGCATCAACTTAAATGCTCATCCATCAGAATACATAATAAAAAATCAGAAAAACAATAATGCTGGGACATGAAAACATGCTGATCATCATCAATGCACTGGCCATTTGTATGGTCAACTATAAACTTAACTTCTAATAAGACTAAACTAAAATCAAATGTAGTGCATGAGCTGTAAAGAGTATTCTCTTTTGTGCCAACAAGGATGATGATTGATAATCTCTGGATGCCCCAAAACTAATATACATCCCCATTTATATATTTAGCCCATGCTCAAATCTAGCTCAGAGAACATAAACTCTATTACTGTATGTGACCAAGACATAATTGAAACAGATATTCTAAAAATATTTAGGACCACTGGAATAATTTCATAATTGAACACAAGTTTATTAACAATAAAAATAAAATGATATTAAGGTCTAGAATAAAGCTATGCATATCAATTAAGCCTTTTGATTTTGATGAACATACAATGATAAGAAATTATCACATTGTGATTTACATATATATGATTTACAAAGTTCAAGTTATTAGACTGATTTACTAAGGTTTATTTAAAACCAGACAACACACAGACATGTGGTTTAGTATAAAATGAATATAATTGAATTTATCAAAATAATAAAATTATTAAAAATATATTCCATAATAAATTCCATTTGAAAACTATACATAATAATATTCACACATACATGTGTATCTATGAACATATAGATGATATGAATTAAAATTGATAATTAGTCTCTTTTTTTTTCAATCAATAAAAGTATTTTCTTTTTTTTTAAAAAAAAAGTCAGTTTTTTGACAGGTAACTCAAAAGTGTTTTTTAATGATAGGTTACTTTCAATTAATTTATTACACCTTTAAAATGATAAAAAAATTTTGATGTCCTCTTTTTCTTTTTTCAAAATGAATTGTTCATGATTCAATTATTACTTTTAGATTTTAATTAAATTCAAGAAAAATTATTTACTTGTTATTTTGTAAAATATATAGATTTTTAAATGTCATTTTTACCAAATAAATTACTTAAAATTTCATTCTCATTATATATAATGCTACTCACCATAATATATACATTTATCTGTGCTTCTTTATGTGAGTTGGTCTTGGTGAGACAGGTATAATCCAGGATTATCATAATCAGGAAGATATAATCAGGTATGTTAGCATTCTCCCTCCTATCTAGGGCTTGATGAGCTTTAGGCCAGCAAACTGTCTTTTAGAACACATTTGTATAGGACGATTGATCCATTTTAAGTTGACTCAGTCATCAAGTGAATCAAAACTTCAGTGTGTAGAACTAATAGACTATTTACTGATAGATCTACTAGCTTTACTTCAGCTACATCTTTATGGGAGCCATTTTTATTTGAATCTCTCTCCAAACACCAATTCTGCTAGTCAATTGCCTCACAAAAATATTAAGACAAGAACTGTCTGCAAAAAAATACTATCCAAACTTTGCAGCTGTCCTATTTTACTGCTGCTTCTCAAAATATTAAAACCAGAGTCTTCTGCCCAGTTCTTACAAAAACTGCAAGCCAAAACTAAATGGATATTTTTATCAGCCCTTTCATAGAATCATCTAAGGTGATAAAAATACTTTAATTGAAAGCAGAGCTTTTTCTGTCTAATCTTTATTTCTTGAGGTGATAAAAACATAGTAACTGCTTTCAATCTGCCTTGATTAAAAACAATTTTAATCCCTCCAAAAGCACTTTTAATTAAAAGTTACATTTGGAAATCTTATCAAAGGTTTTTAAAAATAGATAATAGAAATGCTTACAAGCATTAAGAAAAAACAGATATTTTGTACAAGTTTTAATTAAAAAATTTCAAAAATAAACTGCTTGTTTTTAAATTTCAAAATCGGAATAAGATTATTTATTTAGACCTTTTTGAAAAAATATTGATTTTATAATAAAATTCTGTCTTAATTCAGAATTATTTAACCCATTATTTATTATTTTTATTCCAAGTGAAATGTAGAAAATATGTACACAAATTTATGTCCGTATTCAGTTCTTTTTCCTTTCAACTATATATATATATATATATTTATGCACACACACTATATTATTGTGTGGGATATAACAGACCTGTTATATATATATATATTTGCAAAATAAATCTGAAATATTTAATTAGTTACAGTGTGTATATATTATCCTGATTTGGATCATCTCTTCTGGGATCAATCCATACCACTTTTACCAGAAATCATGTAAAATACTGGGGAAAAATGAGCTTCAAGTTTATAGTTTGAGGCATCCTGTTGTAAAACTTTTTCAATATTAATCTTAATATCACCCTGTAATCTAATCACTGTTGTTACATTTTGATAAATATTCTTCAAAAGATGACAATATTCTGGTCAATCTTTTGATGATTCAGTGCTTTATAGAATCAAATGCAATTTTATAATCTATAAATCCAAAACATAATGGCAACTTACATTCATCTGTTCTTTCTATAACTTCTCTCCATATTGGATGTAACCCATTATACTAAAATCATTTTTAAATCCAAGATGATTTTATTTAGTTGTTAGAATCTAAAATTCACAGAATATGAATTGCAATTATCTTGATAAAGTCTTTAAGATGGATAGTCTGTAATTTCTAATATCTTATTTATAATTTTTCTTAAATATCAATATTAATACCACATTCTTCCAAAACATCTGGTATATCTTTATTATTTAAGCATTTGGTATTTAATTTTACCTATTTCTTTACCTGCTTGTTTAAAAAAATTAATAATAATTCCATGATTAGCCTGGAGCATTTACCTTTTTCATAAATTTAATAGTATGTCTTGCTTCTTCATTTAAAATTCTGGGCAATTCAAAAGAGTAAATAATTATAAGGCATGTTTTGTTGTATTGCTTTTTATCACTATGTAATACTTTATAGAATTTATTCATCTATTTCACAATACCACCTTTCTTCTTAGTAATAGTTCCATTCTTTCTTCTTATTGCAGAAACTTTTCTTCTGATACCAAAATGTTCTACAGCTTTCTTTGTCAATTCACAATTTATATTTTCTTATGTCATTATTAACTTTTTTTTTCATACTATTTTACAAAACTCTAAATATTCAACTCTTTTTAATGGATCATGTTATGAATGAATGAAATTTTAATTTAATTAGTATTAAAAACACATTATTAGTTTTTATAATAAATACCAGTTTAATTATTGGTCTGTGCTCTTCTAAGATTATAAATAATGATTCTGCTAAGAAGTGATTTTCCAGGCTGGTAAAAGATGATGATGATGATGATGATGATGATGATGATGATTATTATTATTATTATTATTATTATTATTATTTTAAAATAGGCAATATTAATAGGTTATTAATTATATTTGTCAACCTGGGAAAGTCAATTTCAAATTTTATGAAAAATTTGTAAATTTAGAAAAAAAAAACATATTTATTGTTAAAATGAGGTTGCTATGATGACAGATTGAGATTGTTGGTTGTTATATTTATTATTAAAATGAGGTTGCCATGTCAGATTGAGATTGTTGGTTGTTATTGATATTGGGATTGTCTAAGTGTTGCCTGGTTTTAATGATCACTTATTTAAATTAATACAAATTATTTTAAAAATAATTTAAAATTTATTTATTTAAAATATATATATATATATTTTATTTATATGCAATTAAATCTTTTTTATTTCTATACAATATTATGTATTAATAATATATATTTAAACCAAATACTAAACTACATAAAGTATTAAATGTTAAGTCATAGATCACATGATCCTATCTCTTAAGCTTGTACGTTATAAAAGATTGCCAATTCCTCAACAAGCTTTGTGATAAATGCTTAGCCAGAGCCAGCACTTAAAATATCTCGGTCAGGAGGTCAGGGTTTGGGGAGGGTTTCTGACAGAGATATTTTAAGTGCTGGCTCTGGCTAAGCATTTATCACAAAGCTTGTTGAGAAATTGGCAATCCTCATTGTTTATTAAATGTTAACTTTTAAAAAGAAAAAAATATATATTTATAGAAAATGTTCTTTCTTTAACGTTCAAAATAAAAATAAAATAAGAACTTACACTTCTTTTTGAGTTTTTATTATTAATCAGAGATGACATATTTATTTTTAGATTTAGATTTTAAATATTTCTCAAAGTACCACAAATTTTATGTGTTTTTAATACTAATACTTTAAAATGTTACCTCTTTTTTAATGATTTGCAACAAATTAGAAACTTGTTTGAAAAAGTGTAGAAAATATATTTTTTTCTGTTTTGTGGATGACATAATTAGAATGTAAAGAAAGTTTCATGTGTATGAATTTTCCTTGATCATTTAATAAAAATAACATAACTATAATAGTTTCTGCTTTCTAAATTTTTGAAGGTCTGACATAGAGTAAATAGAAGACATTCAGAAATATTACCAAAATTACCTTTTTCTTTATTTTTGCTATAATATCTGGTGCCCAACTACTCACTGAAGAGACCCATAGGTCGAAACCGGTCTGAGGATGGGGACAATATAAGATAAAGATGATTTGAATGTCTTCTCTTGTAGTAGCATTTACCATAATAAAAATAAAAATAAAAGCTTGTTTAGAATTATAGCATGCTCTTAAGTTTACATATTGGTAAATGCAAGCTATATATAAGTCATGTGACATCTGACTTTTTATTATTACTATTATAATATCTTATATAAATTCAATTTATCCAAATCACTTCAGGAACACTTTTTAGCAAAAATATTTTATTGCACATATATATACATACATCTATGTTTCAATTGTCTTGCAGTCTTTTTCAGAGCCAGTTTACTGTAATTTTTTTAAAAAAAAAAACGTTTTTTTATGTTTTTAAAAGATTAAAGTAAACTGGCTCTGAAAAAGACTGCATGACAGTTGAAATATAGATGTATGTGTATATATGTAAAATGAAAGGTTTATGCTAAAAAGTATTCAAAGTGATATGGATAAATTGCATAGAAACCATTTGTTAAACATTTCCATGGAAATATGAAAAGTATGTCAGTTACTTGTTCCAGTAAGTTGACAGCAGAGGACAAGAGACCTTTAGTCCAGTTAATCAGTTGTAATGCATTTAAGTTGTCATTAATTTTTCATTATGTCAGGTTTTGATAAACTCTTTTTCCATTTAAAAATGGAAATATTTTACATACCGTGGAACTCTGACAGGCATAATCATTAAGATATGTGAATAATCTCTCTATTCTAACTCTCTGACCTTAGGCAAAAGAATTTTATCTTTTTTAAATACGTTTTACAAAAATATTCTGTAATCAAAAATTTATTTTGAGATATTATCTAATTAATATTTCTTATAGCTTTTATCAGTGAAGAAGTTTAGATCTAGGTCCTGACTGCAGAAATCAAGTTTCTGTTAACTCCAAAGGAGACCATTTGTTTCATTTTTGAGGTGTTAAAGGAACTTGTCTGGGAAAATTCCTAATGATTACTCCATATATTTTTGTTGCATATACAAACATAGATGAGCTCCTTCCCAACATGCAACAGCAGTATAATAAGTTTATTAGTCTCTTACTTCTAAGTTTAAGATCAAGAAATACTATTAACTTTCTTCATAGTTGCCTGATAGTTCTTAACTAAAATGTAGTTGAGTTTTCTTAAAGACAGTGAATGAACTTTTTGAAAAATAGATATTTCCAATCATGTTAGACGAAACTAAATCATGAGGTTTATGTCCAAGAGTGGTTGAAGATGGAGAATGCTAAGAATCTTTTGATTAAAAATCCAGGCTACTATTTGATATCAACTTTTTATTTTAGGTACTTACAAGTGCAAATCACCATTAAATGAAAAAATGTATGAATTGGAAGAACTGTCAAATAGGAAATGGGATATTGTTGGTTGAACTTTGTGAAGTTAAAAGAAAAGGTGAAGAGACAATTAAATTAAAAAGTGGTCACATATTTTACTATAACAGCACAAATATTGAAATCATAAAAGAGATTGAATTTATTATAAAATGAAAAATGGAAAAACATTGTAATGTTTGATAATATATCATAAGATTGCTTATTCAATTTAATGGGATATACTAAATGCAGGAACTTCAAGTTTATGCCCAAGTTCTCATTCTGAGGAAATAGAGGATTTCTATATGGATGTACAAAAGCTTTTAAAATTGTCATTAGGGATTTAATTCTGCAATTGACAAATGGTTGAAAGATGAAAGATCTGAAGGTAAATTTGATTATAGCATTAGAAATGAAAGAGGACACAGATTGGTGGAGTTTGCGAAAAAGAAAACTATATTGTGAATTCTTTAATAAAAAAATGTTAAAAGCAATTGGACATGGAAGCATCCAAATGAAAGAATGGCAGAATTAATTATATTTGGACTAACAGAAAATATATATTTCAAGATTGTAATGTTCTTAATGAATTCAACACAGAGAGTGATTGTTCATTAGTGAGATGTAAAAATATTTATTAATGCAAAACTGTGCCCACTTCTTTTTGGCACCAATTGTACTGACCCTCAGCAAATGCTTATAAACAAATTAAAAACAATGAGGGACAGGGACATGAGGTTAGCACACGAATTCACTTACAAGTCGACGTGGGAGTTGATAAAACTTGATAGATCTTTAGACTCCTGAGAAACTTTAACCTAACTGAAAATTTTCAAGTACCATTAATATTGATATTCTATACCTAGTTGTTTTAATACTTCGTATATGAGCATTTTGGCTCATAAATTATACACGTCTTAATTAAATCTTGGATGAATAAACCTGTTTGATAGAAAGAAAAATAATTATTAAGAAAAAAAATTCACAGTTGATATTTCTAACCTTTAGAAACATTCCTTTGAATTAAAACTTGCAAATCATTTCAAAATATTAACAGATTTTTACGATGGTTCAGATTTGAACTGATATATTATTAAGAACTGCAACAAAGATAGCTGGTATAAGAAAGAAGCAATTTAGCATTAAATATACTACTGAGATAAGACAATGTATGAAGAAAGTAAGGAATATGAAAAAATATAAAAATGATCTATTAAAAAAATTGAATATTTAGAGTTTTGTAAAATAGTGCAAAAAGAATTTAAAAATATACGAAAATGTAAATTAGCAAGAAAATCTCTTAAAGAGAGTAAAAGTTTCAAAAGTCTTAAACAATATTTTGGAATTGGTAGAAAATTTATTTTTATGCTAAGAAAAAAAAAGGAACTAACAGATGACATCATAAAATATGTGAAAGAGTTCTATGAATAATTATATAGCAGTATAAGCAATAAAACAAAGTACCTTATTCAATCGTCCCATTTCCACAATTGCCCAAGATTTTAAATGAAGAAGTGAGACATGCAATTAAATCTATGTAAAAGAAAAAAACTCCAAGTAATAATGAAATTATTGTAAATATCTTAAAAGAAGCAAGTAAATCAGATGATTGGAAAAATGGGTAATAATTTTGATATTTAAAAAAATGATAATTATTACAAATTACGACATATAAGTCTTTTATCCATTTTATGCAAAATTTTTATCAAGATAATTACCAATTCATCTACAATGAATTTTGGTTTTTAATCAAACAAAAGAGAAAGCTGCATTTAAAAGTGGTTTTAACACAGTGGATCACATCCAAGTATTGAGCAGAGTTATAGAAAATATCAATGAGTGCAATTTGCCATTATGTTTTGGAATTGTGGATTATGAAAAGGCATTTGATTCTATAACCATTCTTCAGTGATTAAAGCACTGGATCATCAAGATATAGACCCAGGATAATGTGATATTCTGAAAAATATTAATCAAAATGCAACAGATTTGATTAAATTACATAGTTTTACTAAGAATATTAATGTTGAAAAGAGTGTAGAATAGGGTGATTCCACATCTCCAATACTTTTGCAACAGTTTTAAAAAAGTATTTTCTGGATTAAGATGTGAAGTTAAAGTATTAGAATTAAATGAAGACTATTTATGTTATCTTGATTTTGCAGATGATTGTAAATGCTTTTTGAAAATAATGCTTCTGAGTTTCAGGAAATGTTGCAAGAGTTATCAGATGGAAGTACAAAAGTTGGACTTAATATAAAAATGCTAAAAGGACTAAAATAATGTTCAATGGATTTTCTCAAAAGAAATTTATCATAATGAATTACAAGAAGTAGTCAACTACAAATACCTTAATCAAATTATGGAAAAATTTAATCATAAAATTACACTTGGATGGGGTACTCTCAGTAGAAATCATTTAATATTAAAAAGAAATATGCCTATATGTTTGAAAATGAAAGTTTATGGTAAATTTGTTTTACCAGTTTTTATTTAATGGATTTGAGACTTTAACACTTAATAAAAGAGCAAAATAGAGACTTCAGACCATTCAACGTAGTATTGTGAGATGTATGTTACAAGAAAAGGTCAAAAATGAAATATATGGATGAGACAACAAACAGATATTACTGACATCATTGATAGAATTTAGAGATTGAAGTTAAGGTGGTCTGGATACATTTCTAGAAGAGAAGATAATACATGGACAGTTGAAATCTTAATTTGAATTTCAAGAGATTATAAAAGACCAAAAAAGTGGCCACATATGAGATGATTGGATGAAATAATGAAGGTTGCTGGTATGATATGGAGAAGAGAGGCTAGAAATTGGAAAAACTAGATTAAATGAGATGCTTATTCTTTTATCTAATATTATTTCTCAATGAATTTTAAAACTTTTCCCATTTTTCAATAAAGAGTTACCTCTAAAATAAGATGTATAAAAATAATGTGTATAACTTTAATCCAATCTGTTTTGGAATTCTAAATTATTTAGATCAAAGTATCAACTAGTTTATTTGAAAATATATATGTTTAAACCAAATATTTATTTAAACTAAAATAAAAATTATTGAATATATATCTGTCTCATTCACACATAAATTTGATATAATGTTTGGATAGATATAGGTTTATATTAACTGGATAATTATTATTTAGTTTTCCCTTGCTTCATCCCATCCTTTGATTATTTACTCTCTCCTCCTAAAAGACCACTATATCTTTAGCTTATTCATTGTTATGAAGTTATCACTTCAGTATACAATATAATAAATAAATTAATGAATGTAAAAATAATGTTAATAAATCTGGATTCTGTCCAATCACAGTGCATGACTTATCCAATTACTCTTCAAATTGTATATGTGGATTCATTCTATTCTTTCGCAAAGACTTTATCTTGTGTTGGAAATGAAAGTATTCATTTATTATTAAGATTTATAAAGTGCATGTACATTAGCTTGAAATCCTGATCTTTAGTTTATAACAATCTTTTTTCTTTAGTTACTTTAGAGTAATATTGCAACAATCATATAAGAATTAGATAATGAATGTATGACTGGAAATCACATTAGTCCAGATTTGTATATATAATATATGTTAAAACGTGCCAATTTCTTTATGGACAAAAATGATAATTTGTAGTAGGAAGTTATTATTATTATTTATGAGTTCTAAACTTAGGTTCTTAGAATATATCATAATTTTACAATTTGTATAACAAATGTAAAGTATAATAACAATAAGACGAATAAAGAACTATAAGTAATATTTACATCACCATATATAAATGCTATTTATTCACTCTACTTTGAACATGTTTTAGCAAAAAACTTTTATTGTTCATATATGCATACACTATCTTATGTTTCAACTGTCCTGCAGTCTTCTTCAGAGCCACTTTTACCTTGTGGCTCTGAAGAAGACTGCAAAACAGTTGAAACATAAGATTATGCAAGAATATATGTACAATAAAAGGTTATTGTGAAAAAGTATTCAAAGATGAGTGAATAAATTGCATAAAGGAAGTGGTGAATTTGGGAATATAAATCAATAGGTCTTCCAGATAACTTAAATGCAAATTGACTGAAAATAAATTGTACTGTTTTACACTTAAACTTTTTCAGATTGAGTGTAGTTTAAAGAATAATCTAAATTCCAGAACTAAACCATTTTAATAAATTATTTTTGAAGTAACCATATATATATATATATATATATTAGGACAGACCATTTCTTTACATAGGAGTGCATTACATATTAGAAGCTGTTAAAGACATGGAAAAGCCTAAAATACTTCATGTTTTGTGTAAAACTTATCTTCTCTTAAAGAAATGAGTAGGTTCAGCTTATTTATACTTTTTTTCAACATAAAGTTAACTTTTCTATTGATTACCAAGATAACACAATCTATATTAGGAATTTAACATTTTACAAACTGTGAAAAGAAAACAAACTTCTCAATTAAGAATTAATAATAAAGTAGTACAAATTGAGAATAAGAAAGATAATTGAACACTTTTTGAAATTATTAACTTTTTAAGCAAAGGATTCTATCAAAGCAATAATCTCTTGAAAAAAAAAAAAACACTTTTTATGTGAGTTGGTAAATAGCAGGGGTCCCCAACCTTTTTGCACTTAAGAACATTCTACAATACCGGCCAAGTGGTGGGCATCATTTATTTTGTCAATGTAAATTTATAGTTGGATATTGTTAATAATACACATAATGTACAAAAAAATATTTATTTCAAAAATAAAATTTTAACATATAATTAACGTTTATATTTTTATGTAAATTACTAAATTATATATAATATTACAAGTCAATGCGATTTTTGGCACCGCACTTCATTGGCAATTGCTTCATAATTAGAGGAATATGATAATGTTCCTGCTTGTAAGCAATCATCAAGATGTTCGTCACTCAGTCGAGATCTATATTTTGATTTTATGATATTCATGGTTGAAAACAATGATTCACACAAGTATGTGGAACCAACAAATGATTTTATATTGTATGATGCTCTTTTCAAGAATGGAAATTTATTTCTGTCAACGATCTTCCAGAAGTTTTCATCTGATAATTGGATTTTAGGACAATGTTGTTCTGAAGATCCAAAATTTTTAACTCCAGTTCTTCTGCCTTAACTTGAACAAGCTCTGTAATTTGTGCAGCTATTTTGATTACATTTACTTGGCAGGTAAAAGGATCGACAAAAAAGGTGACCATTGACTCAATGATATTAAACTGTTGAAATCGTTTTTCAAACTGGTTTTGAAATAATTGAAGACTGACAACAAATGATGAAAAGTCAATTTTAGCGTTGCCTATCATTTTTTGCATATTTGGAAAATGTTTCAAGTTTCTTCATTTGCAGTGTGATATCCACAAAAACAGTTTGGCTTTAAATGACTTTACAGATCCTATCATTGTGGATATATGTAAGTTCCCCCCCCCCTGCAGCTGCAAGTTTAAATGATTCAATTTTTCCATTATATCTGTGATGAAACCCAAATCCACAAGCCAGGAAGAGTTCGTTAATTCAACAAAATTTTGATTTTTAGAATTGAGATAATTTTTTTATTTCTTCAATTAAATTGATAAATCTTGAAAGAGTTTTACCCTACTAAGCCAACATGCTTCATTATGAAGTACAAGATCTGGTTCTTCAGAATTTTCCAATAGGTCTTTAAAAAGGCGGTGTTGTAAAGGAGCTGCTCATCTAAAGTTCACTATTATAGTAACTACTTTCATGACTTGTCCAAAGGGGAGTATCCTACCACACAAAACTTCCTGGTGTATAATGCAATGGTAAGACATAAAGTTAGGAAATGGTTTGTCTTTCTTGCAGTGGGTGATAAATCCACTGACATTATCAACCATGGCTGGTGCTCCATCAGTGGTTATTGCTGACAGCTTGTGCAAAGACATATCTATTGATTTTGCATATGTTAAGAATATGTTGTAAATATCCTTGCCTGTTCTTCGTCCTTTCATTGGTAATATTTTTAGTAATTCTTCTTTTACACTAAAATCACTAAATATCATTCTCACCAAACTGCTAACTGTGCCATGTCTGTTATGTCTGTAGACTCGTCAAATTGTAGTGAGAACCATTCACATATCTCCAAATCACTCTTTAATGAGTTTGCAAGTCTTTTGAAATGTTGTGTATTCTTCTTGTGATGTTGTTATCAGACAACTGTAAGTCTTGTAAGTTTGTTGGAAAATCACTCAAATAAGCAATCGGCACCAGTTAGAAATGCTTCTTTTAACAATTCCCCATCTTGAAAAGGCTTTTTCTTCTTTGTGAGCATGTGAGAAATTTTCAAAGAAGCAATAGTGGTATTTTTAGATTTTACCATAGACCTAGTGAAAACTGACTGTTACACAGTCAGGTTCGATTTTAGTTGAGATATTTTCTTTTTTTTTAAATTCAGATTTAAGTGAATAGCTGGTATTAAAAATGGAATGAGTTGTCTGGAAGTGACGTTCAATATTATGTTCACCACTGCAACACTACTGCTGCACAACAAACAAACACATTTATCTTTAATATTGATGAAACAATGTGATTCTTCCCAGTCAGTATTAATATTATAGGTTCTTTGTCTTTTACTCATTTTAGAGTTAGAATTTTTGAAATTTGATCTTTGAAAAATAAAGAGTAATTCAATTTATTCTGAATCCGACTCTGACTTAGTATTTCTCAAAATGGTGAACTTGTATGCACAGATACAATTTATAAATATGTGCAAAGCAGAGAGATTGGTGTCTGTGTTAACTTTACTTATTCTGTGCTAGTGAAGTGCGCAGAGAAAGACCACACTTGGCGAACCGAGAGATAGATTCTTTTATGATGTAAAAGTATAGTATGCCCTACAATTTGATTACAATATAATACAATAATTTATAAGAAATTTTAAAAATTAAATTTATTTGTATCAGATAAATAATTTTTTATCATGTTCGGATAGCAGCAGGCACATGCAAAATGATCTGTGGGCGCCATGGTTCCTGCAGGCATAGGCCCTGGTTAATAGATGTTTAGGTGTCATTTTAAGCATATTTGTTAAAGAAAATACATCTATACAATATATATCAGGGGTGGTCAAACTTTTAGATGTTGGTAACAACTTTTTTGGTGGAAGTTACCTGAAGGCGACTACGACTACGTTTTTTTCAGGGCTTTGAATCAGAAACCAGAAAAAAACAACATTATTTTTGCTGGAATAAAAATCGAATGAAAAAAATAATGGTTCAAAGTCCTGGTTCTTTTAGAATGTACTTAGGAATTGGTATTTTTTTATAACGGCTTTTAGGTACTCACAAATATTGGTGATGTTTTTAGAAGATACAAACTGATGACTTTTTTTTCTATAAGATACGAACTGTCAAATACATTTACTATAACTACTATTAAATTACTTCAGCTCCCTCTAATATTACAATTTCTACTCGGGGGGGGGGGGGGGGGCAGCAATTAAATATTTATAAGAATTTTAGCTCTAGCATTACATAAAAATAATTTAATTCTTTTCAGCTTCTTCTAACCTGGATTTATTTTTGAGATCAACAATAATAACAGGTATTATTTTAAATTTAACTAGTTTTGAATGAGAATAATTTTTAATTTTTTTAATTTTTAGTATTCAGATCAGCTCTGAATTTTTTACTATAATTTGTCAATGTTTACATCAGCTTCGCAGTCAACCAGTCGACCATGGTCAACATCTTGCCCCCCCCCCCCGATGTATATCTATAGTTAAATAAATATATTTAGAATATTAAAATAAAGATATATATTTTTAAAACATTTTTATAGAAACTAAAAAGTTTTTAATAATTATTATTTTTTAATTAATTATGTAATGAATGTCAAATATATTATAAACTTAAAAAAATGAAAATAAAATAATTAATGTTTTGATTATTAAATGTAATTAATTATTAATAAATACTAACAGTAATTAAAGTTGAGAAAATATTTTTTATGTGTTTTTGTTTATGTTGTACACTAAAATAAAAGTTTTCATTAAAAATAAAAAAATTATGAATGAGTGATGTATTGTAGCTTCTCCTTAAACGAAGTCAAGAATATCTCAGCAATTATGCTCAGAGAAACCTGTTAGCTACTTTATTTTCCATTCCCAGTCTAAGTTTTCCCATATTCTGCTCCATTCCATTTCCACAACATAATCTTTGTCAACTCTATGGCCTTTATATCTATATCCTCCTTATCTTTTCATAAACCCAACATAAAAACCAATAATCTATTTTCTGTATAATCACTTTTTTCATATTTATTCTTCCATAACTTCATTATATATGCCCTTTCTGTTTTTAAGCATTTACATTCAATTAGCAGATGCCTAATATTTTCTATTCCTTTCTTACATAATTTACAAAATAAATCACCCTTATTTTTTCATTTACATGTATATTCTTTTGTAGCTAAAGATCCCCTTCGAGCCTTAAATAATAAACTACTTTCCTTACTATTATCATATATTAACTCACACCCAATTTTCTGTTTATTTCTTTATATATTTAAACTCTTTTTACTCTCCATACAATTTCTCAATCTCTTGTGATATGATGTGATGTATTATGGCTTCTCCTTAAACGAAGTCAAGAATATCTCAGCAATTATGCCCAGATAAACCTGTTAGCGACTTTATTTTACATTCCCCACTCTAAATTTACCCATAATCTGCTCTATCCCATTTTCACAACATAATCTTTGTCAACTCTATAACCTTTATATCTAAATCCCCCTTATCTTTTCCCAAACCCAGTATAAAAACCAATAATTCACTTTCTGTATAATCACTCTTTTCATATTTATTTTTCCACAACTTCATTATATGTACCCTTTCTGTTTTCAAACATTTACATTCAATTAACAAATGTCTAATATTTTCTATTCCTTACATAATTTACTAAATAAATCACCCATATTTTTCCATTTACATGTATATTCTCTTGATGAAAAATGTAATTAAAATTAAAAATATTTTAAAAATAAATAGATCAAAAATCATTATATAAGAGTGTTACAAATTAAATAAGCAAGCAGAATCTAATAACTACTTGACATTAGGCAAACAGACAACACTATTTTATTACTTAAATAAGATTTGATTTGAGTGAACTAGAAGTTAATTTTCTCTCTAATTATCTTATTTGTTAAAGTTAGAATATTATTGTATCTAGATTATAAATGCAATATCTGATCTTTGATATAGCAAAATATGAAAGTGTTCCTATAAGAAAGAGCTTCTAATTTTTGTCTCAAATAAAAAGCTTTGCTTTAAACATTTTCATATTTATTTATAGATGGCATCAACTATCAATTCTGCAACTGACATCTTTATAAACGAAATTGATAAAAGAGCCAAACTGGGAGAAGAATTTGACATCTATCAGTAAGTATGATCTTATTTTTAAACGTATGTGGGTGCATACATGTAAGCCAAATATTTTATAATATTTTTAAATTTTTGGGTTTATTAATGCTTTCTTATATCACAACCACCCACAAGGACACAAAACCAGACCACCCTCTCAATATGCATGCATTTCTCAAACAATTTCTATATTTCAGGTGAGCTAAACTTATCAACACCTGATTCTTTATGCCAACGTTGACAGTTTAATAACTTTAACTATAATTCCTGTGTTCAATGGATGGTTCCAATATGGGAGAGTTGAGATAAGGGGTTCAGGTATAAAATTCTGGGAAATTAATTGCAGATGATACTTTATTAAACAAGGCAAAACTCTCCATACAGTAGTGCCACCTTGTGCCAACCAGAGTAATTAATGGATGCCAGAAGGCTTGTGCATAAAATCCCTATCTAGTGCCTACTCATCCAATATCCCCAGATTAGTTTCTGGCTTGTGGCCTTTGTCATTGCATGGAGAGTTTTGCCTTGTTTAATAACAATTATGCGCTAGTATAAGATATAGTGATCATGTGGTGTTTAATGATACTTTATTACTTTGTTTTTTTGTTTTTTATTATTACATAATTTTTATAGAACTTTTCTACATATTGTATGATTATCATCTCTTTTTAATAATAGTTTCTGTAATATCTAATATCTTCTTTATCACCTTTTAAAAATATTAATGTCAATACTGCATTCTTCCAATCTTGCATCGTACAACTTTCTCATTTAGGCATTTGTTTATAACTTTACTAACACTTTTTCTATTTCTTTATCTGCTTCTCATCATTTCCGGGACCTTTTATATATAGATTTATTTGTATGCCTCATGTCTTCATTTAAAATGTTTGGAAATTCAGAAGAAATAATAATTACAGAGAATAGTTTGTTTTGTTGTTTTTATTACTATACTATTCTTAATAGAACTTTTTATACACATTTTATCACAGTCATTTCTTTTTAGTAATAGTTTGATCTTTTATTTTATTTTAGAAATACGTTTTCTACCAATACCAAGATGTTGTTTTAAATTTTTGAGAATCTTCTTTATCTTTCCTTGCTAATTCACAATTAAATGTTTTAACTAAAACACACAGGCTTATTATATACCTGTGTTTATATATGTAATATATAGGGTATATGAGCCCAGACTTTTATAAATTTATTTATTTTATAAATTTATTTAACGCACATTGATTACATAAGTAATATTTACTAACTATAAGATCTTTCCATTGACTCGTTGTAAATCGAAAGATTTCGCGAGTATTAATGTATAATAGAAATTGTGGACTTAATCAGTGAAGTATTGAATAGCTTCACACTCTCAGATCTAACCGCTTCAGCTTCACCTATTTATATAGAAAGTAGGTTGAAGTAAAGAAGGGTTCCCCTCTTATCTTCCAATGCGTAAGCTCGTGGTTAAGACCTGTAGAGGTCTCTACCTTCGCATTTTCAATCGCACATGCTTTAGGTTTATTGCCTTAGTAAATATAATTAAATGTTTTATATTGTTATTATCTTTTTCATGCTATTTTACAAAATTCTAGATAGTCAATTTTTTTAAATGGACTATTTTTATATAGTTTCATGTTCTTTTTTTTTTTCATGTGTCAAAGCATTGGCCGGGAAGCGAACCCGGGACAACTGCTTGTAAGGCGGCTGTGCTGACCACTTGACCACCTATTTTGTCTCAGTAGAAAATTTATTGGTCAATTGCTACTTTTTTGAATTAGCTGTTTTTGTTGCAGTTCTTAACAATATATTATTTATCTTCTTACTGAATACATTTCAGTATAAACTATTAAATTCATTGTAATGTTTTTGCAGGTTAGGAATATCATCTGGGAACATTGTTTTTCTTTATAATTTTTCTCTTAACAAGCACTTTTACATCCCACTAATCAATAATCACTTCCTGTGTTGAATTTATTAAGAACATTACAACCTTGAAATCTTTATTTTTTTTTTAAGTTAAAATAACATCTTCATTTGAATTTTTCATGTCCACTTCTGTTTAGCATTTTTTTCAAAAAAAAAAAATCATAAAATGTAAGTTTTATTTCTTCTGCAAGCTCTGAAAGTCTATGCCCTCTGCCATTTCCATCACCCTACCAAAATTTACCCTTAACACTTTCATCTTTCAATGGCCTCCCCTGATGATTTTAAAATGTTACTTAGTCTGATCAAAAGCATTTTGAACCTCTATATAAAATAGTTTATTTCTCCACGGAAAGAAGTTTGTTGAAGCATATACCTGAATTATCTGAATTTGGTACCATTCAATTGAATTATTAATTTTACCAATCTGTGTCTGTACCATTTGTTTTCACCATGTTGTTCTTCACTTATATTGATAATGAATTCCATTCCACTTGTACTTCTAATATTTGGCCTTTGCAGTAACATATATAATCACTTTTTAAATCAATTGTTTTTTTAATGTTTTATTCTAACTCAATAAAATCCAACAATTTCCATTTAATATTAGACAGTTCTTCCAATTCACAGAATCTTCCCTTAGTTGAAAGTGATCTACAGTTGTAGATACCTAAATGAGAAATCTTTCCTAGAAAAGTAGCCTAAGTTCACATCCATGGTGTTCTTAGCTCCCTCTATCTTCAGCTACCAACTGCTGGTCTGACTGATGACTTTACAACCTCCTGGGAATAAGTGTCCTAATTTAGTTTTGTCTATCGTAATTGTAAATATCTATTTAAAGAAGTTTTTTCACACACATTCTTTCTACCTTTTAAAAAAACCTCTGTGAGATAAAAAGACAATAAACTCACTTTGCTGATTGATGAATGTTGGTGAGTAGCCCATCCATGTTTATTTACTTTATGGATAATAACAATGTTCTTCTCATTTCTAGATTCTTGTAATATTGAACTAAATGTTCTAGGAATTCATACAGAAAAGGTAGCCTTTATAATTTAAGGTTAGTTTTTATTAATAATTAGAATGTTTTTGATATATAAATTATCATATTCATTGGATTATTACTTTTTTTTAGAGATCCAAGCTTTTAAATACGCTTGAAAACCTTGGATCTCTAAAGAAAATCTCGGATCTCTAAAGAAAACCTTGGATCTCTAAAGAGAACCTTGGATCTCTAAAGAAAACCTCAGATCTCTAAAAACCTCAGATCTCTAAAGAAAACCTCGGATCTCTAAAGAAAACCTTGGATCTCTAAAGAAAACCTCGGATCTCTAAAGAAAACCTTGGATCTCTAAAGAAAACCTCAGATCTCTAAAGAAAATCTCGGATCTCTAAAGAAAACCTTGGATCTCTAAAGAAAACCTTGGATCTCTAAAGAAAACCTCGGATCTCTAAAGAAATAATAATGCTATAATTATATTTTATATATCAAAAGCATACTAAGAATTAATAAAAGCTATATTTAGATTATAAAGACTATCTTTTCTGTATGTATGCTTAGAACATTTAATTCAATATATAATAATATAATAATAACAGCTGCGATGATAAAAACATGTGGAAATGTACATTAGCAATAAATGCTGCAAAAAATAATTAAAGAGTTTTCTTTCATTTAACAGCAAACATTTCTGCAGCCATTGGTTTTTTAATAAGAAATCTCAACATATGTTATAGCTAGATTTAGATTGGACTATGTTGACATACATTGGTTACTTAGGTGGGTATGTATCTATTCAATTTATGTACTGGATATGCAATAAAGAGCAGTCAAATTGGATGAAAATAAATGCAGATGCCGTGGGAAAAACATTAACAACCCTAGATGTTTTAAGGGCATCATGCTTATATCCAGAAATGCAGAAATCTCAATATAGTATTGGAAAAATTAAAAAAACGAAACAAAAATATAAACTATGACTAACAACAGATTGTTGTTATTATTACTAGTAGTAGTACTGTTGTTTGGAAGTTTATAAAAACTTCAGGCACTATATGTAACCGAGCTGGAGTCCTTATCTATGAGACTGAGCTCTAAAGCCAGCTATTTACCATTGCACCAAACCATACAAAGAAAATATTCAAATAGTTTATTGTACATAAGAAATTTAAGAACCAGAAGTAATGAAGCTGAAACATAATTCATGGATCCGATGAGACAAAATAATCTAATGGCTCAATGCTCAGGAATTTATAAAAACCGAGGACCTAAAATAACATAGATGAGTTGTAATCCAATGATCCTGAACTTCAGCATCCATAATTCTATCACTACACCAAATCATGTAAGGAAAAATAGTTGTAGGATGAAGAAGTTTGAATACCAAAAGTGGCATAGAAGAAACAATGATTAAAGGACCCAAGGTCAGGATTCTGCCACTCTACTATTGAACAAACCAAACAGGGAAAATTTCTTTGGGATGTCCCAAAACGTTCAAGAAACAGAAGTGATGAATTTAGAACCATGATCCATAGATCTTTAGCTGCAATTATTTTATCATTGACTAAACCAAATTCACCTTTTTTGCTTTCTTTGATCATGCATTAACAATAAAGGATCTGGTAGTTGAGAAGTAGATCATAGACTAAAGCAGTAATACCACAATAAAAGAATATAATATAGGGAAATTTGAACATAGAGTTTCAAGATCCCTTCATCCACTCACTCTATCTCATACAATTGATACATGTGACAAAGAGAAATGATCAATATTCATATTTGGGCTAAATCAGCACTCATCAGTTGATCCAGATCATCATCTCCCCCACACACATAAGTAATCAGTGCTCAATTTATATTAAGATAGCAAATCTTCATACTTTAATGGACAGGCTTCAAATATTTCACCTTCCAACTCTTCAGCCATCCATACCATTGAAAGTCTGATGATGAAATGCCTAAATCCCTTGTTAATGTCAATATTATTGTCATGTCCATGTTGACCTTAAGTCAATTTAACCTTTCACTATGTCCATGTAAATACACAGAAGAGGGATAGGCAGGATACAGTCTAAATTTGTAAATTTAAATACAAATATATTTTACATACCTGGAGTCTAGATGTAATAAAGTCTGTGTTCAAACCCCTATATTACATCTAGACTCCAGGTATGTAAAATATACTTGTATTTAATTATTACAAATTTAGCCTATAGCCTGATACTTCCTCTTCTGTGTATTTAAATGGACAAGGTCCTATATATAAGGGATCAGAATTATTTAAGGTCAAAACAGGCATGATAACAATATTGGCATTAACAAGAGATGTGGGCATTCCATCATCAGACTTTCAATGGTATGGATGATTGGAGAGTTGGGGGATGGATTAGATTAAAACCTGACCATTAAAGTGTAAAGTATTGCTATAACTGAGCACTGATTTTATTACGTATGTGTGGAAGATGATGATCTGGACCAACTGGTGTGTGCTGGTTTAGCACAAAATATGTATCCTGCAGATCATTATATTTTTCACATGTGTGTGGTCACATGTATCAGTTGTAATATAATTTTCTACTTCTTCTTTTCCTATGTATTGATTTCTTTCTTTTTTTTTTTTTAAGTGTCATAGCATTGGCTGAAACGCGAACCCGCAACCCGGGCAACTGCCTGCAAGTGCAAGGCAGTCGCACTGACCTCTTGACCACCAATGCAAGACTGTTATAACATATCATACCATTTACACCTCTTTAAACACTTTATCAATACTTTTATTTGAACAGTTTCGACTGGGTTTTGGAAATAGAATTAACAAGAGATATGATGATGACTGCAGGACAGTTGAAACTGTTCAAATAAAAGTATTGATAAAATGTCTAAAAAGGTGTAAATGGTATATGTATCAGTTGTATGGGATAGAGTGGATTGCTGAAGGGAGACTGAAAGTCTGTGTTCAAATCCCCTATATTACATCTAGACTTCAAGTATGTAAATTATACTTGTATTTATATTATTAATGAAAGGATATATTTTTAAAAGTGAAGATTAGGATTGTTAAGCAATTAATGTTTTCTGTAACTATATTTGGATGTAAAAATTGGATCTTGATGAAATATAAAAAGTACTGGTTTTTTGAACCACAATGCTGGCAAAGATTTGAAAATACAATGGACATCAAAGAAAATGAATAATTAAAAAATCAATCATATCAGTTTTTTAATAATAAAATTTATGGGTAGAAACCAACCTATTTTGCTCATATCATGTGATAATTTAATTCATTAGAAAAGTGTACATTGCTTGGAAAGTTTGGAAATGAAATAATAGGATGAGTTGAGAAGCCTCAACAGCTGAGAGGTCATTCTGGAGAAATTTTAATTATATGATTAGAAAATCATACAGGTACTTTATGGACAGCTTCCTTACCTCTAGTACTTTATATTGGTTAATACTATACTCTTGTTTGGAAAAAAAATTGTACATTAAATAAACTTCTGGTTACTGAATTAAATATTACCATGACAAATATTGCTGACACACTCAATATTAATTCTTTGCAGTGACTTCCTGTTTTTTTTTTCAAATTTTTTAAAATTAGATATCAGAAAAAGAAATTGTCACAGAAAATATATCAAAACCCATTAATATTATAAAAAAGGAACAAACTTCCGGTCATATGCTTTTACAAATTTGCATGCACTCACCCACGAGCATTGGTTTGAAAAGCATAAGTGTAAGCTTATGCTTAGAGATTATCTATACATAAGCCAGTCTTTGCTCATTATGTTGAAATCAGGGTTTCAATATATTGTGTGCCTGAGATATAAATTGTTAACTGTATTGTACAAACTTATTCGTTCTATAGCAGAAGAGAGAGAGAATCTCATTTTTAATCAACTGCAATGAAATACATAATAAATTTTGAATTTCCTGTAAAAAATAGTCTATTACCTATATAGCACAAGCATATTGAATTTTCATCTTCAAAGATTCATCCCAAATTAGATGTTCAACCCAGAATTTCCTGTAAAAAATAGTCTATTACTTATATAGCACAAGCATATTGAATTTTTCATCTTCAAAGATTCATCCCAAATTAGATGTTCAACCCAGAATTTCCTGTAAAAAATAGTCTATTACTTATATAGCACAAGCATATTGAATTTTTCATCTTCAAAGATTCATCCCAAATTAGATGTTCAACCCAGAATCTACAATTGAAGAATTATGGTAAAAAATGGAATTCTTATGAAGTTCCAAACAAAGCTTTCCAAATCCAACAGTAAAACCAGACGGATCTGATTTTCCTTGATGCGACTAGAACTCATCAACATATTCAGGATAAACCATTGTCATTATGTTCATCTGCTTCATAAAATGTGGACAAACATAAACCATGAACCACATATTTGGTTGATGGATATAATTACAACCACCAGTGATTCGATCTCCTGATAGAAATCTCTATAGTTTCATTTATAATATTAATAATTAGGCTATTTAAAAAAACTGTCATTTAGGTAAATAAATAGTTCATATTAACAAATGTATAATAATAATGTAATAATAAGAGAATATATTTTATTGTAATCATCTTTTAAATACTATAAAACCTATATTTTTTAGATATACTAGCATCTATTTATACAGTGTAAAAGAATTATTAGTTATATAGAAGAGGTTTCTTTCAGTGGCTGGTGTATTAACTCTAGGTCAAAACTGAATAAATGTATCATTATTTATATTTGATGCTGTTCATATGCAGAAATTTTATGCATGAATAACATTTAATTGTAAATAATAATAAAAATTAAAATGTGTCTGAAAAGTTCAGACTTTCAAATTAATAGAAACGTGTTTTATAAGTGCTGACTTTTGAGTTAGTATTTTAGATATAGTTTCTAGAGTCCCAGACCTCCATTGAGATGAGCCATAAGCTCAAAACCAATTGGTCTGGAGGTAGGGACTTAATGATAGAGATTTTGAATTCTTTCTCTTTCGGCACTTATAAAAATAAAGCTTGTTTAGAGCTATTGGTAAGCTCCATCTAGTGATCATATTTATTAATATTATGTTATGCCATCATTATCAGTATTAACACTTTAGTTCAGTGATAGTTAAAGCCTGTAATGAGAATTTCCATAATCTATGATCTTCCAATGCTTGCTATAATCCATTCTAATTTCAATTAGAACTGTCTCCATACAGTTTGATTTATGAAAATGAAAGCTACCTTTCAGGTGTTTTTCAGGTATCTTCCATTCTTTTCCTGCAGTATGTTAGATTCTAAGTTGGATTATTAAATGATGTTTTTGTTATTCACTGAAAGAATGAATTGAGAGCTATTGGTTAGTTTAACCATGTTGCAAATTCATACACTTATCAATATTTATATCTGGTCAGAAAAAAAGGGAGGGCGATTAGTCATTTGTAAATGAATATGGCCATTTTAACTCTTATTTTGAATATAGGATTAATTTTAAAAAAGCACAACCATTCACTATTTATTGTTGATTACTAACATGAAAAAAGGTGGCATATATGTATATGCAATAATATTTGAATTTCCCCACATGATGTGGTTCAATAATACGTTAACATCCTCTGGAGCTAATGACCACAGACCACAGCCCAGTTCCCACTTCTAGGGCTGTAACTTCTAACAAACTCCAAGAAATAAAGCCATTCAATAACTTACTTGTTTAATATTTGAATTTAAAATATGTTGGATCTGTAAATTTAAAAACTGGAAATGATTTCAGTATAATGTATGTATATTATTACCTGGCATTTAATTGTTTCTGCCCAATATAGAATATGTCTTTAGCATACAGTATATTTAAAATATATAACATTAAATATGACATAATTGATATATTGTGAGGCAAAATGGCTTCTCCGTAAATGAATTTGGAAGTTCTAATGATATGTCGTATGCCTAGAAATCCTGATAGTTAAAATGGACATACCTTCACTCCAAAGCCATTAAATGTCGCAATATCACATCTACTTCCTATTTCTAATTGCCCAATTATTTCTTTAGTCCTGGTTTATTTTTAACCTTCTGTTATATTTGAAAAAAAAAAAAAAAAAACTAGTTTGATAGTTTTACTATTCTGGCTTCATATTCCTCAATTTTGCTCAAAAATCTAAACAAAAAAACAAATCATAAAAATTTTACTTCTTTTATTCCCTTTACTTTACAGAATTTTCCCACTATCCATATAATTTATCCTAATTCATTTTTCAATACCCTTTAATTCAAAAATAAGTGTTTAATACTCTTTCTCTCTTCTATCTCCCTATAAGCTTCATCTACAAGCCAAATTTTTATTCCAGTTTTACTTTCTACCTTTTGCACCAAATAACAATAAATTCTCTTTATTATTATCACTACATTCTTTCATATTTTTTATATTTTTATTCTTATGTAACTACAAATTAATTTCTTTATTTATATCCATTTTCTACAATTTTAATTTTATTTTTTTAAACCAGCTTATCTAGCCTTTTTTTCTGTCCCTTATATCTGTAATATAATCTTTACATTTCTGTCCTATTTTTTATGTAAATACATAGAAATAAAAATTGTCTATTTATTATGTTCGCTTATTGTAAAATCATTCTTTCCTATAATGCTTATTGTCCTCGTTATAATTTAATTAAACACTATTTTTAGTAAATTATTTTTATTTATATATTGAAACCTTCCAAACATTTTAAATTTATTTTTATTTCCCTAACCATCTGGAAATGTAATAAAGTGGCATCTATAGAGAAAAATATGAACTAATATTACAAATTCCAAGTTTCTAATTCAATTATCAATTGAAAAAAATAAATAAAAATAAAACAGACATATAATTAATTCACAATGATTTGTCAACTGTTTCATTTTTGTTTTGTCAGTGTTTAACTGGACATAGAGCTTATAATAAAAATAATAATATTATATATAAGATTACAAAGCATTTTAATAGACTATTAAAGGTGAAAAGATTTCCCCATAACAGGGAGGGGGAATTACTTATCAGGTATGCTAAATGCAAGATGATAAAAGGTTGAACATTTTTTCTTCTTCTCTCATTTAGTTATCAGAAGAGATTTGAACTCAGAATTTTAAGCTCCATTCAGTTATTCACTCCATCTTATACAACTAATATCCACTGCAACATATATGTGAAAAAGATACATGATGTCCCAATATATGCATTTCATGCTGGACCAGCACTCATCAGTGGGTTCAAATCATAATCTCCCACACACACATATATATATAATAAGTTATTGGTTTATATTAAGATAGCAAATCCTTAAACATCAGTGGTTAGGCTTCAATCCACTCCACTCTTCAATTCTTTAGTCATCCATATTATTGAAAATCTGATGATGGCATGTTCAAAGCCCTTCTTTGCCAATTTTTGTTGTCATACCCTCATACCCATGTTGACCATAAGTCATTCTGACCTCTCATATGTAGGACCTTAAGACTATTTAAATACACAGAAGAGGGATGGATGCAATACAGGCTGAATATATAATATTTAATAGAGGTAATTAAAATTACTCCAAATCCAAAACTCAACCAGACTAGCCAAGAAATAAAATCCAAAATCCAACCAATGGTTTCACTGCTACAAGCAGACTTAGTATATATTAGTTAAAAATAACTACATAGCTCATTTATCATGCTCAACTTGGTTTAAAAAGAAATCATAAAAAATTAAGTTTATTTATGGTGGATCCAATTTTAAGTCTTAGCACATGATAAATAGATGCATTACCGTTACTCCTTCAGACACTTTATTGTATATATATAAAACAAAAATTCACATAATATGGAATCCTCCAGGGGTGCTACTTATGGGGTGGGGGGAGTCTTTCTTATTGCTACTAAATTTTAAGCAGTCCGAAAAATCAAAACAATCAAACGATTCTTTTTAGAATATTGATTACATTGATTTGAATTTTTGAAGTAGCAGAATATTTTTATATGGATGTACAAAAGGCTTTTGATCAGAGTAAACACCATTTTAAAATTGTTATGGGAGACTTCAATGCTAGAATTGGTAAAAAAATGAAAGATGAAAGTGCTGTGGGTAATTTTGGTTATGGTAATAGAAATGAGAGAGGACATAGACTTGTGGAGTTTGCAGAAAAAGAAAAACTTTATATTATGAATTCTTTTTTTGAGAAAAATGTTAAAAGGAAATGGACACGGAAGCATCCAAATGTAGGTACAGCAGAATTGGATTATATTTTGACTAACAGGAAATACATATTTCAAGATTGTAATGTTCTTAATAAATTTAACACAGGAAGTGATCATCAATTAGTAAGGTGTAAGTTACGTGTTAATGTAAAACTAGAGAGACAAAAATTATTAAGAAAAACAATATTTACAGTTGATATTCCTAATCTTCAGAAATATTCTAATGAATTTAAATTAGAACTTACAAATCGGTTTCAAGTATTAGTAGATTTTGAACATGATTCAGATTTGAATGAAATTAATATGAAAATAACTGATACACTTTTGAAAACTGCAACAAAGATAGCTGGTAGAAAGAAACAGCAATTGACCAATAAAATTTCTACTGAGACTAGAGAATTTATGAAGAAAAGAAGGAATATGAAGATATACAAAAATGATGCATTAAAAAGAATTGAATATCTCGAATTTTGTAAAATGGTGCGGAAAAGGGTTGAAAATGATATAAGAAAGTATAACTGTGAACTAGCAAGGAAAGCTGTAGAAGAAAATAAAAGTCTTAAGAATGTAAACAACATTTTGGTATTGGTAGTAAATTTATATCTGCAATAAGAAAAAAAGATGGAATTATTACTAAAAGGAGAGATGACATCATGAAATTGGTAGAAGATTTTTATCAAGAATTATATAGTAATAAAGAACAAGTACCTCCTATATCTATTACATCTTCCAAATTGCCCAGAATTTTAAATGAAGAAGTGAGACATGCAATTAAATGTATGAAGAAAGGAAAGGCTCCAGGTAATGATGGAATTATAATTGATATATTAAAAGAAGCAGGTGAAGAAATAGAAAATTTTTTAGCAAAGTTATATACCAAATGTCTAAATGATAAAGATGTACCGGATAATTGGAAGAATGCAGTAATAATATTAATATTTAAAAAAGGTGATAAAGAAGATATTAGAAATTACAGACCTATCAGCCTTTTATCAGTTTTATATAAAATTTTTACCAAGATAATTACTACTAGTCTACAGAGAACATTGGATTTCCACCAACCAAGAGAACAAACTGGATTTAAAAGTGGTTTTAGTACAGTAGATCATATCCAGGTATTGAGAGAAGTTATAGAAAGGACAAATGAATATGAGTTGCCATTATGCTTAGGATTTGTAGATTATGAAAAGGCATTTGATTCTATAAACATTTCTTCAGTGATTAAAGCATTAGATCATCAAGATATAGATCCAGGATATTGTCATATTTTAAAGAATATTTATAAAAATGCAACAGCAACAATTAGATTACATAATGACACTGGGAAAGTCAACATTGAGAAAGGTGTAAGACAAGGTGACTCCATATCTCCAAAACTTTTTACAGCAGTGCTGCATGAAGTATTTTGTGGATTAAAATGGGAAACTAAAGGAGTGAACGTAAATGGTGATTATTTAAGTCATTTAGATTTCGCAGATGATGTAGTTGTTTTTGCAAATAATGCTTCAGATCTGCAGGAAATGTTGCAGGAATTATCAGATGAAAGTAGGAAAGTAGGACTAAAGATAAATGTTAAAAAGACTAAAGTAATGTTTAATCGATTTGTTCAAAATATGAAAATAAAGATTGATTATGATGAATTAGAAGAAGTTAACAGTTACAAATACCTTGGTCAGATTATTAATACAGATGGAAACATAATGGAGGAAATTAATCATAGAATTAAACTTGGTTGGAGTGCTTTTGGTAGAAATAACTTGATACTAAAAGGAAATATGCCTATGTGTTTGAAAAGGAAGGTTTTTAACAAATGTGTTTTACCAGTTCTTATTTATGGATCTGAGACTTGGACACTTAATAGAAGAGCAATTCAGAGACTTCAGACCACTCAAAGAAGTATGGAGAGATGTATGTTGGGAGTAACAAGAAGAGATCGTAAACACAATGTGTGGGTAAGAGAACAAACAGGTGTTACTGACCTCATTGAAAAAATTAAAAGATTGAAGTGGAATTGGGCTGGACATATTGTTAGAAGAGATGATAATAGATGGACAATTGAAATTTTAAACTGGATTCCAAGAGATTGTAAAAGACCCAGAAAGAGACCACATGTGAGATGGATGGATGAAATAAGAAAGTGTGCAGGGGTGATGTGGAGAAGAGAAGCTAAAGATCGGAGAAGATGGATTAAACTTGGAGAGACCTTCATCCTGCAGTGGATTGATAATGGTTGATAATGATGATGAATTAAAATGACAGTAGGGGGGGGGGATTTTTTGGCTGCTTCATTTGAAATTTTTAATACATGTAACACTGCTGGAAGATTTAGCATTAGTTGACTTCATGTTTTTCTATATGTGATTTTAGTATATGCATTGGTTAATATATATTACAAGGGAAAAAATCCCTGAAATTCCCATCATTCAATAACCCTGTTGAGGACTGTCTTTTACATATTCAGATAGACATTTATAGTCTCTTTAGTGATTTTAACTTTATTATATTACTTTTTAGAAAATACTTTTAATTCTAATTAATGCATTTTCCTGTTGTTGTTTTTTTACTCCGATTAATAATATTTTCTGAAGAACATCATTCTTACCTCCTCTGCATCTAGAATTTCTGAAATCCTTTCATCAGTAATTTTGAATTGAAATAAATACAATAATTCTGTCCCTGAAATATAATAATTTTGGGGATATTCTGCAAAGCTTGTTCAGAGCTTATTTGTGAGCTCTTTATATAACATTTGTAATACAAACTTGTTAAATTAAGTCACGTGACATGACTTGATTTGCAAATGGGAAATATACTATGCATGCTCAAAAATGCACTCAACTGAATATTTAATAATTTATTATTCGTCAATGAGTTTTAATGAATTATGCCATTTTAATTTCACAATTCCTGTTATTACGTTTAGTGTAAATTGTATGCACTTCTTTAAGATTAAAATATGATCAAGTATTTTTTTTGTATTCTAAAAATAGTAGTGATTCTGTGGTATTATTTGTCTTCATTACAAATCTATATATATGTATGTATAATGATCGGGAAATTTTTTTTGGAAGCCATCTTGAATTTTGCATCACTGATGACATCAGAGAATAGGTATTTTAAATTCATTTTACCCAAAAGCAAAAGCACATTACTGTAATACTTATACAGGTAATGACTTTGCTGTAATTGTATAGCGTATACAATATTTTATTCATAAAACACAATGTTAGTGCTACATTCAGTATTTTGAATATAGAACATATAAACTTAATATATATATCATTACTGAATCTATAATACTGTATGCATATAAGTGTTGAATGTCTTTAGAAAAATTAAACTTTATTTAAATATAATGTACAGTACTTGGATTATTTAAATAAAGTTTAATTTTTTTAGACATTCAACACTTATATTAGATGATGAAAATCATTATGAAAACACTAAATACTAATATTAAATTGCATATATGTGTTCGTTAATTACATACACCCAAGTGGTTTCAAATCAATAGAAAAACATTTTTAAAAAAAAGTTTAAAAAGAAAAACAGATTGCATTTAAAATACGTGTTAATGAATAATCTTTCTACATGAACTGGGGAAGGGGGGATGCACTATTACATTACTAAAAATATACAGTAAGAAAAATAAACTTAGCGTAAGTTTTTGAAAATTAGAACAGTTAGATTTTCTTTTCTTTTAAAATAAGTTGATTTTTTTTTTCTAAAGTTAACTGATTTACGATACGCATTAAGCCTTTTGTTACTCTGAAGTACAGTAATAAGTCTTTATGTTCAATTAAATAATTTATAATTAAACATTGTTTTTTAATTTGAATAATTTCACATAAGTAATAAACATAAATGTACAGTAATTATGTACTGTAATACAAATTTTTAAAAAATGCACTTCAGTATGGATTTTTTTTCATTACGATGAAAAACTTCTGCGGAGGAATATAAAAACTCTTAAATTCAAATTTAGTTTCATGTTCTCTTTCTTTTTACTGTACTGTACTTTTTAATCAGTGAAAATATGCATTTTTTTTCTAGCGATATAAAATGTTTCTTTTTAGATACCGTATTTAGTCATCATTGCCACGAAAAAATCAAGTAAATCTTTGAGCTTGGAAACCAATGTGGATATTTTATGTAGACTGGAACAGACCAATTTTTTTTCCATAGACCCCCATTATAAATACGTATTCTGTATACGATATTCTTGCTTAACGATGAGTTTTGGAGGACCAATTGCTATCGCTAAGCGGGGTAAAAGTGTGGGCACTTATAGTCTATATGTGTGGGAGATGATAATCTGGACCAACTGATGATTGCTGGTTTAGCATGAAATACGTATATTGGTGATTATTTATCTTTTCAGCATATATGTGCTTGAGTGTATCAGTGATATTAGATAGAGTGGAGAGTGATGGGTCATCTGAAAGTCTGTGCTCATATACCCTATATTACATATATAGACACACAGGTATATAATAAGCCTGTTTTTAGTTAACAGAAATAAGTAAAATAAAATCATGGACAAACAATAGTACATTAACTTATATATCTATTATAATAGAATGTATACCCACTGTTAGTTGTGAATAAATATCATTAGATCTGGTTTTGGGAAAGACACTGAAATCATGACAATACAAAACTGAGTGCCATAGAAATTATTCATGAATATAATCTTGGATCTAAAAAATAAATTAAACATTTTTAAGGGGGGGGGGCATATTTTACTTATGATATTTCTAGGAAAGATTTGAAGGGCATATAAATAATTATGAAATCATTTTACAATGGAATGTTTTATAATCCACATGGTTCTAAGACTATGGATGATTATTGCAGGCATGGAATTGCTTAATGTATTTTATTAATAAAACACTTTAGATTGATTATATTTGGGCTATGTGAGGTTTTAATAGTTTTTTTGCTGAAACTCCTATTTAAATTTTTCACTTTTTCATTGAATATTACATTCAGGACATTTTTTTTTCGATTTTCTTTCAGAGATAATACTTGTCTATATGGTGCATCAGTTGTTAAAGATATACATTTTGATAGCTCATCTAATGTTTGATGATCTAGTGAATAAAAATGAAGGGTCTAGAAATAGATAATAATATAACTCCTGTAATGTTTATCACAGTGGTAACATGATGGACTGAAGAGGTTAAATGATCTTGGACCAAAGTTGTTTAGTTTGTCACTTTGGTGTGTGAATATTACATGAGCTTTCAAGGAGGAATGATCTTTCAAGGAACAATCATTCAATTATTAATTACAAAAATTGGAAAATTTTCAGGAAAAAGTTATGATGCAATTTATCCATTACTTTGAACACTTTTTGGCAAAAACCTTTTATTGTACCTATATGCATACACAATTTTATATTTCGACTGTTCTGGAGTTTTCTTCAGAACTATGTATGATATGATGAACAACTCTGAAGATGACTGTAGGACAAGCAAAACATAAGAGTACAATAAAAGGTTTTTGCTAAAAAGTGTTCAAAGTAGTGGATAAATTGCAAAAAGTTATGTTTCAATGTGCCATGACTTATCTTTTACTGAAATCAGGCATTTCTTAGCCACTATGTCCAGAGAAACCCGTTAGCCACCTTGCCTTCATTTTCCATTCCCCACTGTAAGTTTTTCCCATATTCTTTTCCACCCTGCTCCATCCCATTTCCATAGTGTCATCTTTTTCCATTCTATGGCCTTTATATCTAAATCCCTTTATCTCTTTCCAAAACCAGCATAAAAAACAACGAACCCACTTTCTGTATAATCACTTTGTTTATATTTATTCTCCCACAATTTCATTATTTGTACCCTTTCTACTAGTAAGCATTTGCATTCAATTAGCAGATGCCTAATATTTTCCATGCCTTCCTTTCATAGCCAGCCGACGAAATCACCCACATTTCTCCATTTATGTATATTTTTCCTTGTTGCTAACGATCCTGTGTGAACCTTAAACAATAAACTATTTTCCTTGCTATTATCGTAAATTAACTCACACTCAATATTCTGTTTACATTTCAAAAGATATTTTATTTATTTATAGAGCAAAGTACATAAGTGTGTATACAGGCAATAGTTAGAGCTGCTGTTAATAAGCATTATCTGCAATGGGCCTGCAGGGATACAGTTCAGATAGGAGGGTTAGGAGGTAGGTCGTCCCATCCCTTTCATCACAGCAATAGGGGGAGGAATCAATCCTTATAAGGTTAGGGGCATCGTACATAGAATGAAAGGGAACATCTGTTTACTTCTATACATATTTAAACTTTTCCAATGCAATTTAAAATTTTTCTAAAGACGTACAATTCTTAATGTTAGATGATGGAAATAGTCCACTAAATTATTAATAAGGTAATTTAGTTGAATTAAAATTTAAATATAATCTTATCTTAGCTATACAATTGCAAATTATTATTATTGAATGATGTGAGTATTATTATTTAACTTAAATTATGTTAGTGATATAAGTTACGCGTGGTTTGTACTATTTTAAAGTTAACAAATATATTCAGTTAAACATTAATTTCTTTAAATATATGTTTAATAATTATTGACATGTTTAAATCTAACATTAGAATGTAAACAAAATTAAATAATAATATTTTTTCAGTCACATCTTTGATTTTTCTTTTTTTGTAACTTAAGATCTCTTTGTTTCAGTTTTTTTATCTGAAAAAGATTATATTACTCTAGTGATAAAGTTAAATGCTTATAATTTTTGTTTTATTTGTTAACTATCTGTCTATATAGCGCGTTGGTAATGACATTATATTATAAAAATTTTAATCTTTACACTTTCAAGAAAATAGTTTTTTTTTTTCGTACTTACACATTAAATAGCTTGAATAAAATAAATTTTATTTATAGATAGAAAAATATACGAGGCTAAACTCACCATACAGTAGCGCCACGCAGTAGTGAGTTTAGCCTCTGTGTAAACAGCTTGTAAAAGCATGAGGAGTAGGAGCGCACGAAGAAGAGGGTGGGTTTGAAGAAGGGGGTGGGTTTGTGGGCCCGACGGGGATACATATGAAAAAAAAAAAAAATGGTGATCATGTGATGTTTAGTGGTTTAACATATAAAAATAAAAAGCATAAAAAAACATACAATTACAATTATTATGTATTATATTTTAATTAACCAATATAAAATATTGAAGCAGAACCTTTGAACTCATGTTCTTTAGTCAATGAGAGATTGACAATGGCAAGCTATAAAGATATTTCCATGAGATCTTTGCCATTCAGGGATACCCAGTAATCAATAGTTTTAATAATTATGACATACATGTGAACAAAAAAAGAAGTCATTGAAAATGGAGTAAAAATACTTGTATGATAATAATTAGGTAAGATTTCAGAAAGTTGATAAAATTATTGATGATTTTATAGTTTGGGAATAAACAATGAATGAAGTGAAAGATAGATAGCCTTTAGAAGGGATTTGAATTCAGACTTTTATACTCCCTGTGGATAGCCACTTCATCTTATACAATTAATACACATGACCACATACATGTGATTATATATGTGTGTGAGAGATGTTGATCTAGACCAACTGAAGAGTGCTGATTCAGCACGAAATACGGATATTGGAATTTATTTTTATTTTTCACATGTATGTGGTCATGTGTATTGGTTGTATAGAAAAGAGTGGATGACTAAAGGGAGTTTAAAAGTCTGGATTCAAATCCTCTCTAATCATATTTGAAGTTGATTGAAAATCCAATGATGGCCGAAGAGTTGGAGGGTGAAGAATATTGAAGTTTGTCCATTAAAGTTTATATATTTGCTATCTTAATATAAACAGAGCACTGATTGTATATAGGTGTGGGAGATGATGATCTGAACTAACTGATGAGCGCTGGTTCAACACAAAATACGTATATTGGAGATCATTTATCTTTTTCACATGATATAGTCATGTGTATCAGTTTTTTAAAATGGAGTGGATAACTGTAGGGAGCTTGAAAGTCTGAGTTCAAATCCCTTCTAATTACATTAAGTTCGGTATAGTCAATATACTGTATTTAAATGTTATAGTTTTTGTAAAAAAAAAAAAAGACAATAATGTACATATATTATCAAAAGATGAGAATTTTAATTCAATTAATATAAGCGCTGGGAACTCTTAGATAAGAAAAGCTAACGTTTCGATGTTTCTTATATACATAAAAACTCCAATTAATAAGAGTAGACTTTAATTAAATTATATGTTGATTTAATATATATATATTGCTTGTGCACATCCAAAGCTTAATGAATTTGGATCACAATTTAGTATTGGTAGAATTAAAACTTTTTTTCTCACATGTCATAGCATCGGCCGGTACGCGAGCCCATACCCGTCTGCAACCAACTACTTGCTTGCAAGGCAGGTGCGATTAGCTCCCGGCTAACAATTAAAATTAGCCATTAAAATAACAGAAAAAAAAGCAACTAAATAAATAAGCAATCAATAAATTAAAAAGGAAATATTGGAGAAAAATTCTCAGAATTGTCGAATAAGAAAATAAATGTAAATAATAAAAGTCTTATAAAAATTATGGGAATTATTAAAAAAAAATTAGCTGCATGTGATAATATATAATGACATCTAGAATCCATTCATTAATCAAATTTACATTAGATGGCTCTGGGGTAGAGTAAACAATGAATTACTTTAAAATGTTTTATGATCGGATAATACATGAAATTCTTAATAGCGATAATTTCGTAACATTTTCTTAATTAAATTCATTATAAAAAAAAACTAAAGACAAATTAGTAATGATTCTCATCTCTTTTTAAAAAAAAAAAAAGCAAGCCTACTGCTAAATACAATGCTAGTAAAGCTGTTGTATCAAATACCTTTTTTCAACTCCCGTATAAAAATTATCTTATTATTATTATTGGTGGCAGAAAATGGAAATAATCAACAAGTTAAAACAATTACATTTTTTTATCATTAAGTCCCTCCATACAGTAGTGCCACTTAGTGCAAGCCATAGTAATCAATAGATGTTAAAAGGGATTTTAATGCACAGGCCAGATTTTAGCCAGTGGTGAACTAGAAAAATTGGACCCAAAAACAGAAATTCTGAATTTTTAAAAATAATTTTACAATTTTTTATGTCATATAACAATGACATTTTATGAGATATAGTACGTGTTTTCATGTGAATATATTTTAATTGCCTTGCTATAGGTTTTCAAGTTTATGGGCCCCTGGACTGTGTTGACCTGCAGGCATTGCCTCACCTTAGCAACTCGGTAGTTATGCCACTGCTTCTAGCATCCACTGACTACTTGGCTTGCACTAGGTGGCGCTACTGTATAATGAAAGTTGCTACTGTTTTGACAGATTGTGTAAGCGTAATGAATGATGATCATATGTTTCAGTGGTTTAATTTAAACAGTTCTAAGTTCACAATTAGAATATTTATATTTGACAAATATTTGTTTAAACTATATGTCAAGCCATTGTTAATTAATGGTAAATGAAAATTATCAAAAGACAGCCACAAGTTTTTTTTTATAAAATATAGAATTTTATTCAGAAATTTGGTTACAACTCATGATAACAATTAAACATAGAATATATTACATAATAATCATGGGGATGAAAATTCAATATTGATATCTTGCTTGACACCAGCTAAAAGGGTAATATGAAGCATATCAGCAAGGAATGAGTCCGGAACAGTATCTTGTTGATAGGTGACCACACTTGCATGTCTCATACAGTTCAATGATAGATCTAATCCTTTGTCCATGCTCTGTATGACCAAATTGACCCTTCATATTGGAGGTTACTTCCATAAAATTCAGAGTCTGGGAAATAATCATGTAGAGCAAGGTGAGTCATCACAAAGGGATGCAGGCCATTCAGCCCCAAATCACTATGCCAATAAACAAATAGTTAAACAATTAACTAACTCATTCAACAATCAATTGATGATTATAATAAAGCTAATGAATATCTTATTCTTTTTTTGGCTGCCATTAGAAGAACACTTGATTGAACTGGAAAAATTGAATTGGTTAAAATCGATAAAATTGTTTATTTCCTTATAATATTTTAGCTGGCAGTTTTATAAATTTTCAGTAGATGGTAGGAATGCTAAATAAGAAAATCTTAAGTATAAAAGTTTATTAAAATCTAAGCCACTTTCACTGTTTTGGTTTTGATAACATATTCATAACAACAAAAAAAATCACAATTAGTCCAATAATTTTATCTTTGTGTGGATTATCTGAGAACCTGTTTTTTTGATTTATGAATTGTTGAAGAAAGCATTACCCCTAAATTTTAGGCTAAAATGTACATTCTCCATTCTCAGTATGTGTTACAAGATATTAGATATGCAAAATCACTTCACAATGATATATTATAAAATAATTGAATGACCTTTTAGTTTATCTAAAATTTGAGCATCAGCAATAATATAATGAAGCATGATCCATGAACTTTGAACTTCAGAATCTACTCCATTACCACTACACCAAACCACATAAGAATATTTAAGCATTTATCATATAAAACAAGGCAATACTCTCCATACAGTAGTGCCACCCTGTGCCAAACAGAGTAATCAATGGATGCCAGAATGCTTGTGCATAAAATCCCTATCTAGTGCCTACTCATCCAATATTCCCAGACTAGTTTCTGGCTTGTGGCCTTCGACAGTGAGGAGCCTTGGATCTGAGAGCACTGCACCTAGTATAAGAGATGGTGATCATGTGATGTTTAGTGGTTTAACATTTATCATATTAATTACTGTTTTTATAATTGTGAGCCTCTATACTTTACATGTTTCAAACTTGGTTATATTATTTTTCAAAGTAATACTGAAATATAAAACAAATGCAATAAAATAGATAAACAGAAGCATTTTTGTGAACGTTTTTGACTTAAAACATGGTTCAGTGTTATCAATAGTAATGCCAAAACTATTTATTAATAAGGTCAATCACCACAATAGTGAGAAAATAGTAGATTATGGGCTTGTTATTAAGCAAACTTATAGACAATAACAATAACTCATGATTTTCTTTGGGTGTTGATCTTCAGTCTATTAGCTGGGAATGGTATGAAAAAATAAAGATGGCTGCCAGATGCATAAGTACATTTGTTTCAGATTTCAGTCCTAATTCTCTATGATGAATGCAAAAGGCAGAAACTGATACAGCATTAAATGAGCTAGTGTCTCTTGATTACTCAAGATTACAATTGATGAATCTAGAATAGGGTGAAGAGAACTCTGTTGAAGGCACATGATAAGAATATGTTGAGAACAACATATGATATTGTTAATAATATTAACTTCCATAACTATTGAGTAAAAATGGCTTACTTTTGGCTTAAAATGGTTTCTTAGAATTTGATTTGGGGTTAGATCTCTGTAACTATGCAGCTATGTTGGCTTAGATTTAGTATGGTTTTTCGAATTTTATGAAATTATATTGAATACTACAATGAAGTAAAAGCTGGCTGTTAGATAATGTATAAGTACAGTACATTATTTTCAGTTTTGAATTTAAATTTTCACATTAATTAATCCTGCTCTATGAATTAAAAATATGAAATTTCATCACAATAATAACTTTTAACTTAATACTAGTAATTTTGCTTCTTAGAACAGTTTATTTTGCTCTACTCTTAAACCCCTTACTGAGAACTTGAATACCAATGGACATCATGTGACATAGTGCTGAATATCTTCAACTTCAAATTGCTTTCTAATTTTTGTCTTCATCAGTGGTAATTAAGATTCAAAGCTGGGGGCAATGTCTTTATGCATCTAAGAACATCTTTTACTTCTTTATATTATTCAAGCCGTAATCTGAAATTTAAAAAATTCTAAGAAAGTCATGTGTTGTTGGTACTAATCTTGGGTCGTGATAATTTTAACTTACCTCTTTGCTTACAATTCTTTTAATATTTTAAACATTTGAATAAGCCAATATTTGAATTAACCAATGATAAGCATTTCTTATTAAGGTTACAGTAATCTATTACTAAAAAATAAGTTTATTGCTTAATGCATATTCATAATCTCATTGTTAACGTGGTAAACTTGTTATTTAAAATACATGGTCGACCAGTTTGTTAATCTATTATTATCTTTCTAATCTAAGATCATTTCTTTTTTTATAATATCAAGAATTTATGTTAATAAATTTGGCCTGCAAGACCATGTCTATTCCAGTTAGAAATGCTTTGTCTACAATCTGGATTCAAATCCAAGATGGATGAACCTTGAAATTATTTCAAATCACATTAGGTCAATTTTTTCTTCAGAAAGACAGTTAAGTTAATTCTTTAAAAATGATTGGTAAATGAATATCTATCACTACTAGAAGTAAAGATTTTATGACAATATGGTTGCTCAGATGGACATCAGTGCATTGATGATAAAAATAAAAAAATAAAACAGGCAAAACTCACTATACGTGTTGCCACACACAGAAAGGTAGAGTAATCAATGGATGCTAGAGGCGTGTGCATAAAATCCCCATCTAGTTCCTACTCATCCAATATCCCCAGACTAGTTTCTGGCTTGTGGCCTTCATCAGTGAGGAGCCTTGGATTTCACTGACGAAGGCCACAAGCCAGAAACTAGTCTGGGGATATTGGATGAGTAGGCATTAGATGGGGATTTTATGCACAAGTCTCTGGCATCCATTGATTACTCTAGCTTGCTATGTGTGGCAATACGTATAGTGAGTTTTGCCTGTTTTAACAACAGTTATACACAAGCATAAGAGGTGGTGGTCGTGAGATGTTTATTGGCTTAAAAATAAAAAATACAATGGGATGTAACCTTCACAATTAGTGAAAGTAGAGCCTATCATATGCATGATCCATCCATGATTATTTTACTTATACTTATTTCAGTTAGTCCTTTTAACATATTAACGTTTTTTTTTAAAAAAATACTTATTTAGAATACCTTGCTTTTATAAATGATGATCTTCTTCATCAGTTAAAGATGATGGTTGGTACCTCATTCAGCACAATTAAAAAGACCATGTCACATGACCATCTGACTTCATTATCAATTGCCATTTCACCAAATTCATACTTTCAATTTATTGTAATCCTGAGATAATTTTTTTTCTGTTGGACCTCAGAATTTTTAGTATTATGAACTTATATTCAATACATCATAAAATTAAAGTCTAATACATTGTAATGGGAAATATTTTTATAATGATTTAAAGTTTACTTTAACTATTTGACTAGTAATCAAACTAATTTGTAGGCTAAACTGAAACTATATAATTATAATCGATGCTTCATTGACTCTATTGTTATAATCTAATTTTTTATTGAGCAGTTTCATTTGTGGAATGTTTCTTATAATTGATCACTTTGCTAATTTGTTTTTCATTGTAACTATGGCCTGTATCTGCGTTATATTTTTTGACTCAAAATTGAATCAAAATTCACAGTGAAAACTTGTTATATAATATTAATTTATAAACGTACGTATTTTAATTAAATAAAATCTAAACTTTTATTTTTCTTTGTATTTTATGGGTTTTAATTGCTATTTTTATCCTTCGAAATACAGTAGTTTCAACATTAATGGTAAATTTCAACCAATCAGCTGCTTTCATTTAAGCCAACAAAATTTCCCCGATAGATTTAAGCTATTACTTTATGATTATATACTGTTTTACACGCATTTTTAACGTACAATACTTATGAAAAAATTCACCAGGGGGCGAATTGATCAAAGTCGAAATTCTGTCGTCCCGCTAAGGTTAATTTATTTTGCAAGCGTGTTTTTAACGAGTATTCATTCACAAATACATATGCTTAATGATCAATTTTTAAAATTAGAATAGAAATTATTACTTTTCTTTTTAACTTTGATATAACTTTTAAATTTTATTTAAGATCTAATATATCTATAATATTTGAAATACAAGCACAATTCATATACAGTACTTGGAGTTTAAATGTAATTATATGGGATTTGAACACAAACTTTCAAGCTCCTTTTACCTATCCACTCTATCTCATACAACTGATACATATGACCACATACATGTGAAAAAGATAAATGATCTCCAATATATGTATTTCGTGCTGAACCAGTGCTCATCAATTGGTCCACATCATTATCTTCCATATATATATAATCAGTGCTCAGTTTATATTAAGATAGCAAATGTTGGAGGGTGGAGTACATTGAAGCCTGCCTATTAAAGTTTGAAGATTTTCTATCTCAATATAAACTGAGCATTGATTACATATATATGTCGGAGATGACGATCTGGACCAACTGATGAGTGTTGATTCAGCATGAAATTTGGATATTGGAGATTATTTATCTTTTTCATACTATGTAGTCATGTATATCAATTGGATGAGATAGAATGGATAGTGAAGGAAGCTTGAAAGTCTGGGTTCAAATCCCCAATAATTACATCTAATATATCTACAACTTTTTATATACCAATATGAGGACTTTTCTTCTAATAAATTTTCATTTGTTTTTACATATGCCAAAAATATACAACTAATATCATTAAACCACTGTAGTTGTGGATATTGGAAAATATAGTAATGGTTTCTAATATCACTTTGACCAAGTAGATATTTTTATATAGGCTGAATTATTCAATTTCTCTAATAATACATACATACATAGCAGCAGTATATAAATATTGAGATAATTGTGTAGCATAATCTAATTAAAGAAATCTAATTGTTGAAAAGTATATAGAAGATATTAATATATTTTTCTTTTTGCAGCCATTAGCTTTTGAAGTATAAGAATGGTATTTGGTTGTTTCTAGAAACGTAATGTTATGTACATAGTTAGAAAAACACGAAGAGGCTAGAAAGAAAATTCAGTGCTGATTTAGTTTGCGCCCATGGCCATTTTGAAATCTAAAGACCAACTAAAACCACCACTAACACATCCAACCAATAAATGAATAAATATTAAATAAAAGTACTTTAAATTCATATTTTAGTAATTATAAGTTAGTAAAAATAATATGCTTTATTTCATATGGGCATATGGTATAATATTTTAGCATTTGGAAATTATAAGCTTGGTTTGATCAGATTTCTGCAACTTTTGGACCTGCCAAACCATCATTTCCCTCCCCACATATCCCTGTGTTTTTATGAAGGTAAATTAAAAAAAAAAAAATCCTAATAAAATAAAATATTATTTTTACTAGCTTATAATTTCTAAAATATGAATTTAAAGTACTTTTATTCAATATTTATGTCATTTATCAATTGGATGTGTCAGTGGTGGTTTTTAGATTTCAAAATGGCCATGAGCGCAAACTAAATCAGGACCAAAAATTCTTATTTCTATCTATAAGAATTCATAGGTATATTTTGGTTTTTAATTAAATAAAGTATTTTTATGATAATTTCTTATGAAATTAAAACTATATTTTTATTAAAGGATATCTATTATGAATAATCATTGATTAAAAATGCCACAAGAATATATAACTTACATAAGTAATATATAGCCTTAGTACATGACTTTTAAAAAATTGGATGACTGCATCTGACTGAAGAAATTTGGTTGATTGAATTGTATATTGGAAAGCATTAACATTTATCCAATGCCTACAAAATTGTGTCTGAAGTATACTAAGCCATGACAATTAGTGCTTTTAGAAATATAAATTGTATGCATGAATAAAAGAGATGATAAGATTAAAAACTGTTCATTTCTCCCTATAAAAGATCATATATATATATATTGCCACCTCAACTTTCTCCGCACACTCTTTTACTTATTCAACCTCAATAAACTCTCATTTATTTCAAGTAGCTAGTCAATTGAATGTTATATTAACTTTAGGATCAATATACCGGGGGTGCCAAATTCAAGCTATAAATTGTAATGCCCACCAGAGATCATCATCATTAGTCAATTTAGGACTATAGAAGATACTGGAGAAAGTAATTAAATTGTCTCTCAAAAAAAATAATAATAATATTGATAAAACCATTCAATCTATGTGGTCTTAATTTCAAACCTAGCATTAGTCATGCAAATATTTCATGATAAATTTATTATAAAAGTCATAATAATGAGACAACTTTCTTCCACAACTTCATTATAATTATCTGATCTCGAGTGGTAACTACAGAAAATACTGTATACAGTTCTCATTTATATCCGACTGGAAATAACTCAGTAATCAATGCAGAGAACTCATAATCTATGTTCATAATATAAAATCATTATTTAATTTAGTACTAGATAAAATTTATCACAAATAAATCCTCTCCATTTAATCCCATTACTTTATTTTTCGTTCTCAGCATCTATCACTTTCAATAGCCACAATTATATAACACGGAATGTCTGTGTTATGTTCTCTAATCTGAGAATCCCTAATCTTATTTCTCTAACACACATATATCTTTAGATCAACTATCAATTCATGATCCCTATTTTATAATAGTAGAATAATTTATTATAGTTTAATAATGTTGTTATAATAAGCTACCTGACTTCCAAACTATCTCTTAGACTAATAATTGAACTGCTCTTTCTCAAGGTCTAGATCTGTCAAGAGGTGCCCATATAAACAATTACACTGTAATGGATATGATCCCATATATGCTAAATGAATTTTAATACGAGTTTAATAGTGGGAATCACTCTAAACACCGAGAGCAGGAAAGGAATTTTATATCTGCTCCCAATATTCACAACATTACAATGAATCAAAAGATTAAATTTGTTAAACTTAACTCAACTATTCCCTGTCATTTTATTCTATTATTTCTAATCTATTTTAATTAATAACCTTAATAATTTTATTTTGCTAAAGTAAAATATGGAAGTAAACCATGGACATTAATCAGATAAATCAATCAAAATTTACTTATGAAAGTAAATTACGGAAATAATCATAAATTAGATTAGGCAAATTAATTATAACAATAAATTATGTGAAAATGAAGTCTATAAAATGACTTATATAAAATGAATTATATTAATCGAATATAGAAATATTCAAGACAAAATTAATACTGTAAATCAATCATGGAAATAAATTATCAATATAAAATTAACTATGTGAATCGAATATGGAAACAATATGATAATGACTACTGCAAATCGATCTTGGAAATAAATTATCAATAGAAAATGAATAATTAAATTTAAATATGAACTAATATTACCTTAAATATAGGTGCTGGATATATAGATTCTGGAGATATTTGAAACACCAAAACACAAAACACAATATAATCTTATAACAATAATAAAACTTTATTACATGAAATAATAATGATAAAGATTAAAATAAAAACACACTAAATTATAATATTGTTACACAAATATATGCTTCTGATCTATTCAGGACTATTATTCAAATACATGTTTGAGTTAACTAATTTCTTGGATGACTCACTTCTTGTTTTGACCCATTCATTTATTAAATAAATAATTAATAATAATAATAAATACAAACGCTGGAAACAGAATTCCGGATATTTTAGCTTTAAGAAAACTTATCTTGAAAGAGAAGAAAACCTACAAATTTCTACTCCCCCCCCCCCTTTTTTTTATTGTAAACATTGTCCATTGGACTATTCCAAAATAGTATATTCGTTTCAATTATTCTAACTAGCAATGTGAAATAATCTTAAATTTCTAAATCATTTTATCAAGCAATAATTTTCACATTTCTAATGAAAAAGGATTATATGTCATAAAATTACCCTACTAATTCTGCAAACGGGTTTAAATTCAAAACCCACACTTTTACATTCATGCTTGTCAGATCTTTACGTTTTGACTGTATATATCTTAATTAGGTCAGTATGTCCACTCAGCTTGACGACCTCAATTTACCATCATTCAAAAAAAATCAACACAGATCGGTTAGTTTATTAATTAAAATCTTTGTCATTCTTCATCATACATATACATCTGACTGAATCCTTATCCTTTCAGGTATTCTGTCCCACATAAGAAAAACTCTCTTCATATTACACATCACCATGCAGTATCTATAACGCGCACACAGCTACGTCTTGATAAGGGAAGTTAAAAAACAACAACATCAACTTCAAACTTAAATTATTTGCTTGAGCCAGAGAGAGAAATCTTTTCTTAAGATCCAGAATCGTGTAAAGAGCTTCTCTTAGACACCTATTCTCTATATTGGCATGCAAAACATTTCTACACTTAAACAGTAACTTTATCAATAATTCCATATCTTAACAAATAAATGGAGTGAAACTCAGTCATCTCCGACTGCCATGGTAATTAAATTATGAGACAGCTATTTCCCATCTGTAGGGTGGTAGGATTACTTTACATTAGTAATGACAAGCATTTATAGCTTTAAATATGCCCACACATACATCGATTCCAGCCTAGATAAATGACAAAGACTAACCAGATCCCAAATCAATACATATATGAATTATTTCAATTTTAACCAGTCAAGCCAACAACATACCCAATATTTATATTAATAACAGATCAACACTCACAGCATAATAATGGGTTTTATACGACCATCCCCTCCCTCTTCACATTTAATATTAAGCACAAATTAAAATTTTGTTAAGAATAATAAAATATTTATATCATTTCTCTCTTTACTTTTAAGTCTAAATTTACGTGAGCATCTATACTTAAATGGTATCAAAATCATTTTCTTTTCTTTCCTTCAAACATTTTAAACATAAACAAAATATTAAATTAAATAATCCAGTGATTAGAGTGTGACATAGCATATAAACAAAATGAAATATAATAAAAAAAAACAAATGACATATTATATAAACGAAATAAAATAAAGAATAAATATCAACATTACAGATAGTCTCTTTTAAATGTCTTTTCCTTCCACTGTCCATCATCAATTAATATATTCAGTTCATTTTACTTGAGATAGCTATATAATTGCACATCAGACAGTTATTTTAATTAAATGTGTATAGAATGCACAGACAGTCATTTGAATCAAGATAGATAAAAAAACGTAGATAGTTATTTTAAATCAAAAGTGTAGCTACAGGAGAATTAATAAATTTTAAAAGAGTTCTATTGGTTACCTTCCATTTGATGAGTTTTCCTGGATTTGAATTCACTTTGTTTTCCTTTCTTCTTCTTTTCCATTTAAAGGTTCAACTTATAGGCAATAAGCAGTTTCTGATTACTAACATGAATGAACTCTTTAAAACATTATACAGAAGATTGCTGCAGTTCTTTAAACGAATTTTAAACAGCCAAATAATTATTATAATCTGAATTTGTCCTTTAATTTGATAAAAGAAATTTGACAATTCTCTCCTTGCAGGAAATTTTATAAGCAGACTGGATAAATTGTGATATTCAGCAGAAAATATCTTATCAAAAGTTGACTTCTTCATAATTAATTTGAGAAAAAGAGATATGCACCATTTATGGATGAATTAGAAATTCATATTTTGGTCTACTATAAAACTTAAATGCATTATTAAATTCTGAGAAAGAAAATTTAAAAAAAAAAACTTGGAGATTAATTCTTAGTTAGCCCATTGTTCTCAATTAGCAAAAAAGTTCTTTTTCACTTTCTCCAGTCACTTTTTATAGAGTGAAGGAAAAAAAAGAAAACACATGTTAACCCCCCCCCCCCCCTTAGTGGTTCCTCTTCAAGTCTAATTAAAAAAATTCCCCACTCAGAATGAACAATAACTCTTTCTAAAGTGTTACTTTTTCAACAACTTTGTCTGATCTGCAACCAGATCTCTTTAATTAACACATTGTCGATTAATTTATGGAAAATTAGTTAAAGAAGATATAATTGAAAACATAAGCTTGCTAACACTTTTTTGGTCAAACAAAGGCTACATTCATTTAATCTAAATAATTTCTTATTTAGATTTACATTTTTAATAATTTTAAAAAAATTATGTCAGTTTCTATAAAGGAAAGAAAAAAAAATCAAACCCATATATCTGTATCACACATACATACCTGTGCAGAACATCAAATAGAAAACTGATTATTTAGATTATATGAACACAAATATCCATCATAATTTCTTATAATTACAAGCATAAAATCAATTATAATTTCTGATAATCATAAACATAAATATTCACCATAATCTCCTATAACTTTAAACTTATTCTCTAGAAAGAAACTGTTAACCAAAGTTACTGACAATCGATTCAATCTTAATTCTCAACTCTTTAATAATAGATATCAAATTCACAAGACTTTATCCTAGTCATATAAATATTTATTCCTGAATTATTATATTGGTAAAAAAAATCATTAAATAAGGCTAACTACATTTTATACAAACACAAACTGTCTCTATATACATTACTTTTGAACTAATATAGACATTAATTTCTCAAATAAAACCTTTAACTTTTCTTATATCAAAAAAAATAAATTTTCCAAAATTACTTCATTTTATTATATTTGGTTTATAGATGGAATAAACCAAAGGGCTACAATATATATATAATATGATCTTTAATAAAATTTAAAATCTAAAGTTTAAAAAATGCAATTGTTTCTAATCTATTAAAAACTTAATAATTAATTGTGTATTTATTGAAGGATTCCATGGGAGCAATCATTGTTAAAATTATCCGATGCTTTTAAAATAAATGTATATACGTAATTAGTTTTTTTCTTCATATTTACATTGTGCAATAGAAATATGTTGCCAATGTTGATTGTAGTCATATCTCTGTTTTGCATCATCATTTTGTATAGCCATTACATATTTCACAGCGAGTTTTTGTCTGCTTTTCTATCATTTGCTTCAATCTTTGAATAATTATAATATCTCTTTCAGGATCAACAACTTTTCCACATTCTTTAATTTTTACTTCAACATATTCTTTTAAAGTTTCTATATCTTTAAAATATATACAATTTATTTATTTTTTAATTTTTTTCTATATTTTTTCCTCTTCCACTCATTTTGAAAGTTTCCTTTTTTCTCCAAACTTGCACTGGAATAGTCTTTTTTTTCTTCCCCCGTCCCCTAACCTAATTTTAATACATTTAAATTTCTAAACATCACATGATCACTAACTCTTATACTAGCACATAATTGTTAATAAACAAGGCAAAACTCCATTGATTACTCTGGTTGGCACAGGGTGGCACTACTGTATGGAGAGTTTTGCCTTGTTTATTCAAATTTCTGTACCACACATAGCTAATTCCAAATCAAACTGTTGTTTTTTTTTTAAAAAAATTTATCTTAGAAACCCATAAAATAATTGTGTTTTTCCTTAATTCCAGTTTGTTTATCCTATGTAAAATAATCTATAAAATCCCACAGCAGATTAAGGACCTTTGCAATGACTCTTTTAGAAAAACTGAAAGAGAATGTATTAGTCACTGCACTTGCTATTCGCTACTTAGTGAAGATTTAATTAGTGTTATATCCTTGTTTTATACTCCAGCTAAAAATAGCAAGACGACACTTTTCTGATTAACATTAAATGATTTTCTAAACTGGCTAGTTGAAAAAAAATCACATATGTACTCAGAATCAGAAAACATTCACCTGATCTAGATTTGAACCTAATTCATAAGCTTGACATGTAAATGTGCTATCAATGAACCATGAGATGATTAAATTTACCCAATGTATGAAAAACATTAAACTGTACAAAGACATTCTGCCAAATTTCAGCACTTACATTTTGACTTCTTTCACTTGATTAGAATATTAGTTTTTTCTCCATTCATTTTTATTCTAAATTCACAATATAAATGTAGTCTAATCATATTATCAAGTTTTCTGTCATTGCTCACTAATACTGTTATAGCAACAGCACATCTAATATAATGCAGTTTTCTTTCTCAAAGTCTAATCTCACATTCTAATTATAGTAATATCAGGTTATTCTCATATTTCTTATCTTATTTGTGATTGGTTGCTTTAGCATTTCGAATGTTAGCTAAGTAAAGGTTAATGACATTAATGTGCATGTTTACTGAATGTATCATAAACCTATATGAAGACTGAGAGCAAAAATCCACATCCAATGGACAATTAAACAAGAAAATATTTCCAGAGGGTTGAAGTTTTTAGATTTATCCCTTCTAAAAAACAAAAACTTATTAGACTTCAAAATAATTAAGCTACTCAAAATTTAAGGTGAAATTTCCCATCATTCTCTCGCACCTATGACATACAAACTCACTTGGATAAAAAAAATTCATAAATAGAAGTCTTAGATCTGTAAATAGGAAGCAGATTGGAAAGCTAACATAGAGACCTATATAAAAGATTTATGCAGAATATGCTGCAGTAGAAATACTTTAATAAAAACAATTTTTTTTTATAATAAAATAAAACTGATACAACAACCCCCAGTAAATGATAAACTATGGATAAGTATACCATATATACCAAAGCTTTCACCCAAAATAAAAAAAAAACCTATGCTACTATGTATAAGACTTAGAACTCCCCCTAACTTGAATAGACTACTAAATAACACGATAAAATATCTCAAGATCAAACACCTCAGATCATATATGAAATTAAGTGCAGCTTGTAAATCATTATACTATGGGGACTAGGGCAAATATAACCACCAGAATCTTTTAGTGCAAATATTTGTACAAGTGACATAAAATTAATTCAGAAATATAAATCCGTTTAGAGAACGAATAAAAATCTGCACATTTGCAATCCAATAAATGTTAAAATTGTTTGCATGGAAGAAAATGATAAAAAACATAAAGTGAAAGTGGTGTTGTTTATACCTAAAAACAACCATGCCATTAATAAAAAAGAGAATAGCATCCAACAAATGGAATATTTAAATCACTAATTTAAATAAATTAGCATTGTACATTAAAATTCCAATCGAAAGTACGTTTAGCTATAGTTAACAAAATTAACATACAGAATAAATCTTCACTTTGATTCAAAATGTTAAATCAAGTCAATAATAATAGTACTATTTTACTTTAAATAATAATTTTATTTAGGCTAAACAAGGTTACATTCACTCAAAGCATAGATAAATCACCATGCATTACAGATGCGTATTAGATAAATAGTTTTAGTTCATATGGTTTGAAGCTGATTAATGTAGAGCTAATGCTTGTTATATAAAGTTCATAGGTATATGGAATAGCTTCCATGTCTCCTCATAAATTAATTTTGATGATAGTAATTTATCTCTTTGTTTTATTTTTTGCATTGATTGTATAAAGCACAATCTTTCATCAGGAAAATACATTTTCTTGCACCTCGCATACCAGATTGAATATTTGATGAAAATTGACACTCTAATGAGTGGAAATGGTTTTTTTTTAATGCAGTCTTGTAATGATATAATGAGGTAGTAGTCTACCTTTATGTTCCGATAAATAATAGATCTTATTGTTCCAAGTCCATTGCACGAATTGATATGATAGTATGTCTCGTCTTCTCTTCTGCAGTTTGGGCATACTGGGTCAACTTTGATGATATGCTATTTAAAGTACAGGAACCACAATGTAGGCATGGCATCCAGGTTTATTTTAATGATAAAGTCCAAATATTTGTGTTCAAGAGCCCAATATTTGAACAACTTTGTTATTTTATAATTGGTTATGCCTAATTTTGTATTTTGTAAATTTTGTTCTGTCTACTCTAAACAAATATTACAACAAAATTATAAGCAAATAGTAGATCCGTAATTTACTTCTATTTATATTTAGTTTTCCTATAAATATATCATTTAACATTATTCAATCTGTTAAACACATTTCTTAATATTATTATTTCTAATTCTCATCTTTTATTTTTAACATTCAACAAGCAACCCAGCTTTTCGAAGTGCATTTTTCCCAATGACAAGTTAAAAATTAATTCCCTTTCACTTTTCGAATGATTTTCAGAAATAGTTGTTACAAATTCGTATTACATTTCTTATTTCGCTACATTTTCACACTCAAACGATTGCCCTCATAAAAACATTTAATTTATTAAAAATTGATTTATTCAAAACTTTTACTTAAAATTTATTAAAAAATCTACTTAAAAATATTTTAAACAATATTTTAGATATGTTGACTTAAGCTTTCTGTTGAAAAACCTTTTCTCTAGTTAATAGTCGAAATACCAACAAAACATCACGTGATTTCTGCCTACCCATTTATTTGACTAACAAATCTCTTTCTCCTACTCCAGCTATTGGCTACTTAAATTTACATAATTTGAATTACAAATATCATTGCGTGTGTAAAGTAATTATTTTTAATTCCTTTTTTAAAATGTTCTATAGCTTTTAAACTTTGTTTCCATTACTATATAATTTTATTTTATACTTGTATTTAGTGGTTGCAGTATAATTTAGTATGGCCAATCAAATTTAAATTAGAAAGATTAGAAAGAAAGACATAAATCAAAAAGTTAAAAGTGGGTGTAAAACTTAATTATTTAGTATATATATATATTTTTTACGACAGATTAACTGTTAAATATTGCAATAGAACTTACGAAGATTCAAACTATTTTACCTTTGTATCCATACATTTGACAATCATTAATTATGTGATTCCTGGTTCATGTTTGTTCACATCTTCAGTGTCTGCTAAATTCCATTTACCATGAGTGTAATGGTCTTGTCTTGTTCTGAGCCTGTCTTAGTTTTTGCAGCAAATTTCTCTTTACTAAAAGGCCTCTCTTACCTAATTGTAGAACTTCAAATGCTTTCTTCTTCAACTCTGTCTTCCTAATAAAACAATCAACATATTTTTGAAATAGTCTTACTAATGTAAATGGGGATAGATCTTTTCTATAAAAATATACTCATGTTCAACCTAAAATCCTTTTGAGGAAATTGTTCAGTGTTTATTTGATTCATGTGGCCAATACAGTAAAGATGTATTATTACAATAGTAGTAGATTTGATATTGCATCTAAAAACGCAAAGAATATTGTAACTGGTTATAGGATCTTTTCATTATATATTTATAATATTTTAAAACATTTTATATACACTTTTTAAAACGTATATATGTCATTTCAATAGATTTATACATTACTTCCCTGCAATAAAAATGATAATATTATCATCTATATTCTTCAATGCTTTTTGGCAATTACTATTGACAGTTTCGATTGCCCCAGCAATCTTCTTCAAAACTTAAGATTTAGAAATATAAGTAGAAGTTCTGAAGAAGATTGCTGGGGCAATCAAAATTGTCAATAGTGGATTGCAAAAAAGCATTGTAAAAAGTAATAAAGAATATAGATGATATTAATATTATATGGATTTGGAAATGCAATAAGAAAAATAAAGATATAATACTTCATAAAGAATAAAAATGGTAGGATAATAGCCTTATGTACAATTAATTTAGTTGAATTAATTAATCAATATAATAAAAATAGCCTATTTCTAACTTATTACATGCAGAGTAACAATTACAATCTCTATTGGATACCAACATTGGTTTTCTATCTAAAAAGTGATTCAAGATATTTAAAATGATTGTTATAAAGCTGAAAACTATCTAGTAAAATAATACTGATGATTTTTGTTCAATCTCTTGACTTTTTATCACTGAACCAAAATCACTAGATTATCTTCAATAGATTAAGAATATTCTTTAAATCAATAATTGAATTTACAAGACTATAAAAATTATCAGAATACTGTGGATCAAGAAATCGGAAAAATATTTTTATCTTTGTTTTTAATCAAGTCAAAATAAAAATAGCACTATAAAGCTATAACACATCTTGATATCTCCTTCATGAATGCTTTCAAAGATCACTGTTATATAAAGAAGAAATGAAGTTAGAACTAGTGAACATCATTATTTAACACCACTTTTCATTTTGGATGACTCAGACTTTTATCTCTACTAATAAGAAATATTTATGATACTTATCATGAAGAAGCTGTATAAAATGAATACGTGTTGGTGATCCAAATTTCAAACATGGATACAATCTCTTTGGAGTTAAATATTTTTGAATAAATTGGTAAAAATGATATATAAATTATATTCTTATTTATAACACTTCCAGGCTGTATTTATATTAGTTCTTGATTCTCTTAAACTACGTTGAACCTCTAAATAACCCTTCTATGTTGAACCTCTAAATAACCAGCTTCATGGATCAGTAATGGATCATTAACATATTTTAAAACTTCGGATATTTCCTTATCTACAATCTTACCATTTTTACAATGATATGTTGTAACTTAAACTAGATATCTCCATTCAAATACAAATGAGTACGTAAAATGAGTATACCATTATAAAGTTTAAAAGGAATTCAAATGATTTATCAAATCAGAAGGTCATATGATAGTTATGTGGTGATAGCGATTTAATTATGATTCATCGACCTTTAGCTCTTGAGCCCATTCTTCTACCACTGCACTAAACCATATAGGTACAAATAGCCAAATTCTTAAGAGATTACATGGTACTTAAGTTCTGGAGATTATAAAACTGAACTTTGATCCATGGATCTCTTTCTCTTGGGGTCACTGCACTAAAGCATGAAAGGCAGCATATATCATTAAGTCACCATTTGAATTTTTGTAGCATTATTCAAAAAATGATCAAAATACTTTTTCAGACTGTTTGAAATATTGTAATTTAAATGAGTGATTTCCAACTGATTTAATAAGATTATAATTATCATCATCGACATCACTTTCAACATTTATTGATTTACTGTGAAAGATCTCTCAAACTTTAATCCAGCTTAACTGATCCAATCTTCTCTTCTCTGCATCACATCACCAAACTTATATTTCATTCATCAATATCACATATTGTCATTTTCTAGTTCTTTTAAATCTCTTGGCATCCAGTTCATGATTTTAATTGTCCTATTGTTACCATTTCTTCTAGAATATCAAGATCAGCCCAATTTCAGTCTAATAAATGCTAAAAACACTAAAGTAATCTTCAATAGATTTTCTCAATAGAAATATTAAATTTATTAATTATTTATTAGCAGTTATTTCAGATGAAAATGTAATGAATGAAATTAAACATATAATTCAACTTTAATGGAGAGTTTTTGATAGAAATGATTTGACATTGAAAGGAAATATGCTTATGTGGTTTGAAAGGGAAGGTTTTTAATAAGTGTTCCAGCCTTTATTTACAGATCTGACATTTGAAATTTAGTAGAGACATCAGACTACTTAAAAAAGTGAAAAGAGAGATATGATGGAAAGAAGTAACCAGAAGTAATTGAAAGTGGAATACATGAGTGAGAGAACAAACAGATACCACGAACATCATTGAAAGTATTAAGGGAATTATAATATAAATATGTCAATATGGTAAATTTCAATACATAAAACCAATTTAAATGACAATAAACATCCAATGGGTGTATCTTCTTTAAATTTTTAATCCAGCCAATATTTTTAAGTTTGTTAGTTGTTAACTGGCTTTATCAATTCAGTTTTTAATTTTCTCTCTCCCTCCATCTCTCTTTTCCCTTATCTCCCTCTCCTTCACTGACAACAAATAGATTGAAATTGTTGTTATTGTTTAGGTGTTGACTGCTTTCAAGTATTTACATTTTAATTATAATAAAAATAATAAATTTAATGGTAACAAACTATTATAAACAATCCTTAAATCTGCAGAAGTACTTTTGGTTAATTTCTTAAACCTGCCTCAACTGCCATTAAATTCAAATATAATAATATTATAATAGCTTAATACCAGTTAAATTTATTATTTTTATTATAATTACAATTTTGTTTTAATTAACCGGACATTTTATTTATATTAAGTATTTATATTTGTAAACATATCTAGCCTTGACATTATTAACTTTATTATCTGAGTAATATGTAGTTTCAGTGCAATTTAAAAGATGAAATTGACTATAGGTTATATTTTCCTATTTAATGAGATTTAAACTTCTTTGAATTAAAATTTCATTTTTTTTCCAGTCAAATAATATTTATATAAATATTTTAGACCATTGTCAAAGGTGGATATCCACCTTTATCACAAAAAAGGTTGCCTTGATAACAAACAGATTGATATTGTTTGGTATTGTTCAGGTGGGAACTGCTTTCATATATATATAATACATATTTTGCGGGTTCAGCCATGTTAAAAACTTTTAATATTAATATACTGACATTTTGACTTGGTCACACAAGCCATCCACAGTAAGCTGTTTAAAAATTTCCTCCCCGTAGAGGTTAATAATGTTAAAACGAAGATTTGCATGGGTTAAATATATAAAATACATATTTTATGGGTTCATCCATGTTAAAAACTTTTAATATTAATATACTGACGTTTTGACTGTGGATGGCTTGTGTGACCAAGTCGAAATGTCAGTATATTAATATTAAAAGTTTTTAACACGGATGAACCCGCAAAATATGTATTTTATATATTTAACCCGTGCAAATCTTCGTTTTAATATATATATATATATACCATTTCATTATAATAATTAAATGGTTTATTGCTCATAGGTTCATAAAAAATTCAAGCATGAGAAATAACAAAACTGGGATATTTATCCATGAATCTTGACTTTCAGAATATATTGATCTACTACTGCATTAAACCATATATGACAACCATTTTACAGTGAACTTGAAAATGATTACAACATAAAATTCAACTTATTTTTACAGATAAAACTTAAATATATTAGTAGTAGTTTTTTTTGAACATATGTATGTTAAGAAAAATCAATTCTCATGTCTTTTCATAATGTCAATTATAAAACTTTTTGAAGAGTTACATTTATTAAATGATAATATGACAAGTTCCAAACATTTTAAATAATAAGAATATGGATATTTAATATTTATTTATGGTAATTGTAAAAGAAAGAAAAAAGTATATAAAAAGAATAAAATAATTGTTTTTCTTCAGTCATTTTATATATCTACTAGTTTTTAATTTAAAAATATGAGTGATAAATAAGTAAAATTTTAAATAATGTTTATGAGGGTTTCTTTAGAAAATAGAAAAAATAAGGTTTTAACATTTTTGTTAAAGATTGCTATTTTTAATTAATTAAAGTTGATGATTTCTTTTCTTTTTGTCTCTCTAAAATGCAATGTTTTACATATTAAAGTATAATTACAAGATTATTCTATTTCTTGTATTTACTAAGCAAGAAATAATAACAGGAATTTTTCATACTTAGGATAAAATTGGAATTTTTAGTTAATAAGAAAGAATCAAAAAATGTTTTTGTAAACAGACTTATTTGGTCCAGGTTTAATACTGTCATGTTTGAGATAATATGTGATTGGATGGATAACAAGATTGTTAAAATAAGATAGAAGCAGATTAAAGCAGTAAACTTTGATATTTATCCAGTAATCATTATTCTTGATCCAGATTTTGAGAAAAAAACAGCAGTAGCATTTCATTTTCCAAAAGAACAGTAAAAGCCTCATTATTAATTTTTTTAAAAAATATTTTTGAAATGAATTTAAAGAAAACCATATGCTAAGCTTTAGCTAAAAAATGAATATCACCAAAACAACATGTAATCTGTTTTACTAAAAGATAGTATAGAAGAAAGAGGATACCCCTGGAAATTTTTTTAACAAGTCTTGTGTATCCATATGAATATATGACTATTAGTCTGTGTTTTATATTGTAAAATGACTTGTATTAATCTATCCTGGAAATCTGTGTTAATTTGGAAATTAATATTATAATTATCAACTGGAAACTCGAAGCTACAAAAAGAAGTTAATGAAAATTTTTTAATAGAAACAATGGACAAATGAAACATATCTGATGACTTATATTGTAAAATGTCTAAATTTAATCTGTGTTATTCTACCCTGGAAATCTGTGTTAATTTAGACATTATCATCATAATGGAAATTTGGAGCTATATAAAGAAAAAATTAATGGGGGAACTTTTATAAAGAGGATTATTTAAACTGAACATTTGAAGTTAGAAGAAATAAGAACTAATGTGACACAAACTTAAAATTATAACTACAGAAGAAAAGCTAAAAGAATTAAACCATGATAAAATAAGATATAGTTGTTGGGCACATCTTTATGTATTTTCATTTATATATCTACACTTCCAAATAATTTTAATATAAGCAATAATTGATAATGAAGTATAATTTTAAGTTAGGATTTTTTGTTGAAACATGTTTATTTATTTATTTTATTTTCCCTCCAAAAATTGTAAAAATATATTGGACCTTCCTATTTTTAGAAGGAAAGAGGAAGGTTTTAACTCTTAATTTTGTTTATCTCTTAGTACGAGAAGTTTTCAGACTTAATTATAAAAAGGAGATATAAACTAGAAAGTTAATGGTTATTAATTAGTAAGAGTTTACAGGAAATAAAAACAAAGAACTTTTCTAATTGCTCTAACAAGTTTTGTTTATAAAATGCTAGCAAGAGAAAGCATTTAAAATATCTATCAGAAACCACACCCAAATCCCAGACCAATAGTTTCATTCTCTGGCATTCCTCAGTGAGGCACTAGGGTATTTCAGACAATTGCTGCAAAAATACCAACACAAACCCATTATTTATCCAAGAGTTACCTATTGAGTAGAAAATCTGCAATTTTTAGTCACCTATATGTCTTCAAACCCAGCTATCTAACTCAAATAGCTATATGGGGCTGAGAGATCTTTAACCAAACCATATATTAGCAGTCTTAGCAAATATAACATCACTTAAGCTTAAAATAATTGGGTAATATGATATATGACTCTATTTTTATTGACTATTTATAGTCTCTGCTTTAAGTAACGTTATATTGCTATGACTACTAATATATAGTTTGGCTGAAGATTTCTCAGCCCCATATAGCTATTTGAGTTAGATAGCTGAGTTTGAAGACATATAGGTGTTTAAAAATTTCAGGTTTTCTACTCGATAGGTAATTCTTGGATAAATACAAGTTTTGGGTTGATATTTTTAGATCTAATGTCTAGCACCTCACTGAGAAGTGCTAGAGCATGAAACCATTGGTCTGGGATTTGGGTGTGGTTTCTGATAAGAGATATTTTAAATGCTTTCTCTTGCTAGAACTTTATCAACAAAGCTTGTTAGAGCAATTAGCAAAGCTCTTTGTTTTTATTTACAAGCTTAAAAGAATTGGGTCATGTGATATATGAATAGTTTTTATTTTTTATAGGAAATAGTCTTGTTTTCTATATAAAATTATATTTCTTGTATGGATTGTGTTAAATTTGGAATTGTCATCTTGTCTCATTTAAATTTTTATTTATTTATTATTTATTTACTAAACTTTATTAAATAATTGTTGAAAAAATAGTTTCTGAAATTTTATGTTAATGTCTTTATTTCTTCAACTATCCATTTTGTTAATTGGCTGTGTGTGTGACTTGATTTCATCACAGCACGATGCTTTAAAGAATTTGTAAGTTTATCCTAATAAGACTATTTACATTAGGGTAGATTAAAGTTATACATTTACGTTTTATTTTGTTTATAATCACAGTTCATAGAGTTCTTTTGACTCTAGCGTAAATACAGTTAATTTGTATATATGTGGAAGTATATGTAGATGAGGTGTTACTGACCTCATTGAAAAAATTAAAAGACTGAAGTGGAGTTGGGCTGAACATATTTCTAGAAGAGATGATAATAAATGGATAATTGAAATCTTAAACTGGATTTCAAGAGATTGTAAAAGACCCAGAAAGAGACCACACATGAGATGGATGGATGAAATAAGAAAGTGTGCAAGGGTGATGTGGAGAAGAGAAGCCAAAGATTGGAGAAGATGGATTGAACTTGGAGAGACCTTCATCCTGCAGTGGATTAATAATGGTTGTAGATGATGATGATGATATGTAGATGGTTCTCTAAATGGTACAAAGACCAATATCACCTTTTATGTTCATTTACTGGATTTTATATTTACAGATTCGAAATTAGTTTATAGTTGGCTTGTGGCTTGTACACATGGTACCATTGGCCACAGCATTGATGATGATCAACATGTATCAGGATCCCAGCATTTTATGATGATAGATAAGAGAGTATGTATGTTCAGATGGTTGTCTTTATATTGTACCCTAAATTTGGTAGTGGCTAAACAAATATCCTACATATTGATCTTGAACCTCTTTTAGATGCAGTAACAGTGGATGACTGTTGAATACTCATGTTGTAGGCTGGTGATATAACATAATTGTTATAACTACTTAATTTATTCTATGCTGGTTCTCTCGTATGCTCATCTTCCTTTTATATTTTGATAACTATTCGTTGATAATGTTAGTTGAGATGATTGTGGCTATTCACTGAAGATGATGATGTTTTGCCATTCCCCCATAATTATCCCTTCATTCATTCCATTACAATATGTAAGTACTAATCCAGGATTTTTTAAATATATTTTTCATAAAATACAGTCTGTTCAATAATTTGTCTTAGATCTATTTTTAATGTTGTTTTGTGTTACAGTTCATTTTTCCATGGTAAACAATTTTCCTATTGAAACAACTGCAGGATTTAATTTATAATTTAAGCTTATTAGATCTTTGCCAATTTCATTTACAAAATTTATTTTTTTCTACTAAAGTTATATTTACAATTATTAAATGTTGTCATCTTAATACTGAATTTCAATCTATTCATTTTAATTAATATATAATTCACGTGAAGTTATTTTTATCCCTGGAGTTTTCCAAGTGTACGTAGGTTATTGTACTTTCATTATTTTTAATACAAAAATCTGACCAAATCTTCACTTATCAGATTTCTCTCAACTTACAAGTTCCCGATTTCTATTTCTTTTTTTAGTGTAGTGCCTGAACAGCATAATTAATTCATTTTTATATATTTAAAAATAAAAGTATAAATCATTATAATCACATATTCAATATATATATCGTTAAAAACTATATAACACTTAGACAAACCCAATAACAATAATAATCAACAATATGTGTGTGTGTGTGGTGTGTAAATATTGAAAGTTTTAATGAAATTTTCCATGCATTTTTTTTGATAGATTAGTTCAACTCTAATGTAACTAAGCAAGCAACAAAAATCTTTATATATATATATAAAACCAAAACTGTCTAACACTATACTAGCAAAAATAAAAATGCAAAACCATAAAACAATACAATACTAGATTAAATTCAAAATTTTACCAAAATCCTTACACTACCATGGTTTCATCTACTACAATTATGGGAAGGTTTGTTTGTTTGTATATATATATATGTTTGTTCCTTTAGTTTGATTTTCAATTGAGAAGGTCTATTTGTAGTAGATGAAACCATGGTAGTGTAAGGATTTTGGTAAAATTTTGAATTTAATCTAGTATTGTATTGTTTTATGGTTTTGCATATATATATATAATGCAAAACCATAATACAATACAATACTAGATAAAATCCAAACTTTTTACCAAAATTCTTACATGACCATGGTTTCATCTACTACAAATAGACCTTCTCAATTGAAAATTAAACTAAAGGAACAAACATATATATATATATATATACAAACAAACAAACCTTCCCATAATTCATTTTCAAACACCACCTTCCCTTAATATCAAAAGATGTCTTCATAAGATTGATATCTTTTGATATCAGAAATTATATGAAAACATATAAAAGATGGTATATAACCTTGTTACTAATGTTTTATTAATAATAATAATCTAAAGCTTAGCATGGGAAAAGATATATCTGTAATGAATAATTGGTCTACTCATGTACACTGCCATCCTGGGTGGCCTCATTTGATACAAAGCTTCTTTGAGTTTTTTTAGGCGATTCCATTCTTGTTACCTCTATAATATTGTGAAAAAATAATATCCATTGGATCCACATGAAAAGAAATTGGGAAAGTATTTGAATTAATTAATGCTATTTTTTATATTTTACATCATAATTAAGTAGCAGAAGTTTACCTTAAAAAATAAGCTTAATTCACTTAAATCCCGAGTTGGATTAAAGTGTTTTGCAATTCAGATAACAGACTAATGATACTCCAGAAAGAATAAAATAGTTGATTAGTTATGAAATGAGAAGACTTCAAGATCAGAGAACTTCTAGCTTATGGAACAGAAAGAGTTCAGAAAGAACAGAATAAAGTATTCAGAGTAGTGGGGAAAAAGTATTGAGGAACAACATAACAAACTAATCAGTTCCTGAAAATGAATAAGTCTATTAGAGACTCAAACAAATCTTATTGATTTTGTTATGATAAAGTACATCTATAGACAGTAATTTAAAGTTGGAAATATTATTGGAATATGTAGAAAATATATGTTTGTATTCTGAAATTACACATATTTATTATTAATAATTATTTATTAGACAATTACCATAATCTGATATTAACTATTGAATGTGTTTAGAAAAATTTTAAACTGCATTTAAACTTTCTAAATACATTCAACTGTAAGTAATAGGACATTTGTTAGTGTACAACACAACAGTTTGAGTAGTAGTATTCTTTATCTTCTTTAGGGGTTGCTGGCATAACCAATGACTAATAGAATGGGAATCAAACCTGGACTTTTAGATTCTTGAATATATGACAGAATAGCTCAATTGGTTAGAGTGTTATGTTAAATTTAATATTTATGAATCTAAAAGTCTAGATTTGATTCCCATGCTAGAACTATCACTAGTCAGGCGAACACCACTTGAAGAAGAGAGGAAAATAATATGACTCAAAAGGTTGTGTTGTACACTAACCTGTGTGCTGTTATTAACAGTTAATATAATTTGAAAATTTAAATAAAGTTTAAAATTTTTCTAAAGACATGACATCATCACACATTTTCACATGAATATTTATTATTGGTTTGCAATAAATAGTTATGGTTATTATTCCTACTGTTGCTCATTTGTTTATTTTACATTTCATTCATTTCTCATATGTAAATTTGAGATAATCTTATAGTGCATATGATATATGTCAACAATGTTATTATTTCCCAGAAAATAACCAAATTGAAATGTATTATGAATATGTTTAATAAACTGCAAGCCTATCAATCAAATAAGCTATGAGGGTTTGGGTTGAGATTTTTCTGCAAAATGTAAATCCAGTATATATTTATATATCTATTAAGGATGGCTCACAAAGTATAAAAAATATAAATAAAATGTATAAATTAAAATACTTAAACAATATTTATATGTACTAATGTTATACAGAAATTTACCTTGACTTTATTTTTCATGTGAAACGTTTATTAGCACAATATTGATTTTGTAATGTTATATATAAAGCTCACAAATTAGGTCATGTGACATATGACTTGATTTCTTTGTAATGGTATTTATTTTGTAATATGCAAATTTGAATTTGTAATCTGACAGGGAACCAACTTGGAGTAATTGATGAAACTGACTGGACTTATGATATAAATTAACTTTCCTCCAGAAAAGTTAATAATATTATATATATATTATGGCCTAAATATATCAGGCCCCAATCGTTGGGCCAGCCATTTAACCCACCCTGTAACCTCTGCATTCTTCGTTTATTTCACTTTATTGGATTTATAAATGCCCACTGTAATTGCCTTTTTACTTATTTAAAAAGATTCTTATGCTGTAATTACTCTATGGCTTAGCTCAGTTGAGGTTATAGGATATGGCAGTTATATTGAATACCAATAAGGATGATGTAAACATTTATAAACAACAATCCATAATGTTAATTCAATTTTATTCTAAGCATCTACTCAATAATAACTGTTGTGAAATTGATAATTATTACATTAAATACAATATAGACAATGATGAGGATCAGGTACCCTTTTGCCCACATCACCACTTATTTTAAGCAAAGTAAAATATATTATTGGCACTGTAATATTGAGATTTATCAACTCAAGACAGATTAATTAAATGACTTATACTGGAAAATCTATATATTCTATAACTATATTATGTTGACTCAATCAAACACATATAATAAAACAACTCATATGGGATATTAATTAAATAAAAGACAAAATAACAAAAAATATATATATTATTTTAAACACGCGTCTCTTCTTACTTAGACAAAGTACACTTCTCTCAAGCTAATATTTCATTTATACTGAAAGATGAATTGTTAAAAATGAAAGGAATAGGATATTAGTATGATGTGTTATAGGATTTAATATTTATTTGTAACCAATAACTTTAATAATAGTTTTTCTTTACTATTTCTTTATTACCTATATTTTCGAATATTTGTGCCTTTATAATGTTATAAATATAATGCATTTATAAATCATAATTTTATTATCTTATTTACGAAACAGTTGAAATAAAATAAAATATAATTTTGGAAACAATAATAATAATATTTATAACAGTGCACACACACACTCGAATATAAGATTATGTATAATATGATTTCTAAATCATATAAGACAATATATTGTCTTATTATAATAGCAACCAGTTACATTAGCTTTTAAAAAAAAATTATAAATATTACATTTCTAGTATAAACAAAAAAAAATACTTATCAACATTTAACCATTAGATGTCAAATTGTTTTAAACTTGAAAGTTTGAAATTTGAAATTTTAACGAAAGAATACGCTGCTTCTGATAATTACAATGAACTATAAAAAAAACAGTTGGTCCTATTAGTTAAAGTATAATCCAGAAAGAGTTTTGATAGTTTCTGACACTTTAAAATATTCTAGTAAATATAAGAAACAATGTTGGTATATAATGAAATTATTCTGTTAATCACTAGAAACAAAATTTTCGATTCGATAATATAATCCTGGTAAAGGTTTATGATTTTATTCCTTTAATTTTTAATGCTTAATATAATTTTTTTTTTTTCCCATTTTTAACGATCCATCCATGACAGTGTACATTGTTATAACCAATTACTAATAGCATTAAGTGATGCATTTCATTATTCATTTTATGTATATATGCGAATAATAAATTCTTTAGTATATAACTATTCTATTAGGAAAACAAGTTAAATTGGATAAATTTGTTCTTTTTAATTTTACTCTGTGTAATATAAAGAGTAACCTTTTAAAAACTACAAGTATGGAAAGCTTTTCCCAATAGCGTTGAATATAGTTTTTCTTAATCATCTTCATTTTTAATAATTTTTTTATAATTCAAGTATTATTGATTTATAATAAATATGTTAGATAAATTATAATTGATAATCTTACGTGGTATTCAATTATTTTAAAACATAGCAAAATTGAATCGTTGGTTGATAAAAAAGCCAGAGCCAGAAACCTTAAGAGTTTATTCTTCCATAATAGTGTTATTTCAATAGATATATGAGAAAATTATCCACAGAAAAATAGTAAATTATAATAGTAATTTTTTTTTAAAAGACTTATTCTATTTTCCATAACTTTTTTTTACACCTTTCCTTTTAGAATCTCTCATCAACACACTCACACACCCTCTTTTTTTATTATTATCACTTGGCAGTACACACGAATTTTCTTGCTTATAAAGGTTAATAACAGAGTATTAAAACAAAAGAGAAAAAAAATTAAATATTAAATATAAAATGTTACCCAATAATATACAGATAATTTTTACCATTTTAAATATAAGATTATAAACAATACATAATTAATAAATAATAAATAAAAAATATATAAAAAAATCATATGTGTGTATCTGATTTGCTTAGCATGCAAATTTTACCACTACAACTTGGACATTATAAGTAATTATATATAAGAAGAACAAAGTGTGAAATGATGTAAAATGAACATACACCCACATATACAAGTTAAATCTTAGATTGGAGTAGATAATAATTTATTAAACTACTGAATAAACACCTGCTATGGCTTTTCTATTAATCTTACTCTCATACTAACATCCCTGATGTTGTCCATCCTCCTCTTCCACTACTGGACATATATAACTTAAAATTTTATCAACTAGTACACCCAATTAAAGTTTTAATTTTTTTAAAACCTAATTTTAAATAGCAAATTACATCACAATTCATTTTTCTAAGATAATTATCTTTAGCCATTATTAGCACAAATGTGAACTTCCCACTGCCAGAAATTAACACAGAAAAATATTTATGTACGCACATATAAAATCATTCTAAATTCGAGGAATAAGTTTAACATTTAGATTTTTATTTTAATTTTTAATTTTACATTTAAAATAGCTTGCTATAATGTTTAATATTTTATTTAGAGGGTCGAGTATGAATGGACTACATAGGTCTGCATTTGAAAGGAAAATATTCTTCCCTGATTTAACCTTAGGCAACAAATTTCGCAATCAACTGGCGCCAATCCATCTGATACATTCATGTATTCAATGTAGCATGATACGACAACACAAAATACTATATTGTCAGGAATGTACATCTGAACAATAAGTAGAAATAGAGAAGACATTGACTCTCCACCAACAGGAATGTGACATCTGTGGGCAAGTAGATCAATAAACTAAAAACTCCATAGGAATGGACTGCGGTCTTCTACCGACTTACAAACCCATCCATAGGCAAACAGAGGGTGTGTGGCGTATATCTATAATCCTGCCCGTAGCGGATCTCATACTACATGTACTAATTACACAAATATATCCAATCCATTGAACCAATTCAACTACAAAATGAATAACCTAAGATTACCCTCCCTTAATACAACTTTACAAAACTATATAGCCATTCGCGCCTGACTTAATTTTAACATTTATATACGTTCGCACAGATTTATTTAAAAATGTTGGGTATAGATCGATTACACAGATTCCACGGTCAAAAATATTTCAAAATAAACATAAACGATCAAAATACAAAATTATTGATACCGACAATCGCAGAGGGAAACTTATAAGTAACCCAATAGTATTCACCATAAGATACTTGCGTTGTCACCAATAACTTAAAAGACATCCGAATAAATACATTTTAGATACTCACTGTAAGGTATCATTATTTATCGAATGTCTATATATTTTGATCAAATATGAAAACCAAAATCTAATTAACCGCAAACGAATCCATGCAAGCGTCTATAGACAACTTAAATGTCATACATTTAAATAATCTTTACAATATAAAAAAAAAAAAAAAATAGAAATGATGTTTATCAATCGGGAAACATATAATTTTAAACATTATTAATTTGTTTTAAAAAACTTACAAAAAGTCAGATAAGAGTCCATTTTAAATAAGTCGGCTTGTTTATTAATTTGTTCAACTTGACGAAAGTTCTTGATTATTTAAAAAAAATTTTTAAGTTCATTGTTAACAGCTTACGGAAGAAGAGTCCAGGTTCTTGTTTTTCCACGGAGTCCTTGTTTGAAACCCGGTCAGATGTTCCGGAGGTAGCATTAGCTGGTTCCTTTCGGTATCACAATCAGTTCATTTTTTAAAATAGAGAGAGAGTGTGTGATATTGCGTCTCTATCACCACTCTCAAAACAAACAGCTGGAACTGCCCAATACTCAATATTTCTCCTTTTTATATTATCCACACGGATTCAAACAACAAAACGTCACCAATCTGTTTTTTCGTTATGGTCCGGGCCAAGGCTTAGTGCTTCCATTTGTCAACTAAAATCTCTTTCTTCTCTTATCTAACTTTCCATCTGACTTTTTAATTAAATAGCTTTTAGATAATTAATAAACAATCATTTCCTTTTATAGATTACAGGAATTAATTAATACCTGTTTTTATTTTAACTTACGTTATTTTTTTATTAAAATATTTTTATATTTCAATCTTGTATTTTTTTATTTAAAAAAAATACATTCAAATACCTTTTTTTTTTGTTTATGAAAAAAAAAAATATTTTTAAAGTTTAACATCTGTGCGAATGTATACACGTTTAACAATGTTTTAATTTTAGCGTTTAGTTTTTTACTTTTATTTGCGAACTTTTAAGTTTTTATTTTAAATTAATGTAACGACATATTTATATATCGTTACATATCAGTAAACTTCCTCAAAAAACATTAAAAAAAAAAAAAAAGACTTTACTTAGTGTTAGTAATTACGTTACACAAATTGATTATATATGAAAATTTCAAAAGGACAAAACTTTTTTTTTTTAAAAGACAAAACAGTAATTACACACAAATATAATGATTTTAAAAAAAAAATGTTGACTGTTGATTCCTTATTACCAGCTAAATTTCTGCCCCCTCCCTTCCAAGTTTCTTTTCTTCTACCTTTAACTATTACTTAGGCAAGTTAAACGATTAGATTTTAAACAAGACTTTTTTTAAAAAAAAAAATTATGATTTAGATTTATTATTACGTTTTATTTATTACTTTTTATTCCTCGTATTTCTCTTTACATATGCGCAATTTTTCTTACTGGCAGCACTTTTTACACAAAATTCATAACTTTATATAATACAAACAATATATTCTGATTTCAGAAAAAATATTACGGGCTTCATTTATTTTTAACATTCTCAGGGCACTCGTGTTTATTCAAGATAGGAAATTTCAGCATCAATTCCCCTTCTCAGGGTCAATCTCTGAGGTAAGGCCACACTTGGGACGCCAATTATAACGATCCAAACAAATTTGTTAAGAAGTTCACCGGCATTATCCACCACCAGGTATAAATCCACCACGCTTACTCATACACAGTACCCGAGTTCAAACCCAGTCCACGTTTAAGAATAAATTCCAAAACGCCAACTAAATTCAAACCCAAACCCCGGTATGACCAACCGATGATGACTTTATAACAGCACGGGGTTATCCCTTTACTAGCTCAACTCAGAACACAGACTAAATTACTTACAGTTAATTATTTATAGCTCTATTATACTCTGGATATTGGTACGGTCATTAATGTAATGTATATATTTAAGTTGCCAATACAGACAGTAGGTGACTAAATAGACTTCGAGAGTAATGAGGTGGGAGACACAAAATTAGATTAAATAAATTGTTTAATAATAAATAGAAAGCATTAACAAATATTATTCAAAAGTACGGTAAGACTTCCATAAATATTCTATTATAATTGGCTACTAGTCTTTAGTAATCATTTTACCTGGTAAACAAACTCATGCCAATATCGGTGTAGTTAAATGATTGACGGGTGGCTAAGGGAATCAGAGTATTTGGGGCATTGAAAATATTTATCTACTATTTTTATTCAGTTATTTTATTCGAATAGATTCGAGCCGTTGCGTATACGAATGGTTGGAGGGTGGTTTCGTATACATATGATATCTAAGATTGATGTACTAGTGGTTGCCTAGATTAAAGAGCCCTACAGTAATCACTTGCGGTGCATCAACGGAATACCGGGCGGCTTGTACTTTGACAAGGCTTAATGCCCCCAAGTAGATCCGGGACACTACAACCAGCCGGGATCATTTCGAAACCCGGTGATCCAAGAGATTACCTGGAAAAGAATTGCTTTCTTTCCCATATGGTAGTACGGCGAGACGCCAACTTCGGCGAAGGAAAGGCATTGCCACAGTCATCGAGGACGAGTGCTTGAAGTGGATTTGAAACGGAATTACACAAAACCTAGATAATCTATTCGTCTATTTCTACGCAACAGGCTGATATAACTATTCCAATAAAACATGGCGGAATCAAACTGACCGCGAAAGCAACGATTAATTAAGTTTACTCTGAAACCCCTAACCCCTCAGGTTGTTCAGGCGGTAGCGATAGTAACAAATTATACACTGAGAATTATTTCTCATTTCATGTAGGCAACAAGATGATAAAACTTTAAAACCATTTTACATATTTAAGATTGAAAGATAGGTTACAATAGTATGACAAAAATAAAGGAGAATAATAAAGTGATTTAATATCTGCCAACTCAATATATGAAATAATCTTTAATTCAAAAAAAAAACGAACTTACTTTTAAAATAACTATAATCAATATTATAAACTAGCTTTAAACAGAGTTGGGAAATATTTCTATTGGCATCGTTTGTTTATAGAATAAGTTACAAAAAAAACATATAAATGTATTCATTTGAATTATTATTATTAGGTACAATATTTATAAATTATCTTCTAAAGACTAGAGCGGAGGAAAAAGAGAAAAGAAAATTTACTGACAGGTTTTAAAAAGTAGCATTATAAAAGAAACAAAACTTACATGTGATTAATTTGATTGACAGATTAACTATAAAATTAAGCTCGGGAGAAAGTTAAAAGTTCATGTAACACAGTTACCCTTCTTTCTTCATCCGGCTTGGCTTCTCACGATGGTAATTTCTGACGAACGTAGGCGCACATTTGAAATTTACTTGAAAGGCATAGTCAATTTGGAGATTGGAAGCTGGAAATTTTGAAGCACGTAAAGCATGATCAGACAGCGGCACGAAGATTCAAATTGGCAGGACAGAGATCAGCTCCTGGCACTTAGCCCATCGACATTACGGTTTACTGGTGGACTTCTTAATAAAAGTTGTAGCGATTTTTCTAGCAACTGCTGTGCTGTTTTGAGACGGTCTACTCTCAGCCACGTCAAAAGTTAGAATGTTAGTTTTTTTCTAAGATGGCCACGGTTGACCTTTCTGCCTGGTTTTTGTTTGAGACTCCGCCTACTTTTCTCTAGCCTCCAGCAATCCAACTTGACCATACAATATCAATTATCCATTTCCATTGTTCCATTTTCAGCTATCTTTAACTTTAATACACAATTTTAAATTGACCAAGTAATTACAAAATATAAATTCCTTATCTAATTTTCAAATACAAATTAATTACTCTATACATTTGTACAAGACAGATTTTAATTAAAAACACTGATCAAAGGAATGTGACTTTTGATCAGTATTTTTAAACGACTTTGTATAATTCTAAAAAGTTAAAATTTAAACAAATACACCTGCAATGAAACTTTTAAATTAAGCGGCTATAAATTCACAAACCACGCACACACGAATATTATTTCATGATTTGTGATATTTATACACGGAATCTTTACATATCTTTTTACAAAACATAAAATATATCCCAATTTTATGTGACTTGAAATAGAAAAAATCTCATTGCGGGCAAATAGTAGTTCGAATTACCGTACTTCAAAAAACACATGAAACTAAGATCGGTTCTTCGATCTGTCTGTTTCATTTCTTCTCACTTTAAAAAAAAATAACAAAAAAAAATGTTTATACATAATTCTCTGGTTAACATTTTCTTACAAAATTGATCGACTTTGGAGAACAGTCTGGGTGAGGGTTCGAACATAACATTTATCCAATTTGGGTGTATTAATCTGTTGTTCTTTTACTCATCATCATAGACATTTCACAGCGGTCGTTTACCGGGTTATCATTTATTGTTATTTCTACTTTCTCCCTGGGTCGGGAGGTATATAAGGTTTTAATGGCCTGGTATTGTAACTACACTGCTCCCATTCCCCTTTTGTTGGATACAAGTCCCCATAGTCTCTTGCGGTCATTAATTCTATGGCCTTTTTTCGACCGAATGCACAAAAAAACAATTCTTTAATATTATCTCGATGAGCGATGGGATTCTCTCCTGGGTCATCCTTGAAAATTTGAATCTGTATCAAGGATCCAGGCATTGGCGTCTGCAAGTTCTTCATACTAAGTTGAGGACTCATCATCTGTCCCCTTTCCACTTTTAGTTTCATTGGACTAGTGGTCTCAACATCCTTTTCTTTTTCTGTCTCTATATCCGCTTCTTCCACTGCTTCGTAGCTGGACTCATCCTCACCACTGTTGTTTTCCTTGCTGTCCACAACTTCTTTCGGTGTGGCCTGATCATCTTCATTTTCTATTTTTGGGTCTTCAGAGGGATTTATTTCTTGCTGAAGCTTTACATTTTCTAGATTTGAGTTGGCTTGGATGCCATGTGCTTCCTCGAGCCTTACCAGCCTTTCCATCATCATCATCAGTGCCTTTCGATCCTCTCTCATTTCTCTGAGGATCGCGTCAAACTTCGCATCACGATCGTGCTCCCTCTGTTTGGTGTTCCTATCTAATCGTCCAAAGCTTTTTTTTTTATCGGGAGATTTCTTGAACACAACTTTGCGATCACTGGATGTGTCAGCCGTCTCTGTGCCAGTCGCGGATAAATTATTGTTTCCTTCTATTTCTGACATTTTCTCTTTGTTTTCAATTATAAGTGTCCTCAGCATACGAATTAGTTTTGTAAAACAATTTTTATTTGTATATATAACATAAAGATACTGATCCCTGATCCTATTGCCAAATCCTCCCCCGCTGCTGATACTGTTTGTGTGACTTCCTTCCTTTCTCTTTTTTTCGCCTACGTTCCGACTGGTTTCTGTTATCTAAACTTTTCACTGTTAATATTTTTTTTTTTTATTTAGGTATATACAATATGACATGTTTAAATCATTACTAAAAGAATAAAGGGAAAAAAAAACTTTATTTCACCCAGTTCGCACTGTTCTCCTCAGTCCTATAATATAAACATATTAATAATTGGTATATAACACAATATTAATTTTTGTACTACTGTCAGTAATTCTCTCTCTATATATATGCCACCATTCTCTCTTTTGAACCCAACAAAACTCACCACTGCTGTATGGACAAACATATTTGCTGACAAATTTATTTGAAAGGCGCCAGCCAGCAACATGTGACCAATAGATAATTTAATCCATTGATCCCCGAATATATACTTTTTACATGACCTAGTAATCATTTGATTCAAGACTTTATGTTTTATATAGGGAACGATTAATATTAACTCTGACTCTGATAAGATTTTTATATTACAATATATATATATATGCGCACACGTTTTTATTTTTAAAACATAAAAGTAATCCCACTTCTTTACTTTCTTTTTTCAAAAAAAAACATTTTTAAACAACAAAAAAAATATATATATATATGCGTACACAATATCTATATGCGTACACGTTTTTATTTTTAAGACCTGGAATTAATTCTACTTCTTTACTTTTTTTTTCGAAAAATTTTAAACAACAAGAATGAACTCGCAAAAAAAAATTATGGAATAACACTCGTTTATTTTTAATTAAATAAACGCACAAAATCGCTTCCGCTCTCTTTTCAAAAAATCTCACTCTGTTTCTTAACGATATTTGGAAGTAGTCTATTCACTGAAACTTGGTGTAAGGGAAAAAAACTTTTATATACTTGCTTTACTCAACTATAGTTTTAACTTGCGCATTTTAATACGCCAAATACATATCAATATTGTGACAAACAAAAAAAATCGAATATTTTTATAATTTAACTGTTTACTCTCGTTCACTCTGCAGGGTGTGGGAGATTTCTTCATCGGAGCACCACGGAGGGCATCCAAAAATTTAATATATATATTAAACAGATAGATCGAAGAACTGATCTTTGTTTCATGTGTTTTTAAG